>OZ035832.1:23801027-24383527 GCA_964034765.1 Knipowitschia caucasica | reverse complement strand
TTGTTGTTGTTATTATTATTATCATTATTACTTAATTTTATATATGTCAGGTTGTATTTTTGTTTTATGTTGTGTTGTTTTTGTGTTCTTGTTGAACGTTGATGTGTTCTGTTTTGGTTGTCTTAAAAATAAAAATAAAAACAAACAAAAAAAGAGCCAAAAATACCTAACCGAGTGTCATGTGCATTTATTTATTTGTAATTAAACTATTAAAATGTAGGGTTTAAATAATAATAATAATACATACATACAGTATGTTACCCATCTGTGCTTCTTGGCAGGTTTTCTCGAGATTGAGATTTCATTCCCTGAAGAAGTTCTTTCAATGAAGAACTAAACGTCGGGAAAACCTGCTGAGAAGTACAGATGAGAACTGAGAACTTACACAAACACACATATATGACATTAACCTCATCGACTCCAACTCCTTTGTGCACATTTTAGATCCTATTTGTCCAAAAGTCATATTCTGTGTAATCTAACCCAATCCAACCCGATCTAAGCCAATCCAGGCCGGCCCTGACACAGCCCTGACACAGCCCTGTCTGCAGCAGTCACTTCACATCACTCACAGACGATGGGACGTGACACCGGCCGCTTCTCTTTGGGTTTATCGTGGCACATTTGAACTTTTCTAGGCCACCAGAGCTCCGCACATGTCCCCGCGCTGTAACAGACAGAAGAATGATCTGCTTTTGTAATGGAGGGGACCATGGCTGTGGGCAAAGGTAGCACTCAACATGTCCTTTTAGTTATGTAAGCGGCCCCAGGGAACGGAGAGAGGACAGAAGTAACAAAATATATATACGGTATTACAGCCACCGACATGGAAGTAATGGACGTATGTAACATTTGACAGGGCTTTTGGGCTCACTGTAAACCCGAGTGCTCAAATTAGTACAAAATAATAATTAGAGTAAAATTAAAACTAAATAAATGTACTACTTGATTACATGTTTTAATTTAATGAAGCAAGTATCCAATTTTCAGTGCATAAAATTATGTATTTTAATTTCTATTAGGATCATATTTTTAAGTAACCATAAATTATATTATTTTATTTAGTGTACTACTGCTTTCTAATTTAGAACGAATTATTTGTTTTATTAATCTGATTTAAAAAAAGTAAATTAAAATGGGTCAAAAATCAACTCAAAATTGATCAAAACGTATATATTCTTTTGCTAATCTGTGAAGGTTAAGCGTCAAAACCCTCATTCAGAGCACATACGAGCCATAGTCTGAGTCTGTATTCTACACGGCACAAGGATACGATGACATCATGAGGACGGGACTTGAATCTCGCTCCAATAATTTAGCCAACATTTATAGTTCTGTCCCCTCCCAGAGGACGGGGACGTATGGGACAGACATGACCAAGGACAAACTCACGGCATCAGTCTGGAGCACGACAGAACGAAAAGAGGGAACGAGGGGAGCTGGCTTGAGTGACAGCCACAACAGTGAAGAGGGCGGGACTTGTGACATTTTACTCAAAGACACAAGCTTCAGTGGAGCTGTCTTGTTTTTAGAAATGCAAGAAATCTCGAATATTGTCTAGAAATGATTATCTGCTTTAATAAAATGCCCAGCAAGAGTTTGTGATTGATTTTCCTTATATGGACAAATAAAAAAGCCTTGTGCAGAACTCAATGTCAATTTTCATTATTTTTCCTCATTAACTTTTCTATTTTATACCCAGCTCAGTTGTATTGGTTGGTATTTTCTATAGATTTTTGGTGAAAAGTTTTTATATTTGAATGTATTTATACAGAACCAGTTTTTTTTAAATAAGAGTATTTGGTATTCAGATGCTAGATCTTGTACCCAGCAATCTTTCAACACTTGGATTTGATGTAATTTAGGAGTAAACAAAACATCAACATTGGAAAGTCAGAAAATGTTGATGTAAAGGAGAGTGGTAATGATCCAGGACATTTAGGGACACAAGTCCCTGCCCCTGATGGACTAGTGTCTCTATGTGTTTTTTATCATTGCATTTCTTGTTCAACTGTTTGATTCTCTGATCTGTGTTGGCAAATCCACAACTTTGCAAATTCCTCCGAGATAACTGCTGCTGTGATTTATGGCTATACAAAAATAAGACCCATTGAATTGAATGAATCACTTCCATGACTTTAAATCCCCCAGAAATATATTCCCAGTACTTCAAAGTGCAGTCCTAGTTGCATTTGATCACCTAGCTAAGCGACTAATGCTACATTTACGAACTCTTTAGCGCTGTCAGACGATAAACTAGCTATAATTCCATATGAACCTTGGACTATACTTTCCCTACAACAGTCCAATGGAGAGATTCCTTCCTTCAAATGTATTTAATGAAGGACACTTCTTCTTCTACACTTCTGTCTGTTTCTGTCTTAACTTCCGTGTGCGAGTAACAGCACCAGTGAAATGTTCCGAGTCCTCCGGGCGACACCAGGCGGAGTTACAGTAAAGGGACATGCTGCATCAGAGGGGATGGTCCTGTACAATGCAAGCTTGGAGCTCGCTGACATCTTTAATATGAAGCTCAGAAAACACACGAGAAGCCGGAGCAGGAGGACGATGTCTGTGCTTTTTTTTCATGGTCGGAAATTGTAAAAACAACAGGTTTTACTCAGAGACGCAGATGTAGAGATGTGAGGTGTGATGGTCCATGGGTTTCCTGAGTTTATGAACGAGTCTCTAGAGAACCTCAGCTCAGAGGAGGGTGGAGAAGGTGGAGAAGGAACCACTGCATCAGAGATAAAGGTCATAAACAGAATGACTCAGATATTGTTTGTCATGGTGTTTAAATGTTGATGCAAACCAGCGGACTCTGCACAAAGGAGATATTAAATATGTTTGGATTTAACACTAGAACTCGCAGAGCAGTCATTTTGACGGCTCCCGTTCAAATAGGTGGATTTCAGAAACAAATATTTTCACTACTTTCTTAAAATCAATGTATATGTTGTTTGTATTTCAGTAAAAAAACATAAACAAAAAAAATGTTCAACGGCTAATAAATGCTATCTCCTGTAAGAAAACCATGTGTTGCTGTGGTAACTAGCACTTGCTCTTTTCTGTTGGAAAAACAAGCTCAACTCAGTACCTTTAACTGATGTTGGTTTCAAAGTGATTAAAAAAGGCTACTATTGAATTTAATGTTTAAATGGAGGCGAAACGATAATTTCATTTAAAAAATGACATAGAAATAAACTACAAAGGTACAAAGTTATTATGAAGTTAGTTAAGACCAAGTTAGAAGTAAATACAGTTCCAAAACAAAAAGCCGTCAAATTGACTGCTCTGAGAGTTCTAGTGTTGATAGAAAGGTTTGATGCAGATGTTTGTAGTAACGTTAGAAAAGGGCTGAAAGACAGTGTTAAACTTCCACAGTTTGTGACTAAACCACCCTCCTCTGGTCATGAACATGTTCCAAACCAAAGATGCAGAACGAAAGGCAAAGCTTTTCAGGAGGAGACAGAATTATGACCAATGGCATCACAGTATCCTCTTTTCAAATAAAAAATCAAATAAAAACTTCACATTTTTCTCAGTAGACAATATCACACAGTGATAATGAAGAGAAGGAGAAATCTACAGCCACATTAGCTTCGTGCAAAAACCACATACACTGGCACGCCAGAGAGGCAAAGATCAAAGCAAGACGACGCATACAAAAATATAGAAAATCTCCAACGCAGCGCTGCGTTCAGTCTCTTTCACATCGTGTGTCACCGAGTTTCACCAAAGATCGCTTCAGGGACATTCTGTGTTTTCCTGCTGTGGGAGTGGTTTAAACATCAGCCGCTCCATAATCAGATGTTCAGGATAATGTCAACATGTCAGTGATAGAAAACTACATTAAAAGCATTTCAATTTTATCATTTATGACAAATATTTTAGAATTTATATTTAAAATACATACTATATCCTGTCACTTTAAGACATTCCAGCATTAGCTCATAATTAGAAGTGACAGGTTGTTAAATGATTTGGCATTCAGCAAGCCATGCCAGACGGATGCACTTTTGTCTTGCAGGAGTCGCAGAGAGAGCAGGGTCCAGGATGCGGTGTCACCTGCTCCTCTCCCGGGGCACACACTGGGACATGATACAGATCGTGCTAAGACTGGGTCGGCCCATCCTTTGCACTTGCAAATCACATGCAAAGAGAAGTCAGAGTTTTCAATTCAGTCCTTCAACTGGCCTCCAGGTGGCGCCGCACTTTGGAGTCTTTGAGAATAGGCACAAAAACCTATAAGTGTCAAACTAAGACCACAAGCAAGACACTGGGCTTGGAAAAGAGCCAGAGTTCTTGTTTTCACATTGATAAAAAAGATTGTTTGGACGCTTTGAAGAAAAGTATGACTGACGTCAACATGGACAAAGCAGGTACCAATCAGGAAGTGGAAATGTTCCGATAAGGCAAAGACGGATGAGTTACGTTCACTCTGAAGAAAAACATGCACAAATGTTCAAATGTCTGCCACGTCTCTGCACCTGTGTTTGGATCAGTCACAGCTGCGCTCTCATTGGCTGTTTGCATTTCCTGCTCGTTCCTCATCCTCCTCCTCTTCCTCCTCGTCCAGAGACACGACCCCAGAGGACGCCACGTCGGACACTCTCCGGCGCAGGGCGTACTCAGGACTGTGGTCTTGTGCCTCGGTGGGACACAGAGAGTTGACGTAGTCCTTACAGGGGCTGTCCTCGTCTTCTCCAGGAGACAGATATGTCTCTGAGTAGGACACGGAGAACGGAGAGTCCTGTCCTCCACGCGCTCTCTGGCCCCGCCCCCCTGCGCAGCTATGCCCCGCCCTCTGGAGGCGGGACAGCAGCTCTTCTCCGCCCTGTAGCGCCGACAGCAGCTTAGCGGCCAGTTCAGCGGCGTTATTGTGGGAGCTGCTGCCGCGGCTGCCCCCGAGGTCTCGCAGCAGCGGGTGCAGCTCGTCCAGACTGCAGAGGCTGGAGCACAGTGTGTCTGGAGACGCCGCTGTGGGGGAGGGCTCTCCGCTGCCCCCCTCTCCTCCCGCCCCCTCACAGCAGGGGCCACGCACGCCCAGGGTCTGGCAGATCTGACTGTGGATCAGCTCCTTCAGGTACGGTGGGTACGAGGGCACATCTGCAACACACCGGAGCAGAGGTCAGTCACTGAAGTCACCAACAACAGATGTCAAGACACTTTAGTACATTCATAATCATGAGACCCAACATTATTCTACAAGAGTAACAGCCAAATGACTGCAAAGACAAATGAATAAGTCATTTACAAAAACAGATCAGTGCCATTATAAAACCATTTGAAAGATTTTTCTCTTTATAAGTTGTTTTTTTGAAAAGTGTTTTAGTGCCACCCAAATAAAGTTTAACTTCTTCTTGAGCAAATGATTTCAAATTTACAGTACTACCAACAACAAAACACGATGAAGACTGTAGGACTGTAGGCTTGAGGAACACAACTGCTCAAACTCAGACTCCCCTGTTTCCATTTGTCCTCACACTGATGTCCACTAATCTTACTCTTTGATGTTATGACATTCCTCGAGCGAACGCTGCACACATGGAAACACATGACTCAAAGCAGTTATGTCTATAATGAAATTACAAAACAATATTCTGACACTTTTATATCCCCCCCTCTTAAACGTGCAGTCAACACGCCCCTCTGTGTGTTTGATGTGATGGTTTACAGTGGTCCACAGGAAGCTGCTGCTGTGGAGGCGGCGGCCAAATGGACTGCTCTGAATATTAGCTATGTCAGTGCAATCAAGATGAAAGCTCTGCTGCACAAACACACGCGCCGCTTTTACGGGTTTTGCGCGGACATTACACAGACTTCATGTTCTTATATCCTCCCGCAGAATCTCAACTCCGATAACTCTAAAATGTGCTAGACCATTCGGAAAACTTACATTCCTCAGACAAATTTCACATTTATTATTGGACGATTCTGAGACTTATCACATGCAGAAAGGTTTTGATTTGAGGGTTTTTCTAATTGGACTTGATAGAGACAGAGGTTTTAAGCTGTTTGAAGTTTTGCTGATGACCCAATGTTCCTACAGTATAATTGCCCTCTGTTACCCACTACAGTCTGAGGACGGAAAGGTTTCTATAAGGCTGATGAACAACAGATGACTTCTTGATTCGTCTAAATGTCTATTGTGTGTGTTCTTTATATTGGAATTGTGTTAAAAATTATTAATGTATGACTTTCTATCGATTTGTTTAAATTTTGTATTACTTGTTTTCACCTTAAAGACCTTATGCCGGGTTTGATTTATTTAGAAATACAGTTTTAATACCATTTTATATTAGAAGAGAACTACTAAAGGTTTCAAAATCAGTTGTTGTTTTTTTTGTCTGATCCCCCCAAATCAAAATAACCCCATAGCAACGCCCTTAGAGACAAAAAAAACTTCACAGCCCTTGGTGACGTCAGAGTGGGTACGTTTCAACGCTGTAAGTTGTTTACAATTTGGTATTTGTTCTTTTTTCGCGGATATTCAAGATGACAAGGCCGTGTACAGCGAGTCTGAAATTACTACTAGATTGTGACATTTTTTTTGTACTGAGATAGTCCAGTGGTTGTGTTGATGGGCAGTCAATCCAGGTACTGAGGTTCAAATCCCACCTGAGACACATTTTCACTCTCAAAACGGCAATTTATGTGTAGTGAGCAATTTTCACCTGTAGAGCGCAGTATTGTGTTGGGCATCAGTGGAGAGAAGAGAGAAAAGGCAGTCCTGTGGCATAGATCCATGGTTTTTTTGCCGGAATCTCTTTCAGATCGACATTATCATGCAATTTTGATATCCACAATTTAAAAAAAATAAAATAAAACCCAGCATAAGGTTTTTAAGCAAGATTTTAACTTCCTGGTACTTACAATGGCAAAAAAAAACAATAAAATAATGATAAAATTAATTCTGTTGACCCTTGGAAAAGTAAAATATTGTTGAGATGTTTGTTAAAAGGTTGATAAATGTCTCACAACTTGTAAAAACCCAAAATTAAACGCATTTAAAAACACAGAATATTATGAAAATGGACTTTAAAGCCATAATCAGAATTATAACAAAAAAGGCTTGGCTTCTCTCACTCAGCATGTAACAGGTCTATATCCTGTAGATTGGCTTCACATAGTAACTTGAATTGCACAAATAAATGAACTTTTGAATAATATTCTAATTTTTGTTGTGTCTTCTACAACTTTCCCATCCAGGTCAAACCAATCACAGAGAAGAGATCTACAGAAGCGTAAGGATAATTCCTATTGTTTGTGGCATAATTTATAATGTTCCCAAAAAAAGAATTTGTGCCCAGTTTGATTTTTACTTGTTAATTTTTTGTTTTAAGGCAGTCAAAATGTGCTCAGATTAAGATATATACGTTTTGTCAAATGTATAAAATGTTTAACTTATTTTTCATCACTTTTTGCAGTGTAGCAAAATTTGTCATCTGCAGTTGTTCCATCCTGAATGCCACTCTGTTTTATAAGGAGAGGATTTTTTGCTGGAGGATTTTACCAACAGTACATGTTTTTAGAGGCAGGGGAAACCTCACAGATACAGGTAGAACATGCAAACTCCACTCAGAAATGCTCTGTTTTTCCGACTGGGATTCAAACCCAGAACCCTCTTTTTCTGAGAAGCCAGAGTTAACCAACCCCTCAGGCACGGTGCCGTCATTACCCCATCCCTCCTATACAATCATTAAATCACTCCTTATTCTCCCATTTACCCCAGATACATCTAATTTCAACTGTGGCTGTGAAGGAAAACAGCTTCACACAATATGGATTTTTACAAGTCCCCACAAGAATACACATACAGGCGCACACACTTTGGCCAGAGACTCACTGCGCATTTACAACCCCCGCACGCCCTCTCTGCACGGTCCTGTCTGTCTGTGCAAAGGAAATGATATTAAACTTGCAGGAGGGATATCAAATTGCGCCGAGGAACAAAAAAATGTCGACGTAGAAAGAAAACTAGGGCACTGGGACAATGGGAGCTGAGCGGAGGCAGAGGCAGCGGGAGGGCAGTGGGAGGGCAGTGGGAGGGCAGCGGGAGGGCAGCGGGAGGGCAGCGGGAGGGCAGCGGGAGGGCAGCGGGAGGGCAGTGCGGGTCACAAACAGGATGGAGGTACTTTAAACATATCTATTTGTCACGAAGCAGAAAATGACAAACGCAATGCAATTTATCGAGGAGTGAAATTTGAAATGTTCCTATTATTCAAAACATAATTGAAAAAGGGGGCGGGTCATCCATCTTCTGCTTGTTTTGGTGAATTTTTATGAGGGGGCGGGGTTTTGATCTATAATTAGCCACGTACAAGTTGTTTTGAATATATAAAAAAAATTTCAGCATGTGTGTGTGTGTGCGCAGGTGTGTGTGTGTGCGCAAGTGTGTGTGTGTGTGTGTGTGTGTGCGTGTGTGTGTGTGTGTGCGCGTGTGTGTGTGTGTGTGCGTGTAGGATAAGTGAGAGATAGTGTGTAGGATAAGTAAGAGATAGAAATAAAGAAATATTTATACACATACAATGGAAAATTAATATATGGCAGACTAATGCACCCAAAGTGAGATATATCGAGCCTAAATGTGTTACAATATTGATATTTGGCTCCAAGATTGTAAAAACAAAAACAATATTTTAATATTTTGAAAATGGACAAGAGGGGTTGGACGCTCCACTTTTCTGGTGTTTCTCGCGGGGAGAGGCGGCGAGCGTGGGTGGCCATACTCATTGCCCCCCATCTCAGCCGCCACGTGTTGGAGTTCTCCCCGGTGAATGAGAGGGTCGCGTCCCTCCGCCTCCGGGTGGGGGACAAGTCTCTCACTGTTGTGACGGCCTACGGGCCTAACAGCAGTGCAGAGTACCCGGCCTTCTTGGAGTCCTTGGGAGGGGTACTGGACGGTGCACCGACCGGAGACTCCGTTATTCTCCTGGGGGACTTCAACGCCCATGTGGGAAATGCCAGTGACACTTGGAGAGGGGTGATCGGGAAGAGCGGCCCCCCTGATCTGAACCCGAGCGGTGGTCAGTTGTTGGACTTCTGTGCCAGTCACAGTTTGTCCATCACGAACACCATGTTCGAGCACAAGGGTGTCCATCAGTGCACGTGGCACCAGGACACCGGAGGTCGATGATCGACTTTGTTGTCGTATCATCTGACCTTCGACCGCGTGTCTCGGACACTCGGGTAAAGAGAGGGGCGGAGCTGTCAACCGATCACCACCTGGTCGTGAGTTGGATCCGCTGGTAGGGGAGGAAGCCGGTCAGACCTGGCAGACCCAATCGTGTAGTGAGGGTCTGCTGGGAACGTCTCGCTGAGCCCCCTGTCAGACGGACTCTCAACTCACATCTCCGGGAGAGCTTCTCCCAGGTCCCGGCGGAGGAGGGGGATATTGAGTCTGAGTGGACCATGTTCTCTTCCTCTATCGCCGATGCGGCTCGTAGCTGTGGTCGTAAGGTCTCTGGTGCTGGTCCCGGTGGTAACCCCCGAACCCGGTGGTGGACACCGGCAGTAAGGGATGCCGTCAGGCTGAAGAAGGAGTCCTATCGAGCCATGATGGTTCGGGGGACTCCTGAGGCAGCTGTCCAGTATCGGCTGGCCAAGCGTGCCGCGGCCCGGGCTGTTGCAGAGGCAAAAACCCGGGACTGGGAGCCAGTTCGGAGAGTCCATGGAGCATGAATATCGGTCGGCCTCGAAGAGATTCTGGCAAACCGTCCGGCGCCTCAGGAGGGGGAAGCAGTTCTTTGCCAACACCGTGTATGGTGCGGGTGGAGAGCTGCTGACCTCGACTGGGGATATTGTCGGACGGTGGAAGGAATACTTTGAGGTTCTCCTCAATCCCCCCGTCACGTCCTCCGCCCTGGAGGCAGAGGCTGAGGATGTAGGGGCGGATACTTCCATCTCCCTGGCAGAGGTCACCAAGGTAGTTGGCAGCCTCCATTGTGGCAAGGCGCCGGGAGTGGATGAGATCCGTCCTGACTATTTAAAGTATCTAGATGTTGTAGGACTGTCTTGGCTGACACGTCTCTGCAACATCGCATGGCAATCGGGGGCGGTGCCAATGGAGTGGCAGACTGGGGTGGTGGTCCCTCTCTACAAGAAGGGGGACCGGAGGGTGTGTTCCAATTATCGTGGGATCACACTCCTCAGCCTCCCCGGTAAGGTCTACTCCAAGGTACTGGAGAGGAGGCTACAGCCGTTGGTCGAATCTCGGATTCAGGAGGAGCAGTGTGGTTTTCGTCCCGGCCGTGGAACACTGGACCAGCTCTATACTCTCCATCGGATACTCGAGGGATAGTCAGGTTGGGAGTTTGCCCAACCTGTCCACATGTGCTTTGTGGATTTGGAGAAGGCGTTCAACCGTGTTCCCCGGGGTGTCCTTTGGGGGGTCCTCCGGGAGTAGGGGGTCCGGGGTCCTCTATTGAGGGCCGTTTGATCCCTGTATGACCAGAGTCAGAGCTGTGTTCGCATTGCCGGCAGTAAGTCGGACCTGTTCCCGGTGCATGTTGGCCTCCGCCAGGGCTGCCCTTTGTCACTGGTTCTGTTCACTGTATTCATGGACAGAATTTCTAGGCGCAGCCAGGGGCCAGAGGGGGTCCGGTTTGGCGACCACAGGATTTCATCGCTGCTGTTTGCGGACGATGTTGTCCTGTTGGCTCCAACGAACCAGGACCTGCAACATGCACTGGGACGGTTTGCAGCCGAGTGTGAAGCGGCTGGGATGAGAATCAGCACCTCCAAATCTGAGGCCATGGTGCTCAACTGGAAAAGGGTGCCTTGCCCTCTCCGGGTGGGTGGAGAGGTCCTTCCTCAAGTGGAGGAGTTCAAGTATCTCGGGGTCTTTTTCACGAGTGAGGGAAGGATAGAGCGCGAGATTGACAGGTGGATCGGTGCAGCGTGCGCAGTGATGTGTTTGCTGTATCGGACCGTTGTGGTAAAGAGGGAGCTGAGCCGAAAGGCAAAGCTCTCAATTTACCGGTCAATCTTCGTTCCCTCCCTCACCTATGGTCATGAGCTTTGGGTAATGACCGAAAGAACAAGATCGCAGATACAAGCGGTCGAAATGAGCTTCCTCCGCAGAGTGGCTGGGCGCTCCCTTAGAGATAGGGTGAGGAGCTCAGTCACACGGGAGGAGTTCGGAGTAGAGCCGCTGCTACTCCACGTCGAGAGGAACCAGTTGAGGTGGCTCGGGCATCTGTTCCGGATGCCTCCCTGACGCCTCCCTCGGGAGGTGTTCCGGGCACGTCCCACCGGGAGGAGGCCCCGGGGAAGACCCAGGACACGCTGGAGGGACTATGTCTCTCAGCTGGCCTGGGAACGCCTTGGGGTCCCCCCGGACGAGCTGGAGGAAGTGTGTGTGGATAGGGAAGTCTGGGCGTCTCTGCTTAGACTGCTGCCCCCGCGACCCGGCGACGGATGAAGCGGAAGAAAATGGATGGATGGATGGATGAAAATGGACTGTAAACCGAGCAGATCAAGCGGAAAGTCCACTGGAGGACGGCATTTCTTAAGATTAAGAGATCCTTTATTTGTCCCACAGTGGGGAAATTTCGGTGTTGAATCACACGTTCTAGAACAGTAGGAAAGAGGAGCACACGGCACACGTTATGTGAACAATAGCTGTACTAATTAAATTGTTTAAAAAAACTCTTAACACTAGCATCATAAAGAAGTATAAAATCTCTATCTTGAAAATAACAATAGATGTAAAAGTTAAACATTTGACAAAATATTATTTATTTTTATTATAATTTTATAATTTTTTAAAATAAATTCTTGAATGCAGAATTTCACTCTGAACCAGAGCAGAGACAATAATCCTAACCCAGCAGACTCTGCAAACATCGACCAGAGGATAGCAGCTCATCACCAGCGGCTGCACCCCCTCTGCCGCTGTGACTGACAGTGATGTTGTACTTTATGACTGTTGTTAGCTACTTTTACAATTGTGTATTTATTTGTTTGTTATGGATAGATGTGTTTCTGCTCCTGGACACCTGTATTTGCTCCAATACAGGGATCAATAAAGCATCCATCTGTCTTATCTATCTATCTAATGACCGTGGTGGATGGGAGCAGACGGCGTGTGAGCTTGTTTACAAACACAGACTCGTACCTGTGCTCTGGGTCGAGGGCTCGTAGGCGGGCAGGAAGTCTTCGTCGTATGAGTCATCGTTGGACTCGTCACCGTCGACGGAGGACCAGGCCCTCAGCTTAGCCTCGGCGATGGCAAACTGCTCCGCTACACCTGCCCCACACAAATAAACACGATGTACAAATGAACACGGAGCGAGAGGGTCGTCATAGAAACAAGCTGCAGAGCCAGAGACAGGGGCCGCGGTCGGGTTGCCAGGTCAGGATGATGTTTTTCAGGTTGGCGGATCACTGTTTGTTTATATCGGCAGGTGCACAGGGTGAAATTCAAATGGGATGCTCACGTTTCAGGCTGTAGCTGTTAATATTGTCTGGTTCTAAAGGAAATAAACGGATAAATAATGACATAATGCGCTTCCGTCTGCTTTATAGTGATGAACTATTTAATTCTTAATACATTTAGGTAAGAGAATCAAATAAATAAACATAGGAAAGGCAATAATAACAAAAACATAGGAGTCATTGGACCATAGATGACCAATGTTTATAAATGTTAAAGGAATATAGGAGGATTTTCCCAAATTTTAGGAAAGAAACCTCTCTCTTTTTGAACCAAACTCTCTGGTCTTATTTGACAAGCACGTATCAGCAGAATGATTGACAATTAGGAGGACCAATAGTCTTGATGATCCACCCGGAAGTAGAAAATCCTCCTATATGCCTTTTTTTAATGTCCATAATGTCCATCAAATGTCTGGGGAAGTTAGCGATCAGTGGATATGGCACAGCGAAGTGGGTGGAGCTTCCTGTTGTGGGCGGAGTCAAATTCCAAATCCCTATAGAGATTGTGACTAATAATTCGGGGCTGATCTTCCCTCTGGTGAGTAATAACCACAAAATGTACATTAATATATTACATATGTTTATGAAAAATGCCAAAGTGAAGCCAAATTTCACATTTGAATGCTGCTGTGGATAGTCGTCATCAGCGAGTTAGCCTCTGCCGTGTCTTTAAACGCTTTGGATTTTTCATAACTCCTTCGGGGATTTTAAATGGAATATTCAACTTTCAGAACCCAAAGCCCTCGCCTCTTTGGAACTCCGTTATTCCATAGAGAAAATCCAATCATTCTTGTATCGTAGCTTCAGAAAAATATGAACAAACAAACTTAGTAACAGCAGTGAATGTGTTGCAGTTGTGACAATTACATCGACTTTAGAAGAATCTACATTTCAGAAATAGGCACATACACTTTGAAAACGGAAAGAAAAAACAAGAAAATGTTATGTTCCCTTTTCCTGGTGGATAATGGCCCAAGATCCTGCAATTTGTTTTTAATTTGCTTGTTCTTTTCTTCCATTAGTCCATTTTCCTAGTCCTCCTCCTTCCTCCTCCGTCGAGCAAAGACGTGTCTCAGTCCGCTGCTGCTTCTGAACGGCTTGCTATTTTGGTGGTGGGAATCCTCCTGTTTGGGTTTGGAGCGATCCTGTTCTACCACAAATTCGGTGGCATGGCAGTTCGCAAGATTCACGACCTGCTGGCCGACAAAATTGACGGGATGTACAAGGAGCTAAGCCGTGTCGTGGTTGAGAGTGCCGTGTCTGGACAAAGGAGAGTGGTTTTAGTGGAACAGTTGATCAAAGATCTCGCAGCTCGTTCACTCGATGGGCATAAAACTCTGGAATTGAGATTGAATGACATTGTTTGTCAGGCTTGAACTCTCTGACCCGGCTTGGATTTGCCCCTGTGTACGGAGGTCTGAGGGCGCCGTAATTCGGTTTAATTGGAATTAATAGAATATCTGCCTGCTTTTGGTGCTACATTGCATATAATATTGTCCCTCTCAGGCGATGTGTTTTTCTCCTGCTGTGTCTTCTCTCCACTCTTATCTCACATTCCTCGACCAAGGCCATAAACAAGGTCCCACAATCTACAACAACTCACACTATTTCAGTCTCCAGCAAGGATCCCTCACCCCCGCCTCCCTCTACCTATCCATCTTGCTCCCTCCCTCCCCTCCATTCCTCATTGTTTTCCTACTCACCCCCTCCCTGATCCCGCCCCCCTCTGACAGCTACATTGGGCCGGCCGCCGGAGGTGCTCATCCCGAGAAAAAAATCCGTGGTTTATAAAAAGCACAATGTGTCTATCCAATTGTCTGTGAACTGTATGTTATTGCTCTCTGCTGTTTCTTGCTGCACACAGCAAATTGTCTCTGCCAAGACAATTTCCAAGTGATAACTTTGTTACTCACGTGGCAATAAAAATGATTCTGATTCTGATTCTGATTCTGATTTTGTCTCATTGTTGCAGCGTTGTTTGTGTAAATGTGAACTTAACCTCATTAGTAACAATTATTATTCAACTTGGGATTCATTAGCACAGTCTCTTCTTCAGGATAAAACATTTTCCTCGCTTACAAGTTTGCAGCTAGCTAACGATTGGACTTCATCACTATAACGCTAATATATTCATGCGAACTGTAAACTAATAGTAAGCATTTGTCTCGTGCGTGCGGTAACGTGTGGTACATTTCAGCTGTGGATATTAGCATGTATGCTAATAGGCTCTGGCTGTGATGGCTTGAACATTGATATGCATGACAGTGCTGGCATTAGCATCTCCGCGTACGGACTTATATAACAGACTCCGCAATGGCCACCTGAGAACTCGCAAAGGTCGGAGGTGCCATGTAACACCCTTGTAACACACTGCTTTAAATAATTAACCATAAACATGTGAAAGGAGCGTGTGTGTGTGTGTGTGTGTGTGTGTGTGTGTGTGCGTGTATGTGTGTCAGTATGAGGACAAGCCAACTGCAGAATGTGATAAATATTGTGATCCTCTCTGGGTGCTGGAGTTGGCTGGTTTTATGGCGGACGGACTGAGCTAAATCATTTTCACACATTAGTTACATTTTTGACATTCGATCTTGGGCCAGAGACAAGAAGTGCGAAAATGGTTGCTAGATTCTGTAAAATATACGATTATATTAAGGGTTTTTGCCCAAAGGTATACCAATGGGACGGAAAGCAAGTCAAACCTGGTGGAATTATCCGTTGTGTCGTCAATTTGCAGAGGTATATTTTGTCAGAATTTTAAACAAATTAATCACTATTTCATATTTTCACAAAGCTGACTTAAACTATAACAAGGGCCGGTCAAACTGGGTTGCATTAAGGTTTTGGGAAAAACCAATAAAGTACAAAAGATGATGTACGGGAGGCATTGTTTAAGTCTAAGCTGAAAACCGTTCTTTTTAGCTGTGCATATGTCTGAGTTTTATATATTGAGCTTTTATACTGTTTGTTTTCATGCAACAATTATTATTATTATTTAGATTTTTATTATTATTTAAAAAAATATGTTTTATTTTTTTATTCTTTTTGTGTGTTTTAAAATTTAGTAAATGTATATGATTTTATGTTCTTGTGAAGCACTTGGTTGCACTGCATGAATTGTGCTTATAAAAAAACTTGATTGATTGATTGGTTTCGCTTAAGTTCTTGTTTTTCACTTTGGATGATGTGAAAGAGTCTTGCATAGATATCAAATCAGTTTGTGTCTTCATCTCGTTAGAATACTTGTAAAAAAAGATCCCTGTGAGTCTCTATTTGACACTCAGCTGCTGAGTGAGGGATGTCCTTTCTTTTCCTCTTCTCAACCTGAAAATGCTGATCCAAACAGTCCAAAAATACGCACATGAGAAAGCTGTTTTAGGACTAGAAACTAGCGAGATGGCTTTTATTATTATTATGACACACTTACATTTCTATTAGTTTGAAAGTTTAAAGTGTGTATGTATGTATGTATGTACATGTATTAGGGCTGTAAAAATTATCGCGTTAACGGACGTTAATTACATTTTTTCATTAATTGCGTTAACGCAATTAATGAAAACATGTAATTAACGTAATTAATGCATGCCCATGCACCCTATAAAAACATTCAGAATGCCGCGGAGACGTGTGTGTGAGATGGCAACAGAGCAGGTCTCTGGGAATCCAAGTTTTAAAAGAATACACACGTGACCGCGAAGCACTTGCTGCTGCTGTTTCATGAACTCTGAGCTGAGCTGCGGCGCTCTGGACAGCGGTTCCTCCAGCGGCGGTGATCACGTAACGTCATATCCAAGACCATACACAGAACTATTCTCTGATTGTAGTGTGTGTGTGTCTTTCCGTAACCGATGCACACAAAAAATACACCTCTGAAGCTGGACAACAGAGCCTCCTCCGTGTCTTCTCCCGGAGCGCACTCGCTAAATTAAAGCTTGGGTACCTAGTTTTCCCTTCCACTACCAATTCATGACAGATTTAATGACATCTGCATTTCAGACTGTTTTGAAATGTCTCATCTGTAACAAACAATAGTTTTGGTCTGAATCACATAAAGACAGAATGTTAATAATGTTAGTGCCATTTTATATGGATTTATTGTTATAATAAACAAATGCAGTACATATGTACACTATGCTGTCATTTATCTTTCCATTCAAACAACCATTTACAGAAAAAATTGCATAATTTTGTCGATAGTTTGAAATGCGATTAATTACGATTAATTAATTTTTAAGCTGTAATTAACTCGATTCAAAATTTTAATCGTTTGACAGCCCTAATATGTATGTATTTGTTAATGTGTTTATGTATATGTATGTGTCTGCGTGTGTGTATATGTTTTGCATATGTTTGTGTGTGTGTATGTCAAATGTGCCAGTGCGCGTGTATGTGTATATTTATATGTATATAGTAATGTTTGTACATGTAAATATCATAAGCAATATTTATCGGTGATGGGCGCTTTGGTAACATGGGGTAGGCTCAGATAAGGGCTATTGTATTTTCTGTGCTTCTCTTTTGTATGATTGTTTTTGTATTTTCCAGATGCCCAAATTAACAAACTAGGGCTGGGCGATTAATCGATTTTAATCATTAATTCGAGTTTTACGTTTAGGGCGATTTCTTTTTTTAAAAATTCGATTTTTATTTTCTCCAGCGCAGAACTACAGCGCTAACGCGCTAACCGCGGGTCTATGGTGTTGAGCAGTCATTTTGAAGCTAACCTAATGCTAACAGTCTCCCTCTGGCCTGAGGCTCGCTCTCACAGTTGGTGCTGTTGCAATAACACTTCAAACGTTCAAGAATCAGACTTTATTTAATCGCCAAAACACACACACACAGGCTCCGGTCGCTATGTTCGTACGCCATGTTCGTACGCCACATCTTTCACGCTCTCTCACGCTCGTTATTCCAAAGCGCACTCCCGTGTCCGTGGCGCTCACACACTCGTGTCCCACTGAGCCGCTGCACTTTGGGGAAAGACACGTCTCACACATTGCTCTCATTGCTCTGATACAAACAACGTGTTCCCCGCTGTTAGCTACAGTAGCTGTTAGCTACAGCATCAGAATGTAAACAGGAAGCTCGCACAGTCACTGAAGTTAGTATTAGCGCCACCAGCTGGACCGAGCGTTGTACTACAGCACAGTTACTCAGGCACAGTTGAAAGAACAAGCATGAAAACCCGAGGAGGCTTTTGGAAAATACTGTCTGTTACAACATTTCTATTTTGAGTAATCAGTTTTAAAAATGTGATATTTCATGTAAATAATGCATGTGTTTAATAGGATTGATATATTTGCGATGGGCCTTGTTTGTGTGATTTAAGTTATTTTGAAGGTGCATAGTGTCATTGTAAGTGAAGTTATTATAAAACTGTTAAGCTACATTTTCACTGTTTACAATGGCAGAGCCATCTCGTTTACAAGCATGTTTTAAGGCTTAATTCCTGTTACACTTATGCTCCATGGGGATTTAGATTAAACTGCATAAAGGAAAATATATTTCGCCCAGCCCTATAACAAACTAAATCAAAATCAAATCAAAGTTATGCACTGCAGCTTTTACACGTCCAGTTTATACGGACACAGTAGCTTTGTCGTCCTGTGTCCTTGATTGGAAATTACGACACAATCAAACCTCAGCATAATGGACGCACATACTCAATCACGACGCCCTATTCTACGGCTACTTCTCTTTCTCTACCGACCACCAAACACCCTCACACCCTTTGCTTGTATTCCTGCTGTTGCTTCACTCCTATCATGTCTTTCCCATTGACCGATGCATGGACCTGGCATCTTTTAAAGCGGCCGTTTGTGCGGTTTTCCATCCTCATTCTTGGATCCAAAGTCTAAAGTGTGTCGCTCAGTCTCGGGTGAGTGCAGAGTATTCATGCACCGGCCTCATAGAGAGAGAGACATCGATCCACTCATTCATCCCAAACGCCACTGCGCCTTTTGGACATGGCATTTACTCGAATACTGCGGGTCTTTTGGGAGAGTCAGAGCATGCGTGCGGCTCTTTTTAGGTTTTGTATGAAATATTGAAAGCTCTTTGGATTCAGACGCTGAGCTCTCACCTGCGCCGCTCTGTGGATTCTGTGTCAATGTTTGAAATAGAAAAAGAAAAACCCCACGATAAAATTGCTCTGTGTTTAGGACAGTTTCTTAGACATCAGGAAGCTGCAAGCCACGGAAATGTTACACATAAAAACATACAGGTCTGCCAGATTTTTCACATACATGCCTCTGTCATAACTTTGATCTGCTTTTTCCAGAAGAAGTGACAAAGAGCCTCACTCAGCCAATCAGATCTCAACACAAATGGTGGCTTTTTGATGTATGCTTTTCTAGGAGGAAGACAAAATGTATTATTCTCATTATCCCAGTTTTTCAAAGATTGGTATTGAAGCATTTACTGCTAGCTAAGAAACCTAGCAGCTATACTTAATATATATTTTGTGTGCTTCCTGTGTGCTCTTACCCACTGTGGGACGAATAAAGGATGTGTTTTCTTATGTCATTGATGGATTTTAATGACGCCAACGCACTTTCTCTCGAAAATAAATCCTTATAGAAATATTCTTATAAATATTCTGGAAATTTTTTTAACATATCTCCGCTTTGTGCTGTTTGTCTGAGTGTACGACATCAACCAAAAAGTGTGTATTTTAGTCTTTTTCTATGGTTGAGAAATGAACTTTGTTTATGTGCTTTCATTTACTAATGTGTGACATCTTCACTTATTATATTTTACATTATCTTGGCGTTATTAAGGCTACACCACTGCCTCTGACCCATTTCAAACGTGTTATCTTCAAAAGACACCAGCCAACTTTTTATCTCCTCACAACAAAAGCTGCAGTAAAATGGACTTCATCCAAAAGAGGAGAGAGGTCATCGAAAAGCTAGAGGCATCACTAAAACACAAAAAAAGGGAAAAATCCAGAGGTGGCACGCTGGAAAAGTGCTCTGTCATGGAGGCTGTAGCCAGGAGCAAAACCTTACTGTGCAAATTAACCTTGAGAGACTGCAGAGAGGGAGGGGCCAATCGAGTGGGCAGAAAAAAAACAAGAGATAGAAGAGTATGGAACGAGGGTCACGGGATCAGCAGGAGCACGAGGCCTCGCAGGCAAAGGAGACACAAAGAGAGATGTAAAGTCTTTTATCTTGATTTGAAAAGAGGGAAAGTATCAAGGACATCAGTAGAATGCAAAGTACTATAGGATTGTCCCCTATGTCGCTAATAATGAACCGGGTGTGATGTTCGGGACGGTAATTGTGGCCTTTGGAAAGAAGGAGGATAATGTGGTGCTTCTGGAATACACTGGTCAAAGATGGCAAAGAGGAGGAGAGAATGTATTATTGAGTGTGATTACAAAGGAAAAGAATACAGAAAAGATGGGATCAAGACTCATCAGAATTTCTTTGGTAAATGTTTTCATGCAGCTCATTCCCATTAGAATCAGTGTCTGCAAAATCCAGGAATCTAAAACTGTGATGCATTTGCTATATTTTAACATAAAAGTACTTTAAACCATAGACTGTATATATTAATGGACAGAGTCACGCCTATCTCCGCCGTTCATAGGAGTTGGCCATGAAAAGTGCTTTCATGGAGCAATCCAAGATGGCCGCAAGTGGTCCCGCCCACAAGAAAATTGTGAAAAAACGCATCTGCGCATGCGTCGGCCGGCGCAACTCCATTCATTTGAACGAGAGACTTCAAAAATTCCCCGCGAGTAAACTAGAGTGGACCAAAAAAATTCACCCCCCTCAGCATTGACACACATGTGGGAGCTTTGGGCCAAGAGCCAACTTTTGGACCATCCTGTAAAGACGTTTTTGAGAGGTCTGCCAATGCTATATGTTAGCATTGGCTAATTCTACTTCTGGGTCCACCCCCATCGGCCCGGGGTGGTATTGCAAGCATGTCAGCGCACATCATTTTGGCCACTTTTGAGCTGGGACCCTCCCCCACTGCTTTAAACTTGTGAAATGATCTGCCCATGCAGTAAGTTAATTTGACTTGGTGAGATTTCTCAAAATAAGTTCATCATGTCTTGAAACAAGCAAATCAAAATAAGTAGCCTTAAAGGTGCAGTTAGCGATGTTGTTAGCTTAGCCGTAGCACCAACTGGAAACCACTGGGAGTGGTTTCAGGGAGAGTGGGCGGCAAAAGTGATATTGGGATTTTCCTTTCAGCCCTTTGAGGTTTTTTGAAAATAATCTGATAACTCGCGAGAAACAGGAAGCATCGGTTTATTTTTATTGGCCCGCTTCAAAATGTTTTTTAATAATTTTTGGAGATTATTGGTCATCTGGTCAATTCCATTACTATTTGAAACACATGATAACTTAGATAGATAGATACTTGACTAATTTTAGGGTTTAAGGACGTTTTCCCGCAATAGTTTTTAAAAAAATTCAAGCCAAAATTACCCATTTTTAGACTTCATTATGAGTGAAATATGATAAATCCAAGCACTAAAATAATAGTTTTCTTACATTTGAGTTATTTATGTTTAGTTAAAATTGCTCAAAACAAGTACAAATGTTACTTGAATATCCTGAATCATAAAATGAAACTGTTATCTCTCTCCTCAATTCACAGTTTTACATTCGCCTTTATCAATCAAATGAAATTGGAGAAGGTGAACATCGACTTCTAAAAACACCCAATGTATTTTATTTTATTTTCCCACATATCGCAAAGTGAAAGTGGCTCCGCACACTTTTGGAGCTCCCTAATGGCTCATTCAAATTGTGGAGAAAAAGGAAACTTCAAAGCACTTCTGTCTTTTGTTTTTCAAGTTTTTACATTCTGGGATCCATTACAGAGGCCGGGTTTAGAAAGTGCTTGAATTATTGCAAAAAACATTCATGCAAATTGCTCTCCTAATCGCTTCATATGCAAAAAACTGGGAGAGTGGACTCTGTCATTCACGGGTGTCAGGAGAGGCACTCAGCTGCTTCTCACGAGGGTCTCTCCAGATGTGATGCTCTGGGACTATTATGCATTTACTTTAAAGCAGAAGTACCACAAAAACACCCAGGACCTTCTTGCTGAGAAGCGAGAGTGCGATCCACTCAGCCACCGTCCTGCTTTGCATGAATGTGCACACTGGGACAGTTTTTGAGCTTATTTCTGAACATTTGAAACTTTATTGACAATGATGCAGTTGTTTACCTTGACTTGGACATACAGCAAAGGAGTATAACCTCTAAGATGTATCAAGTTTGAAGGATTGGCAACTACACCTTGCTCATATTTTGGATTCCCAAAGTGATCTCACATGTCTGACTTAAGCTGTGGTGGATACAACTCTGGGGAAGCTTGTCAACCCTACAACCCTTGGCAACCCTACTCGGGACTAATTCTTGGTACTACACATGTGTCGAAACGCCTCACACGACAGGGCAGCTGGGCCTGTTACCTGCAGCAAAGCGGGCCTCTTGCTCGCCCTCGCTCAGGTCTGAGTAAGAGTTGAAGTCGGACTCGAGTGCCGGAGTCTCCATGGGCTTACACCAACCCTTCCACTCGATCAGGTGAGCCACGCGACCCTGCGCCATGGCCGTGGGCTTAGTCACATGGTCCTTCACCACCTGGGAGATGCCTGAAGACAGACGGTGAAACATGAGGATACACTTCTCTAGTATGCGGCGTTAGGAGAGAATATGGGCCTGAGCAGAAGTGGGAAGAGATGTGTCCGGTTACAGAGAGATGTGCATTTGCTGGAGTCTTGTTATGAATAAGTTATAGGTTCACATCCGTTTGATTACAGTAAAGACTGTATTATGTATGTATTTATTTATTTATTTGTTTGGATGGATGTGTTTCTGCTGCTTGACACCTGAATGTATGTGACGGAGATCAATATCCATCTATCTATGTCTATCTTTCACTCTATCTATCTATCAGTATGGCTGTTCAATTTAAATAGAATCAATAAAGTATCTATATCCATCTATCTATCTATCTATATCTATATATCTCTCTCTATCTATATATATCTCTCTCTCTATCTATCTATCTATCTATCAGTAGGGCTATTCAACTTAAATTACTCAAGGACAGAATCAATAAATTATCTATCTGTCTCTTTCTATCTCTCTATCTCTCTATCTCTATCTATCCCTCTCAGATATATAGATATATATATATATATATATATATATATATATATATATATATATATATATATATAATCTATCTATATTTATATCTACCTATCTCTCTCTCTCTCTCTCTCTAACTTTCTCTATCTACCTTTCTCTATCTATCTATCTATTTATCTGTTCAACTTACATTTCAGGCCAGGTTTTTTGAAGAGCCACTGTCATTGTCTATTTTCAATACTTAAAACAACATGGTTTAATTAATTTGTTGAAATTTTTATTTGACTATAAATGTAAATATGTCATGTGTAATCAACAATGAAACCGAGCTTAGACTACGACAAATCCAGTCAACAAAAACATTATTTTCTATATTTTTCTTGTACAGAGAGGATGAGTCATGGGCGTAATGAACTTGTTTATTTCATGTTTTAAGATCTGCTGTTTGCAAGAGAATTACAAATAAAATATATTCTTCTTCATGTTCGGAGAGTCTGAATCTGCAGCGGGGACACAGGCTGAAAAAACCTGGACCTGTGCCTCAGTCTGAAATCTGATGAAGAACCTTGGACTTACTTTCATGTAATCAATGGAGCATTCTAGTCTTTTCGGTTTACCTTTTCACCGCTCTTTACAGACAACCAATGAGTAAAAGTAGAAATTATTTTAGCTTTAGCTTTAGCTTTGTCATGTGTTACTGTTAGAATCCAGTCTTGTGTGTCACAGTTACAACATTGTCAGTGGAATAAAACTTCCAATAAATTGGAACTGTACCGACACACGAATGAATGGGATTTCACGGAAGAAATGCTCAAAACAAGTCCATGATTAAAGTTAAAACCTGCACAAGAGCTTTTCTCAGCTCAAAGCTTCAAAAAAATGGTAAAACAGGAGCTGAATGTAGGGTGGTTAAAAGAAAGAAGGAAGTTAAAAAGTATTGAAGGAGACATTTGAGAGTTTAAATATGTGACAAATTTGTGCACTCAACAAAAAAACAGACCAAAAGTTGTTTTTATTTAATCCATGCTGATATGAGGAACTTTTGGCAAAAACGTGTAGCTCCGCCCCTTTGTCTGAACCAATGGAAAAACGTGTAACTCCGCCCCTCTGTCTGAACCAATGGAAAAACGTGTAACTCCGCCCCTCTGTCTGAACCAATGGAAAAACGTGTAACTCCGCCCCTCTGTCTGAACCAATGCAAAAACATGTAGCTCCGCCCCTCTGTCTTAACCAATGCAAAAACGTGTATTTCGACGCAGGCCAAAGCTAATGCTAATAGGTTTCTTACCGTGTAGTGAAGACCTCGCCAACGCCGCTATCTCCTGAATGGTTAGAGCTCGTCTTGATTTGGGCAACATTTCAACGGTGTCGTCAACATTCACCTGCGACAGAAGAAAAACACAAAAAAAGACTTTGCGTTAGAGCCGAGAAACCGGAGAAGCAGAGAGAGAAGCATCTTGACAGAATTCTTCACACGACTCAAGGGAAAACCCGTCAGCCCAGGGACTCCGCTTTTCAAACAACTTCAGCCACGTCTTTGTACTTCAAGGCCGAAAGAAACTATGTATTTTTAATCAATGTGTCCTCCCATGAGTCACAAGCTGCAGACCAACAAAAGGAAGTTATGTGTCGATGGATAGAGGGAAAGCCGGTCACATGACGCATTTTTTCAAGTTTCAATATTATGCCATATTATGCCATTTGGAGAGATTCTGACACGGAGAGACTTGAACAGACAAAACATGGTATTATTAGAATTGTACTTTGGTTTTCAAGTAATCTGACACTACTTAAATTACATATGACTCTGAGGACAATATTTTGAAGATTACTTTTATTGCTGCTGTGCAGAATGTGGTTAGGATTTGGAGCTTAGACCCCGGAGAGACCTGCAGGATTGTAGAAAGGGTAAGAGATTATGAGATGAAATCCGCCGGGGCCTCGACCCTGGTGGTGGGGGCTAGGAGAAGGAGGAAGGAGCTGGAACCCGGAACAAGCCCGAGACGAGGAGGAGGAGGGTTGTAGCGTGAATTAAGCTGCTGCTTGGATGGAGCTTCATCGCGATATGAAGCATAAGCATAGAGAGATAGAGATAGATAAATATGTGATTGACTGATGCTGTTGCCGTGAGCGACAGTGGGAGGACTTTGAGCACTGTGAGCTTAATTCATCCTGTCTTCCGGAATTTGCGCTTTCGCTACATTTCACTTTGAATTTAATTTGTGAAATGTTGTCTATTCACATAATCCTCATAATTTCTGGACAAGACAGGGCCATTCTGTGTGAGGTTTGCATGTTCTTCTCGTGACTGCAGAGGTTCTTTCCAAGTCCTTCGGTTTCCCCTACCATAAAACATATAAAATAGGTATGATTAGAATTTGTGAGTGAATGGGGATGGTTTGAGGATGCAGGGGTTTGGAATCTCACTTCTGTGTGTGAGTCAACAGAAAATGCACCAAAATTAGTAACATTCTTTGTGTGACCTTGGTCTGTGAAATGTGCTAGAATAAATACAGTAGGGATGCAACAGAGTAGTATGGCAATAATTCGAAAAGGTTCATTTTGTCTTGAGTCAAAATGAACTTTTTTGGTTCTTTTGAAAGACAAGTTTAGATGCATTGCCTGTATGGCAAGGCAAGTTTATTTATATAGCACAATTCATACACAAGGCAATTCAAAGTGCTGCCTTAAACAAGAAAGCATTAAAATCATAAATAATCACAGAACATTAAAAAGAAAGATAAAAATATAAAATCCCTCAGTTGTATGCACAGCTAAACAGAACTGTCTTTAACCTGGTTTTAAACATTGTCAGAGAGGAGGCCTGTCTCACATCTTCAGGAAGACTGTTCCAGATTTTAGCAGCATGAATCTGAAAAGCAGCCTCCCCATGTTTAGTTCTGACTCTGGGCACTAACAGGAGTCCAGTCCCTGTGCTCCTCAGAGTCCGGGCTGGTTCATATGGGACTAACATGTCACTAATATATTTTGGTGCGAGGCCATGGAGAGACTTGTACACAAGCAGAGCTGTTTTAAAGTCTATTCTCTGAGCCACAGGAAGCCAGTGCAGAGACCTGAGGACTGGACTAATATGGTCGTACTTCCTGGTTCTAGTCAGGACTCGAGCTGCTGCATTTTGAATGTACTGCAGCTGTTTTACAGCCTGTTTGGACAGACCTGTGAGCAGGCCATTGCAGTAGTCTAACCTACTGGAGACAAATGCATGGATAAGAATCTCCAGGTCTGCTTTAGACACTATGTTTTTGATCCTGGCATGTTTTTTAGGTGGTAGAAAGCTGCTGATGTTACTGATTTGATGTGGCTATTAAAATTGAAGTCTGAGTTCAGTATTACCCCTAGATTTCTGACCTTGTTTGAAGGTTTTAGGGAGAGAGACTGTAGGTGACAGATGACGCTCTCTCTTTGTTTCTGGGGACCAAAGACAATCATTTCAGTTTTGTCTGCGTTTAGCTGAGTGTTTTGCATCCACTCACTGATCTGTTGGATACAGTGAAGGAGTGAGTCCACTGGTCCATGTTCTCCTGCAGTCAGTGAGACATAGATCTGAGTGAGTATGGCAATAGATTGATCGTTTTTTGAACCAAACAGAGACTTAAACATGCTGAGAAGAGGTTTCAGGACTGAGATATTTCCCTGAGGTTTCTGGTGATGATCCAGGATAATTAACCACATTTATGAACATGTATCAATATTTATAGACATTGGCCTCTTTCTGTGTTTAAACTGTTTGATTCTCTGCTCTGTGTTTGTGAATCAACAACTTTAGTCCTCTGCGATAACTACTGTTGTGATCCAGGGCTAAAATTAAAAACAAATGAATTGAATAATGACTGTAGAATGAAGTTAAAACGTAATTTAAAGTATTTTTAAACCTACAACCCAATGTATAACAACCCATCTCTGTGAACACATTCTCCAGGATCCAAACCAAACTAGAATCCTCCCCCAGCTAATCCATCATCAAAATAAAATTACTACTTCCTTACTTTCTAACAACCTGTGGAATATTCCGGACGCATTGTTTGTGTCTCTGTGAAACTTCCACAGCTTCTGTTCAGTGTTACCTTCACTTGTGCGGTGGTTAACTGAGCCTCTGGTCTCATTAGTGAACTAATGGTTTGCAGAGGGAGCCGGCTGTCTCCTCTCACACTACAGCAACCAGAAACTTCCTCAAAGATGCCGCAAAAGGCTAATCGCTATAAATGTCCAGTAAAAGTATTAACAGAAGGTTTTAGAGACTGGTTTTTATTATGTATAAACCATAGACTGTATGTATTAGGAGTGGGGACTGTACTGATGTCACCTTAGTGTTTGCTGAATGCATTACATAAACTAGCTGGAGCCGATTTCCTTATATGGGCATTAGTTTTGACAGGGGTTAGCTTTGCGCCGTAACGGGCAGAGGGGTTGCTACGATGGTTGAGCTTAAATATAAGATTGTAGTGCAGGTTTTTTAGTCCTAGTGCAAGTGACTTAAAGATATCTGTGGTTTGTGTGCTCTCTATGATCCTGGTATTTTTTTATAACAACGTATTCGTCTAGATATGAGCCAATCAATGAAGCCGATGAATGGAGGCATCTGATTGGCTCATATCTGGACATGCAAAGTCGATATCAAAATATAAACACCAGGATCAAAGAAAGCACTAAACCACTGGTCACGTATTATTATGTAATGCTAGTTTATGCATTACATAAACTAGCTGGAGCCAATATCCTTATATGGGCATTTGTTCCGACAGGGGTTATCTTTGCGCCGTAACAGGGGCAGAGGGGTAGCTAAGATGATTGAGCTTAAAACATCTGGGGTTTGTGTGCTCTCTATGATCCTGGTATGTTTTTTAATATCAACGTATGTCCAAATATGAGCCAATCGATGAAGCCGATGAATGGTGGCATCTGATTGGCTCATATCTGGTCATGCAAAGCTGATATCAAAATACAAACACCAGGATCAAAGAAAACACGAAACGACAGATTACGTAAACTCAAAATGGGTGTGACACAAAGAGTTACTGAGCTAGGGGACTTAAGTGTTCACTGTAAGACAATAGGAGTCAGAGTAGGAGTATAGGAGTACTTCGTTTGTGGGCTTCATTAAGCTAGCAGGTTAGCATTGTCCATTTATATACAGTCTATGATATTTACAGGTCCAACTCATTTACTTGCATTCCTTTCTGCACGGACATGACTTGAAAACGTATTCTTAAAGGGTAAAATATGTAAAGCAATTACATATTCTACACATTCAAACCTTGAATATGAAAGCTTTAGTCCAGCTCTTTTGTACAGTACAAACTAATAATGAATGAAAGCCTGGAGGAACGTGAGGGGGATGTCTTTCATTCTCTATTCATGACTTCACTTCCTGTCCATTTCAAACACACAGATAACATGTCATTAAATCTGGAACGTTACAGTAAGTAAGTGATCTTTATTTATATACCGCCTTTCACAGACCAGAGTCACAAAGCGGTTTACAATTGTTATTATTTTTGGGCACTTGTCCTCTCCACACAGAGATGGGAGCAGGGTCGCCGAACAGGAGGCGCATGCCAGACCTATTGTACATATTTTTAGTGGTAGGGGAAACCAGAGCACCCGGAGGTAATCTACGCAGACACGGGGAGAACATGCAAACTCCACTCAGAAAGGCCCTGGTCCGACCGGGATTCGAACCCAGGACCTTCTTGCTGAGAGGCGAGAGTGCTATCCACTCAGCCACCGTGCCGCGGTGACAGTAGAGACAATATGTTTGTGTATGTGTGTGTGTGTTTTTACAAGAGCAATATTGATTTGTGTTTACTTAGGGCTGTAGTGGACAACCAGCAGAGCAAAGTATTCTTGGTCAATCAAAAATACACATCCATCATTCACTCAAAAGGGTTGTGGCAGTAAAAGCTACAGTTCTATCTTACCCAAAATGTACTCTGTTTAATACAAGAGCAGAGGAGGTCAAAGCAAAACAAACATTTATGACAAAAGTATCACAAATTTGCTGATTAATAATGAATGTGAGTCGGGTATTCGCTCTTCCTTTCCACTAGAATCATGTAGAAAGAGTCAGAATGTAATGTGTGAGTGCAACAGAGCTTTGTGTGACCTTGGGCTGTGGAATGCGCTGTATAAATAAATAAATAAATGACTTGCTGTACTTTAATATTGACCGTTGTTTAAGCAGAAAAGTCCTACAGAGATTTCAGATTCTCTTTTTCAGGAGAGTTTAGTTTAGTTTAGTTTTTAGTGGTCGGGGAAACCGGAGACACAGGGAGAATACTAAAGTACCGAATCCTCAGCGATCGCACTAAAACACATAATTTCAGTTGTTTTCAATTCAATCCACTTTATTTATGTAGCACATTTTATTTTAAAAAAGTGCTGCACTGAGGTAAAAGTAACACATTTCAATATACAGGTGCCAGCTTTATGTATAAAAATAGTAAAACATTATGATGATGTGTATAAGGTAAGGGCAATTCAATCCTCTGCATTTGACCCATCCTGATGCCACTAAGGCTTACGTCAGAAGCAATGGTCGCCATAGTAACAGCGCCCTGGGAACCCATCTCCAAATGTTGATGCTTGACTTGGTCAGGACTACTGCAGCTGGAGGATTTAACCTACTCTAAAAAACGATTCAGGTGGTTAGTATTTTGAACTCAAAATACATACTGAACTAAACTCAATAATTGATTTTTGCCAGTTTTACTTAAATTAGTGTGGTTGCAACTCATTTTAAACATGCTCGTCTCAATTAAAAGTTAATACAAGAATCCGAATAAACGTGTGTGTTTATTCGGCAATACTGCTCATTTTTGTAACAAATTTGAATGTGATATTCTGGCATAACTGGACAACGGAGAAGTATTGAGTTTTCTCAACATGAAAATCCTCGCCTGACGTCACATGTGGACTAACCCTAACCCCAAATATTTTAAGTAATTACTTTAAACTTATAGTAATTACTATATACTTTTTGGTTGACAAATAAGTACTGTATAATATTATCATAGCTCCCTGTACAATACTGATTTTATTGCTTTGAGTGAAAATACTTGAAGTATTTCTTTTGTAAGCCTGGTGGTCCATTAATGACAACACAAATATATTGTGTTGATTGAACACAAATATATTGTGTTGATTGAACACAAAATGTGGCGAAGCAGTGTGCATTGCAGAGAAAAATATAAACTTCTTAAAAATTCTCCATTTGAGCATTAATTTTGAGAATGAATATGAAGCAAGTCCTAAAGCAAAATACTTGAGCAACATTCTAGATAAACTAATTTGACCAAATGAGTAATTGATTTTTTTTTTTTTACAAACCATGAACGGCACGGCCAAGCCAAAGCGCTCCTATAATCCCTGGGTCATCTTTCATTTCATTTCACTCAAATTTATTAAGTTTTGCCAATGCATTTTTTTTAGAGTGTAGTGAGCATATTTTTCGTGGTAGGGAAAACCGGATTACCCAGAGGAAACCTATGCAGGCACGGGGAGAACATGCAAACTCCACTCAAAAAGCCCCTGTTCCGACCGGTATTCGAACCCAGAATCTTCTTGCTGAGAGGCGAGAATGCTATCCACTCAGCCACCGTGCCACTTGTAACTTGTAAGGTACATTTATATTGCACCTTACATTCCCAGGAAACCTCCTACAGATTAAAATGCTACAGATTAAAACACAATACAATAAACAAATAAAAAAGTCACATTTATGTCCTATGTTTTTCTATTACTATCCATTGTGCCGCATGTATGTCCTTAAAACACAGATCCAAACGGCTCGAGCAGACGGATGGATTTAGTCTGTTAGTGAGGGAAGCATATGGCAAAACAAAGCCCTCCTGCCTCGGTCTCATCCCTGCAGTCTGCTCCTGACGCTCATATCGAGTGATGCCTCCTGCTTTTGTTCACCGGGTTTGGTCGGTGTTACCTGGCGCTCACGTGGGGAAACGGCTAAGGTCCCGTGCGTTACCTAATCGGGGTCGCCGCCCTCATAGTGGTGTCGGGTGAAAACAAACAACGCCGGACAAGACGCCGGAGAAAGAACAGGAAACAATAAGACCATTCAGCCGCTTTGTTTGGATTTTAAAGTCACTGAGAGAGGTTTGGTGAGGTTTGGTGAGGTTAGGTGAGGTTTGGTGAGGTTAGGTGAGGTTAGGTGAGGTTTGGTGAGGTTAGGTGAGGTTAGGTGAGGTTAGGTGAGGTTTGGTGAGGTTAGGTGAGGTTTGGTGAGGTTAGGTGAGGTTAGGTGAGGTTAGGTGAGGTTAGGTGAGGTTAGGTGAGGTTTGGTGAGGTTTGGTGAGGTTAGGTGAGGTTAGGTGAGGTTAGGTGAGGTTAGGTGAGGTTTGGTGAGGTTAGGTGAGGTTTGGTGGTGAGGTTTGGTGAGGTTAGGTGAGGTTAGGTGAGGTTTGGTGAGGTTAGGTGAGGTTTGGTCAGGTTAGGTGAGGTTAGGTGAGGTTTGGTGAGGTTAGGTGAGGTTAGGTGAGGTTAGGTGAGGTTTGGTGAGGTTTGGTCAGGTTAGGTGAGGTTAGGTGAGGTTAGGTGAGGTTAGGTGAGGTTAGGTGAGGTTAGGTGAGGTTAGGTGAGGTTTGGTGAGGTTTGGTCAGGTTAGGTGAGGTTTGGTGAGGTTTGGTGAGGTTAGGTGAGGTTTGGTGAGGTTAGGTGAGGTTAGGTGAGGTTTGGTGAGGTTAGGTGAGGTTTGGTGAGGTTTGGTGAGGTTAGGTGAGGTTAGGTGAGGTTAGGTGAGGTTTGGTGAGGTTAGGTGAGGTTTGGTGGTGAGGTTTGGTGAGGTTAGGTGAGGTTAGGTGAGGTTAGGTGAGGTTTGGTGAGGTTAGGTGAGGTTTGGTGGGGTTTGGTGAGGTTAGGTGAGGTTTGGTGAGGTTTGGTGAGGTTTGGTGAGGTTAGGTGAGGTTTGGTGAGGTTAGGTGAGGTTTGGTGAGGTTTGGTCAGGTTTGGTGAGGTTAGGTGAGGTTTGGTGAGGTTAGGTGAGGTTAGGTGAGGTTTGGTGTGGTTAGGTGAGGTTTGGTGAGGTTTGGTGAGGTTAGGTGAGGTTTGGTGAGGTTTGGTGAGGTTAGGTGAGGTTAGGTTAGGTGAGGTTTGGTGAGGTTAGGTGAGGTTAGGTGAGGTTAGGTGAGGTTTGGTGAGGTTAGGTGAGGTTTGGTGAGGTTAGGTGAGGTTAGGTGAGGTTTGGTGAGGTTAGGTGAGGTTTGGTGAGGTTAGGTGAGGTTAGGTTAGGTGAGGTTTGGTGAGGTTAGGTGAGGTTTGGTGAGGTTAGGTGAGGTTTGGTGAGGTTAGGTTAGGTGAGGTTAGGTGAGGTGAGGTTAGGTTAGGTGAGGTTAGGTGAGGTTAGGTTAGGTGAGGTTAGGTGAGGTTAGGTGAGGTTTGGTGGTGAGGTTTGGTGAGGTTTGGTGAGGTTAGGTGAGGTTTGGTGAGGTTTGGTGAGGTTGGTGAGTTTTAGTCTAATTAAGTGAAAAAAATTATGAAATATGAGGTAATAATTGCTTTAATCCAGTGGTTTTTGTCCTAATTTGGTTACATTCTGACTATCTTAAAACCAGATTCACCAATGGGACAAAGCCATTTAATCTCAAAAACTGTTGGTTGATTTTCTCATTCCAAAGGGAGACGTTTCTTGTTTCTTTTTTTAAAACAACATCATTTTGTCTTGTCTCCTTGGCAAATCAACGTTTGACTTATTGTTCACTTTTTACAGTGTGTTTCTTTATGTAGTTTATTTCTATGTCATTTTTCTTTTATGAAATATTCTTTTATCAATGACACTTTACTTTACCTACTTATCATCCTGCCCTATATGTACAGTATTTAACTCTGCACGACTACATATTTTTGCTAGCTAGTTAAGAAACGTAGAAAACGTTTTTTGACGACACTATTGTCTCTGCACAGCCACAAAATCAAGAAATCAAACATTCTGTGATGACCTTGTGCCGTCAGACTCTCCTCTCAGACAAAGAGCTGCAGTAACTAGAACCTAAACCCAAAGCCATCAGCTGAACGCATGGAACAGAGATGCTAAAGCAGCCAGGCGTTTGTAATCCTCAGGCGCCGAGAGCTGCTTCCAGATCAGAGCGGGATAATCTGGCTCAGTCCTGACATATCCTCCAGGACACTTTAAACTGGGTTTGTTTTAAAAAATCTAACAAAAGTCCCCTCTCTCTCACAGGACAATGGTGGTCTTTGTAAACATATGCCCCACAAGAGCAGACGTGTGGGCGGGGTTTGAGCAACAGACGCCGAAGCTACAGTCAGGAGCAGGGATTTTAGTCCAGGAAACAATAAATATCCACTGTTCTGCTGTTTTATACTTGAAGAAATGGGTTTTTACAGTACGTAACACAGTACATAATGTACTCTAATATAAGCTTGCTACCATAAAGTATCTTAAACACATGGTATTTAATTTGCAGACTGTAATAACTTTATCTTTTTGCTTCAAATTGAAATTACATTATGTTTTGTTGACCTGAATGGTAATCTGTTAAATGAATGAAAGTGGATTCAATTTATTTTGTGTCAATCGGTCAAAATAATGGCCCAAAATCATAAAACATTGATGCGACAATTGTAATCCTCACATCGTAAGTCCCATGAACTGGAAAAAATGATTAAAAAAATAGACACAAATTGCTAAAATTTGGCAATGGGACAAGAAAAGTCTCTCTTGGAATGAGAAAATGAAGAGCAAAGGTTCATGAAATAAAACTAATATTTTTTGCAATGTGCCTCGATGTTCTTTCTAAACACACACACACGATTCTGACTCTTTCCCAGAAAACATTTGGCCTGGTTTAAAACATTCATGCCGGTTGTAATAGTGTTTTCCTGCAGTCTGCCTGACAGCCTCAGAATGTAGCGCAGCGGGACGGGTCACGCTCGCTCCCCCACTGGCCTCACTCCTGCACGTCCTGCACGAGGCGGGACGACACCACATCAAAGCAACTGTGTCTCTTTAGTTCAACCATAACAACATTGGTCATGTGTGCAACCGTTATTGTATCTGTACATGCAGAGGCTGGAAGGCTCTGAGACGGAGAGGCACTTCTTTATGATGCCAAAGGAAGACATTTGTATACATTATATTTATTTAAATTCATTCTTTATCATGCTAAAGTCTGAGATTTGCTACTTCTTGCTTCTTCATTTGGCTAAAGTTGGAGATGATAGATTGCTTCCTTATTATGCTAAAGCTATAGATTTTATTTTTTGTATATGTATTTAGTAAAGAAGTTATTTTGTATAGAGCAGGGGTGTCCAAACTCTTTAGTATGAGGGCCACTTTAGTTCATCAGACAACCTGGAATCAAAAAACTGGATTTGAGCTGGATTGATTGGATTGTATGTATAATGTTGTGACACAATCATAAAACAAATGTCAGTAAATAACAATAGAGTCAACGAGTGGATTCCAGAGAGTCAAAGTGCCTCAATGGCAACTTTGTGTTAGCGGCAGAGGGCCACATAAAAGGGCACATAGGGCCGCAATTGGCCCGCGGGCCTGAGTTTGGACATGCCTGGTATAGAGTATAGAGCATTTATCCTATATTGTGCTTTGTGAATTTATCTTGTGTTGTGTTCTCCTCTTTCCTTTAATATCTTTTATTAATGGGGGCGACAGTAGCTCAGTTGGTAGAGCATTGGCCTTTGGGCCTGAAGGTTGTGGGTTCAAGCCCACCATAAGACCTACTTCACAACTCCCACTGATGACTGCTGTCGTTGTGTCCTTCGGCAAGACACTTAACCCCACTTTGCCTGAAGCTCCCACTGAAAGATCTCACCACTCACCACCTGCAGGAGGATCAGGGAGGGGCTGGTGCTAAGTGGACTGGGTGCAGCTCTGACTGCCACCCCCCTGACCCAGAAATGGATTAAGGGGAAGAAAATGGATGGATGGATGGATGGATGGATCTTTTATTAATCAAAATAAAATCTAAAAAAAGTCTCAAAAACAGAAAAAAGAAAAGCATTCGTGGTTGTAATTCTTAGTGTTTCTTCACATGAATTCAAACTTCAATGTAAATTTCTCCCTATTTTACGTAAACCTGGACATTACTGAGATGTTAGTATTGTAGCGACAAAGTACCTGAATATCTAACTATCGACAGCAGCAGAAAACAGGTTGTGAATATTGCCACAGAGACGGCTCCACCTCCTCCTTCTCCCACTGCCACCGAACGCACCATCTGTGGCTGAGAGTGAGGTGTTACCAGGTGTTATGAAGAGTAGCGGAGAATCTAAATAAAAATAGCTCCTCACTAACCATCCTGCGCGTCAATTATTCAATCATATCCGGGTTGTGTGAAACATGATGGCGTTGTCTGAGCTTTGTGAGCCGTGAACACACAAATGTAAACACACACATATTTACTTATTGATGTAATGGAGGCGGTCAGGTCTGCATGGCTGCGTTCATATCTGTGTTTTTGCGGAATAATAGATTGGGTTTTCATGTGTGCCGCGAATGAATAGATCTGACATAAAGATAATTGCACGTTTTTTTTCCTATGATGGACAGTGCAATTAGAATCGCAATTGATGTCACATTACATGGTTACATTAGGTCCAGAAGCCGTCATGTTCGAATGAATGAAGTTTGATTATAAAATAGCAAAGAAAGATGCATTTTGTCTTTGATAATCTGACGCCCAGATCGTTCTGATGATCATTTCATATTTGTTGTATATCTATAGCTGAATGTGTTAGTTTGTGTTTGCCCCTGAGCTCCATACGTCCATCATAGACTAGGCACAGCTGAACAGTTTTAACCTGGATTTGAACAGTGTCAGAGAAGAAGCCGTTCTCACATTTTCAGGAAGACCGTTTCCGATTCTAGCTTTAGAAATCTGAAACGCTGCCTCCCCATGTTTAGTCCTGACTCTGGGACCAGCAGGAGGCCAGTCCCTGTGCTCCTCAGAATATTGACATTGGTCTCTCTCTCTATGGACCAATACATGTGTGTATTTTCTGTGTCAACTGTTGATTCTCTGATCTGTGTTGGTGATTTCAATGGTTTTGTTAAGTCCTCTGGAATGACTACTGTTGTGATTTAGGGCTATACAAGAATAAATTGTATTGTATTGTAATTCCAGCAGGAGGTCAGTCCCTGTGCTCCTCAGAGTCCCAGCAGGAGGCCAGTCCCTGTGCTCCTCAGAGTCTGCGTGGGTTTATATGTGACATGTCAGAGATTCCATCATCACAACAAAGCACAGACATAGCAGCTGATCTTGTACATTTAAAACAGGCATGTCAAAGTCAAATACATCAGAGGGCCAAAAAAAAAATTGGCTGCGAGCCAAGGGCCGGACTGGTTCAATGTTTATTAACTCATTGCCTGCCAGCCTATTTCAGAACAGGTACTCCCATATTGCCAGCAGTTTCTGATGATTTTTATAGATTTTTCAAGACCCACAGAATATTGTGTACTATGACTATCTGAAATCCGAAACCAGATTCTGAAAGAATAGACTGCATACTTTCATCAGCAAAAATAATTTTGTTTCTAGCTTGTAATCCCCAGTTGAGTAGAGGGAAGTTTTACTGAAATCACCAAAAAGCTGAGAAAAAACAAGTGCATCTAGCTGTTTTCAAACCATTCAGAGAGCGCTGCTGCCACCTGCTGGCTCGATTCAATATGCTCTCAAACTCATCCCCAAACATATTAGATATAATAGACATCTGGGAACATGAAAATAGCGGAAAACGCAATTGACGTAATAGCGCGTCAATGGCAGGCAACGGGTCATGTAAAATTCATTCCAGGGCCTTGACTTTGACACATGTGATTTAAAAGATAAGACATTGTATATCCTCAAAGGAATGAGCCCAGAAGTCCCAAAAGGCTACAAATATGATGTATGATGTTAATAATTAAATCACTTTTACTTTCACAAGAAATTTATGAAAATCTTAAAATAAAATGAAGAACGTCGGCACCAAAACACCATATGTTCCAATTACTGAAGTAGTTTTCACGTTGAGCCAGAAATGGATTTAATTTCCAGTGTGGAGGGCGCCTGTGTGTCTCCTGTTTTAGCAGCAGCAGCAGCAGCAGCAGCAGCAGCAGCAGCGGTGTGTCGTGGAGCTGAATACACAGAGCGCACTCCAGTCTCATTAATTTGTCTTTTGTAAACGAAGCGCGCTGCTCGTAGCGTGACATCACCGCTGGAGGAGCTGCGCCATGGCAACCGGTTACCAAAGAAAGATTCCCATCGTTGAAAAGACGAAATATTATAGTTCAGCACGGGTGGGGGTTATGGAGCGGTTTCTTTGAATTCTTGCACCAGTGTAGGGTTGGTAAAAAGTAACGCAAACTTTTATTTCAGATTAATTTCACAGATAAGATTTTGCACATGTTTTGAAAAGTGTCACTCATCTCAAACACTTCTCTTCCTGTTTATTTGTATAATGTTATTCTTAAAGGTTAAATCAATGTATAATCACTATTTGAATCATTGATACTGGCACACATGAGACACCATCGCTCTCCACTTAGCTCCTCTAAAGCCACCATAGCCCCATTTCCACCAGCCCAACTCGACTCGGCTCTACTCTACCTCAATTGGGAGCGTTTCTACTTGTTCAACCGGTACCAAGTATCTTTAGTACCTGCTTTTCGTCGTGGTTCTAGGCCGAGCTGCTACTAAAGTGTTCCAAGAGTTATTGGTCAGAGTGCTGCGGGAAGTCAAGGTTACCAAGGAATTTCCCCCTATGTTTTGGTTTGTTGTGGGAAGGTTGCGAGTATTTGGTACCAGATACTTATAATAATACAAACACAGCCATGAAGAGTATAGAGCTGAGGAGATTGGGCTAAGAACTGGTGGTTGAAATGTAGCTCATGACCCAGGCTCTGTTTATATTTCTGACTCAAATGTATGGGTAGCAACGACCTGGCAATGAAAGGTCAGGCACAGCGCTGATCTTCTCACATTTGCACTAATTGCGAGATAAAACTGAATTCTGAAAGCACAGAAAGCACCTGTTCCGGTCTGTTACAAGGGTTCATATATCCATCCATGTTTTGTAGTCACAACTGCCCTGGGACACACTGACAGAGCAGAGGCAACCAGTATGTGCCACCAACCATTCAGGCACACACCCGACTCATTCTAGACAATGTGGGTGAAGTGTCTTGCCGAAGGACACAGCAACAGTTTGGCACAGCCGTCCCACTGTCGCACTAGGTGTTCCCAGAGGTCTCCCATCACAGTACGAACCATGCCCTGCCCTGCTTAACTTCAGAGGTGCGACAGGTTCTGGCTTTCACGTGCAGGTGGCTCCACAAAGTATAGTTCTGAAAATATGGGGATGATGATTTAATTTACCTGCCCAAAACCTCCCATCACTTCAATTTGTATTCTGAAAAAATGCAAATACAAAGTCAAACCAAGTATAATAAAAAGATCCAGGACACTCAATATTCAACAACTAAAACCAATACCTTTGTGTTTTATTTTCTTGTGTTTGGAAATTTCATCGGTTTTGTTAAGTCCTGTGAGATAACTACTGTTGTGATCTAGGGCGATACAAGAACACATTGAATAGAATTGAAATTGAGATACAGTTGATCTGAAACTAGATTGAATGAGATCCATGTTACTTCTGTCACTGTGCTGTATTTTCCATTGCCTCTAGTCTCTTCATTCTGCACTGTTAAATATCTATTGTGTGTATTTATATGTTCAAATGTTATTAAAAATCTTGATGTATATTTTAAGCATTCCTTTATATCTATTTCATAACTTGTTTGCACCATGAGCCAAAGTCAATTCCTCAACTGTTACTTACAATAAAAAATAATTCTGCTTCTGTTTCTGATGCTGGAAACGCACATTGACGACTTTATTAATTGGGTAATTATTGGAGCAGAGGGGGTTTTGCTCCGTGAGGCACATTTCTGACTTGGACCCAGTCGTCTCTGATTAAGCGGTGGTTTGTGTTGACACCAGGCCTCAAACTGTGAACCGGTGACACTGAAACATGAACAATATTATGACACAACAGCTTTTATTAGAGTCAGGTCCTGTTGTGATCAGAGGCTCCCGGGTAAATGTTGCTAACAATTTATAAACTATGACAAAACACTGTGTTAGTCGTTCGGTTTTCTATTTCTATAAACAAACAGAACTGTAAGATTTGTAATTTGAACATCCATCCCTTTTTCTTACGCTCTAATTGAAAGATGCGCTGGGAAACGGCAGCAAGTCCTAAGTAGCTCTAAAACAGTTGTTGTTTTGTGCTCAGCAATTTTTATTAGGCCCGAGCCCCAACCGGGGTAAGGGCCTATTGCTTTTCCAACGAGTAATGCCTGGGCGAAGCCCAGGCATTACTCGTTGAACTGTTTTAAGTCACAATCTCCGGGCGCAGCCCGGAGATTGTGACCTGCACGCGACGGCACGTGCCCAAGCACTGATAAATCCGTGCCGGAGGCACGGAATGGCTTTGCTCCTGCTGTAGTACACAGTGAAATGATTGAAGTCCTATTAAAGGGGGGTTCCTTCAACTGTTTTACGGACGCCCGGACATTCGTCCCCCAAGCCCGACGGCGCGTGTCCAGACACTGACAAAACAGTGCCGGAGGCACTGAATGGCTTTGCTCCTGCTGTAGTACACTGTGTAATCAATGGGGTCCTATGGGGGGGGTGGGTGACCTCATGATGGCGAGGTGATTGACGAGCGCGTCAGCGCTCGTCAATCACCGAGAACCCAATAGTTGCGTTCGTCTGGTCGTTCGCTTTAAAACGACGTATCATTTGTATTATAGGTTACTATGGAAACCTATATTGTTTTTGCTCGAAGATTTACAAAAAAAATTCCTTGGTTTGGTTTGGTTTGGTTTATTAGGCCCGAGCCCCAACCGGGGTAAGGGCCTATTGCTTTTCCAACGAGTAATGCCTGGGCGAAGCCCAGGCATTACTCGTTGAACTGTTTTAAGTCACAATCTCCGGGCGCAGCCCGGAGATTGTGACCTGCACGCGACGGCACGTGCCCAAGCACTGATAAATCCGTGCCGGAGGCACGGAATGGCTTTGTTCCTGCTGTAGTACACAGTGAAATGATTGAAGTCCTATTAATGGGGGGTTCCTTCAACTGTTTTACGGACGAATGTCCGGGCGAAGCCCGGACATTCGTCCCCCAAGCCCGACGCGCGTGCCCAGACACTGACAAAACAGTGCCGGAGGCACTGAATGGCTTTGCTCCTGCTGTAGTACACAGTGAAATGATTGAAGTCCTATTAAAGGGGGGTTCCTTCAACTGTTTTACGGACGAATGTCCGGGCGAAGCCCGGACATTCGTCCCCCAAGCCCGACGGCGCGTGCCCAGACACTGACAAAACAGTGCCGGAGGCACTGAATGGCTTTGCTCCTGCTGTAGCACACAGTGTAATGAATGGGGTCCTATGGGGGGGGTGGGTGACCTCATGATGGCGAGGTGATTGACGAGCGAGTCAGCACTCGTCAATCACCGAGAACCCAATAGTTGCGTTCGTCTGGTCGTTCGCTTTAAAACGACGTATCATTTGTATTAATATGGAAACCTATATTGTTTTTGCTCAGAGTTTTTAAAAAAAATTCCTTATTATTTTTATTTCTTTCTTTCTTTCTTTCTTTCTTTCTTTCTTTTTTCTTCTGCGCTTTGAACCTTAATTTGACCCCCTGAACATTGATGAAAAGTTGTGAAATTTTGCCCAAAATTCAGAACCGGTGAAAAATTAATTTTTTTGGTGTTTATTTTTATGGGACTAAAAAAATACCAGAACAGCGCCCCCTACAAAAGTCAGTTTACATTGCGCCTATGGGAGGGGGTCTGAGGTCAAGTTTGTCGTAGAGCCACGAAACTCGGTACACATGTTCCTCAGGTCAAGACATGAAAAAAAAGTTATTATGGCTCCGCCCCCTGACAAACAGGAAGCTCATTAATTTAATTGGAAAATGGAAAAATGAAAATTGATATTTTTCACACATGTCGGCTGGAAATTATCTCCTCCTCGGCCGTTTCACAGATTTGTCTCAAAATTGCTCCACACGCTCTAAACCCATGTCCCATCTATTATTGAATATAGAATTTGGATCAGTTAAACGTTGTCCGAGCAGCGGAGCGGCAAAATGTGACATTTTTTTGGGGATTTTTGACAAAAGTAAATTTGCTCCTGTTTGCACAAACAAAGCCGGATTTGCACCAAATTTTAATGCATTGTTCATCTCCAGGGTCTAGGTCATTTGAAAGTAGAAATATTGAAATTGGCTCATTAGCGCCCCCTACAGACTATGTCAAAGTTTTACATGGGCTTTTTAAAATTTAGTTTTGTCAAAATGTTTGAAATTTTGCACATAATTCTGTTTTGTCATCTGGATTCAAAAAGTCAATGACAACATATGATTATTTTTTACCCTGTTGCCGTGGCGACGACAAACACTCCCCTGTCTGTGTCTATGAGAAAATCGTTAAATCTCTGAAAAGTACACCTCGCTCAAACATCAAACCAGCCACGGCCGTTTCCCTAATTTGTCTGAAAATCGCTCCACATGGTGTCCACACATGGACTATCAATAGTTGCATATAGAGTTTTAATTAGTTAAACGGTCTGAGCGTGACAGACCCCCAAAATGTGGTCATTTTCATAGAGAGGTGTGAAGTTCCCATGTTATCCAATGGAGACTGTATGGACACACTCACAGATTGTATGTGTAAACAGGAGCACATTTACAAACTCAGCACTAAACTTGACTTTGTTGTTCAACTCCTGGGCCTGGGTCACATGACTGTGTGAACAATGACATTGGCCCCTTAGCGCCCCCTACAGGCTGAGTAAAGGTTTACATGGGGATAAAGGTATTTAGGTTTTCAGTTGTTTGATCTCATATTTTTCTCATATAAGTTTTTTTCAAGCATAAAGTGTATTATTTTGGTGTTCTTTGGTATAACACTAAAACATTTTAGATGTAGGGGGCGCTGTTGTACAACATTAAATGCCACCATTTTCACATACAAAGTCCGATTTGCACAAAATTTGAATTGATTGTTCAACTCTCGGGTTTGGGTAAACTGAAAGTATGAATTATGAAATTGCAGCAATAGCGCCCCCTACAGACTGATTCAAGTGTTACATGGGGAAAATGAGGTATATCTTTTGAATAGAGAAACACAATCACTAATCATAGGAAGTAAAATTACACAGTGTCGCTCCCATCAGGGCAGAGGGAAAATGGCGCGTCAGCGCCACCTCCTTTGCGCGGTGCGGCGAGGGCCGTTAGATGCCGCTTGCGGCTTTAATTATTTCTTTCTTTTTTCTTCTGCGCTTTGAACCTTAATTTGACCCCCTGAACATTGATGAAAAGTTGTGAAATTTTGCCCAAAATTCAGAACCGGCGAAAAATTAATTTTTTTGGTGTTTATTTTTATGGGACTAAAAAAATGACAGAACAGCGCCCCCTACAAAAGTCAGTTTACATTGCGCCTATGGGAGGGGGTCGAAGGTCAAGTTTGTCGTAGAGCCACGAAATTCGGTACACATGTTCCTCAGGTCAAGACATGAAAAAAAAGTTATTATGGCTCCGCCCCCTGACAAACAGGAAGCTCATTAATTTAATTGGAAAATGGAAAAATGAAAATTGATCTTTTTCACACATGTCGGCTGAAAATTATCTCCTCCTCGGCCGCTTCACCGATTTGTCTCAAAATCGCTCCACATGGTCTTAAACCCATGTCCCATCTATTATTGAATATAGAATTTGGATCAATTAAACGTTGTCCGAGCAGCGGAGCGGCAAATGGCTCATATTAGCGCCCCCTACAGATATGTTAAAGTTTTTCCACATGGGCTTTTTAAAATTTAGTTTTGTCAAAATGTTTGAAATCTTCTGCACATGAATTTCTGTACGTGTCAATCTGGATTCAAAAAGTCAAGACAACATATGATTTTTTGTTACCCTGTTGCGTGGCGACCGACAAAACCACTCCCCTGATGTGTCATGAGAAAATCATTAAATCTCTTAAAAGTACACCTCGCCCCAAGCTCAAACACTCAAACCAAAAAGCCGCGGCCGTTTCACTAATTATTCTGAAAATCGCTCACATCGTCTCAACACTGGACCATCATTGTTGCATATAGAGTTTATTAGTCACGGTGACTGAGGCGTGACAAGGACCCCAAAGTGTGGTCATTTTCATTGAGTGGTTGTTGAGAATCTCATGTCATCAAGGAGACTGTATGGACACACTCACAGATTGTATGGGCAAACAGGGAGCCCATTAGCACTAAACTTGACTCTATTTGTTCAACCTCCTGGCGCCCCTAGGTCACATGAACAGTGGGATCAATACTTTGGCCCATTTAGTGCCCTACAGGTGACTCATAAGGTATACATGGGGATACGGAAAATTTAGGTTTTGTGTTGTTGAGCGCATCTTTGACCCACTGAAAAAACACAAAAATCACCAAACTTTTGCCACCAAGTTTTTTTCAGGCATAAAAGTGTATTATTTTGCTTGTTCATTGGTGCAACAACTGAAATTTAATTAGTAGGGGGCGCTCTTGTACAACAATTCAATAAACACCCATTTGCACATAAAAACTCCGATTTGCACAAAATGATTGGGACTGTCCAAATATTGGGTTTGAGTAAACTGAAAGTGTAAATCATGGAAAATGCATATCAGCGCCCCCTACAGACTGATTCAAGTGTTACATGACGGGGGAGAATGATTTAGTTTGCTCTTGAATAGAGAGACAATATCACTGATCTTATAGGAATTCAAAAATGTCACAGGTTGCGTTCCGTCAGGGCAAGTGGGAAAAATGGCGCGGTCAGCGCCACTTCCTTTGCGCGGTGGGTGCGAGGGCCGTTAGATGCCGCTGCGGCTTTAATTTTCATTGTTTGTATCATAATATTTTTATTCCCAGGCTTCAGTTGCGGCTTATGATTTTAAACGTTCCCTCCGCTGCGTTTTGGCTCATTCTCGCCTGTGAGAGCCGCATCTGGATCTGGTGGGACGTTCATAGGCTTTTGTGTTGGGACAGTGGAGAGGAGGCGCAGATGTTTAGAATTAGACACATAAACAACACGCATCAAGAAAATTATATTCCCTGCGTACATGTCAAAATTAGTGTCAGTGGGGTGGGAAAAAAGATGTCTCGGATTTCTGTAAACGTGGGTGGGCCAGAAAGACAAAGTTTCTGCATAAACAAAGGGGTGTTATTATTCTTCGGGACATGTTCAGGCTGTCGACAGGCATCCTTTTCTGTGTATTTTGTGCCGGTAATATCCACCCCACCCCCCGTATATGACTCACTTCTACATTGCTTTTACTGAATTATATATTTTGTATATTTACATACTAACCTAGAACCATTCACTATGATACAGTAGGTCCCATCAGTTTTGTGTTCTTCATTCACGCTTCCCGGGAACACGCTGCTGGATGAAAAATAGTACATCTTATCGCCACAGGTGGCAGGCTAAGTCGCTTTAGCTCTGACAGCGATTAGAAACGCTCAGGTATAGAGTGTTCGTGCAAACCTGTCTAGCCCAGAGGTGCTTTGTTGGCCGAATGGATAGCTTAAATACGGGACTGGAGAACCCAGGTTCGATTCTTGTCTGAGGCACTCTTTTGGTGCTTGTGGCAAAATTGTTTTTTATTAAAAATATTATTATAATAAAATCTGTCTTTAATGTCTGAAAAAATCTAGGTGAAATTTCACTAGTGTTATACGTTAAATATTGTGATATGTTTTGAGAAAACCGAAGTTACGTTACATACTCCGCTGCTGTGACCCCGCTTGACAGCTCAGTGAACGCAAGCGTCTGGGCTCGAGCGCGGACATAGAACACGCGGACTACGTCTCTCTCTCCTTCTGCTCGCGTCTCTCTCTATTGCTCACGCCTCTCTCTCTCTGATCACGTATTCTCTTTCTGCTCACGTTCTCTCACTCTGCTCACGTATCTCTCTGCTCACGTATCTCTCTGCTCACGGTTCTCTCCTGCTCGGGTCTCTCTCTCTGCTCACGTCTCTCTCTGCTCATGGTCTCTCTCTGCTCAGTCCTCTCTCTCTGCTGTGTCCCTCTCTCTTGCTCACGTTCCTCTCTTCTGCTCGCATCTCTCTCTCTATGCTGGCTCTCTCTCTCTGCTCGCATCTCTTCTTTATATAGCTCACCTCTCTCTCTCGCTCACGCCTTCTCTCCTCTGCTCGCATCTCTTCTCTCTCTGCTCGCATCTCTCTCTTTGCTCGCATCTCTCTCATCTGCTAGCCAATCTCTCTCTCTCTCCTGCTCGCAATCTCTCTTCTCTTGCTCGCATCACTCGCAGCACCTGTCTAGCCAGAGGGCTTTGTTGGCCGAATCGGATAGCATGAATACAGGTGACCTGGAGAACCCAGGTTCGATTCTTGTCTGAGGCACATATTTTGGTTGTTGTCGGGCAAAATTGTTTTTTCATTAAACAATTTATTATATATCATCTTGTTATTTAATGTCTGAAAAATATAGGTGAAATTCACTGTGTTATACGTTATAATATTGTGATATGTTTTGATAAACGTACCGTTACGTTACATCCTACGCTGATGTGACCCCCGCTCTGAAAAGTCAGTGAACGCACTGCAGTCTGGGACCTACCGAGCGCGGCCATAGGCCACGCGGACTCAAGTTATTCTCTCTGCTCGCTGTCTCTCTCTCTGCTCACGATCTCTCTCTCTCTGCTCGGTCTCTCTCTCTGCTCGTGTCCCTCTCTCTATGCTCACGTTCTCTCTCTGATCACGTACTCTCTCTGCTTCCGTCTCTCTCTCAGCTCGTGTCCTCTCTCTTGCTCACGTCTCTTCTCTTGCTCGCAGTCTCTCTACTGCGTCGCATTCTCTCTTCTGCTGCATCTCTCTTCTCTCTGACTGCATTCTCTCTCTCTCTGCTCGATCTCTCTCGCTCTCTGCCCGCATCTCTCTCTCTTGCTCGATCTCTCTCTCTTGCTCACTCTTCTCTCTCTGCTGGTCTCTCTATCTCTGCAGGTCTCTCTCTCTCTGCTCACCTCTCTCTCTCTCTGGCTCGCGTCTCTCTCTCTCTCTCTGCTCACCTCTCTCTCTCTCTGCTACGCCTCTCTCTTCAGCTCACGTCTCTCTCTTCTCTGATCAGTTCTCTCTTGCTCACGTCTATCTCTGCCCTCAGCTCTCCCCCTCTGCCTCAAGTCTCTCTCTGCTCGCGTCTCTCTTCTCTGCGGGGGGGGGGGGGGGGGATCACGTCTCTCTCTGATCAAGTCTCTCCTCTGCTCACGTCTCTCTATTTTGCTCGTGTCCTCTCTTTGCTCACGTCTCTCTCCTCTTGCTGCGCATCACTCTCTCCTCTGCTGCATCTCTCTCTCTGCTCGCATCTCTCTCTCCTCCTGCTCACCATCCTCTCTGCACCGCTCTCTCTCTCTGTCGCATCTCCTCTCTCTCTGCTCGCATCTCTCTCTTTGCTCGCATCTCTCGCTTGCTCGCCATCTCTATCTCCCTCTCATGCTCGCATATCTCTCTCTCTCTGCTTCGCCATCTCTCGCAAGCACATGTCTAGCCCAGAGGTGCTTTGTGGTCCGGATTGGATAGATTAAATACAGGGACCTGGAGAACCCAGGTTCGATTCTTGTTGAGGCAATCTTTTGGTTGCTTGGCGGCAATAATTGTTTTTTCATTAAACAATTATTATATAAATCGCTGTTTTAATGGCTGAAAAAATCTAGGTGAATTTCACTAGTATTATACGTTAAATATTAGTCGATAAGTTTTGATAAAAACGAAACGTTACGTTACAATCCTCCGATCTGGCACGCGAGCAGCTGTGTGACCCCCGCTCTGCTAACGTCAGTGACGCACTGCCGTCTGGGCTCCGAGGCGGGACCTAGACAAGCGGTCTCAAGTCTCTCTCTCTCTGCCTCGCGTCTCTCTCTTCCTTGCTCGGTCTCTCACTATGTCACGTCTATCTCCTCGCTCGTTTCCTCTTCTCCTGCTCCGTCTATCTCTTGCCTCCAAGTCTCTCTCTCTGCTCACGTCTCTCTCTTCTGCTAGTGTCCCTCTCTCTCTGCTCAAGTCTCTCTCTCTATGCTCGCGTCTCTCTCTCTGCTAGCTGTCCTCTCTTCTGCTCACGTCTCTCTCTCAGTCAAGTCATCTCTCTCTGCTCGTGTCCTCTCTTCTCTGCTCACTTCCTCTCTTGCCGCCTCTCTCTCTCTATGCTCGCATCTCTCTATCTCTGCTCGCATCTCCTCTCTTTCTGCTCACGTCTCTCTCTCTGCTCACGTCTTCTCTGCTCTCTCTCTTGCTCGCGTCTCTCTACTCTCTGCTCAGTCTCTCTCTGCTCACCACTCTCTCTCTGCTCACGCCTCTCTCTCTTCTGCTCAAGTCTCTCTCTGTCACGTCTCTCTCTGCTCGCGTCCTCTCTCTCTCTCTCGGTCTCTCTAGCTCAGTTCTCTCTCTCTGCTCCGTCTCTCTTGCTCACGTCTCTCTCTAGCTCGTGTACCTCTCTCTCTGCTCAGACTCTCTCTCTGCTAGTCTTCTCTCTGTCGTGCCATCTCTCTCTGCCTCACGTCTCTCTCTCTCTGCTGATCTCTCTCTCTCTGATCGCATCTCTCTCTGTCACCTTCTCTCTCAGCCTCACGCCCTCTCTCTCTGCTCGATCTCTCTCTCTCTGCTCGCATCTCACTCTCTTGCTCGATCTCTCTCTTGCTGATCTCTCTCTCTCTCTGCTCGCATCTATCTCTCTCTCTGCTCGCATCTCTTCTCTCTGCTAGCATTCTCTCTCTCTCTGCTCGCGTCTCACTCTCTCTGCTCGAGTCTCTCTCTCTCTGCTCAGCGTTTCTCTCTTGCTAACCTCTCTCTCTCTCTGCTCGCGTCTCTCTCTCTCTCTGCTCAACTCTCTTCTCTCTGTCACGCCTCTCTTCTCTCTGCTCACGTCTCTTCATCTCTGCTCACGACTCTCTCTCTGCTATCTCTCTCTATGCTAGCGTCTCTTCTCTCTCTGCTCTCTCTCTCTGCTCACGTCTCTCTCTGCTCTCTCTCTCTCTCTGCTCACGTCTCTCTCTGCTCACGTCTCTCTCTCTCTGCTCACGTCTCTCTCTCTCTGCTCACGTCTCTCTCTGCTCACGTCTCTCTCTCTGCTCGTGTCCCTCTCTCTCTGCTCACGTCTCTCTCTCTCTGCTCGTGTCCCTCTCTCTCTGCTCACGTCTCTCTCTCTCTGCTCGCGTCTCTCTCTCTCTGCTCGCATCTCTCTCTCTCTGCTCGCATCTCTCTCTCTCTGCTCACCTCTCTCTCTGCTCACGCCTCTCTCTCTCTGCTCGCATCTCTCTCTCTCTGCTCGCGTCTCTCTCTCTCTGCTCACCTCTCTCTCTCTCTGCTCACGCCTCTCTCTCTCTGCTCACGTCTCTCTCTCTCTGCTCACGTCTCTCTCTCTGCTCTCTCTCTCTGCTCACGTCTCTCTCTCTCTGCTCACGTCTCTCTCTGCTCTCTCTCTCTGCTCGCGTCTCTCTCTCTCTGCTCACGTCTCTCTCTGCTCACCTCTCTCTCTCTGCTCACGCCTCTCTCTCTCTGCTCACGTCTCTCTCTGCTCGCGTCTCTCTCTGCTCGCGTCTCTCTCTCTCTGCTCACGTCTCTCTCACGTCTGCTCACGTCTCTCTCTCTCTGCTCACGTCTCTCTCTGCTCGCGTCTCTCTCTCTCTGCTCACGTCTCTCTCTGCTCTCTCTCTCTGCTCGCGTCTCTCTCTCTCTGCTCACGTCTCTCTCTGCTCACCTCTCTCTCTCTCTCTCTCTGCTCACGTCTCTCTCTCTGCTCACGTCTCTCTCTGCTCACGTCTCTCTCTCTCTGCTCACGTCTCTCTCTGCTCACGTCTCTCTCTGCTCACGTCTCTCTCTCTCTGCTCACGTCTCTCTCTGCTGCTCTCTCTCTCTGCTCACGTCTCTCTCTCTCTGCTCACGTCTCTCTCTGCTCGCGTCTCTCTCTCTCTGCTCACGTCTCTCTCTGCTCGCGTCTCTCTCTCTCTGCTCACGTCTCTCTCTGCTCTCTCTCTCTGCTCGCGTCTCTCTCTCTCTGCTCACGTCTCTCTCTGCTCTCTCTCTCTGCTCACGTCTCTCTCTCTCTGCTCACGTCTCTCTCTGCTCGCGTCTCTCTCTCTCTGCTCACGTCTCTCTCTGCTCGCGTCTCTCTCTCTCTGCTCACGTCTCTCTCTGCTCTCTCTCTCTGCTCGCGTCTCTCTCTCTCTGCTCACGTCTCTCTCTGCTCGCGTCTCTCTCTCTCTGCTCACGTCTCTCTCTGCTCTCTCTCTCTGCTCGCGTCTCTCTCTCTCTGCTCACGTCTCTCTCTGCTCTCTCTCTCTGCTCACGTCTCTCTCTGCTCACGAGCGCGGACCATAGACACGCGAACAGAACCACAGACAGACATTTACATTTACATTTACACATACGCAGACAGAACCCAGACAGGCGGAGACACGCGAGACACGCGGATCATAGACACCTGGACAGAACCAGAGACACACGAAGCATAGACACTCGAGTCGGACAGGTCCATTTGTTTTATTTGTGTTTAAAGTTACCTAAGTTTCTCCTTGCATTAAAAATGCTTGGTGGTTGTGGATATTTAGACTGCGTGATTTGATAGAATAATACTGGCAATGTCTAATACATATCTAATTTTCAGTAAATTATAAAGAGAAAGAAAAAGAAGAGGAGGTCAAAATTCAATCCATTGAATATTGAAAGAATCAATACATTCTTGATTTTCGACTAATTCATGAGTGTTGTGTGTTTAATTGGTGCCAAAGTAACATCTTTTTAATCTTCTACAACATAGTGACTAAAACAAGTGTGCCATAACAGAGTAATTCAAAATTTACATGTTATATGTGACTGTGATGATTATGTTTGGAATGTCGATCTTTAAACCTGTTTTTCTCAGAATTCTGTTTCATAAAACCATGTAAATACGCCGACTTCAGATTATGAGAACTTTTGTTACAGACATGCTATGGAGAAAAGGAAAACAGATTTGAAAAGATATTGAAAGCAGCTTTAACACTAGCACTCGCATGGAGGTGTCATTTGGCACTTATACCTATCATCCCCTCCACGGTGTCAAATGACCCCAAGGATTTTAGCTAACAAACGAAATCACCTGTGAACGGCCAACTTTGTTATGTAAATAGGGCCGTTATCACAGGCTGAGCTTCACTTTGCCATCTTAGGGGGAGGGGGAGGATCTGAATAGTTACAGTTTTTCTCCAGTGGCTTTAGTGCATTTCTCACATCACATAACATTATCATGAGCTTCAGTCAGAATGAAACATACTGTTTTATAACATTATCATGTGCTTCAGTCAGAATGAAACATACTGTTTTATAACATTATCATGTGCTTCAGTCAGAATGAAACATACTGTGTTAAAAATGTTATTACAAAATATATACAGTATATTAATTCTCAGGGTTCACAGTCTGGAAGTCACTCATTCGCAGCCCTTCGGCCCCGTCCCAATACTCGCACTTCCACCCTCGCGCCCCTCATTTGCGCGTTCCCGATAAAGGGTGCGAGTGCGTAGGGTGTCCCAATTCTCCAGGGAGGTCTTTGGCCCCGCCCCCTTTGCGCCCCTGATCCACACTTCGCCGTAGCCTGCATCTATGCGCACTCTGGCGAAGGATATTGCCCATAATTCTTTGCGGTACACACCAAAACGTCGGGAAAATGCATTTAAATATACATTTTGAAATATATATGCAGTATGTGTGTAAATAAGTTTTGCAATGTTACTTGGAAAGAAGCATAAACGTCTGATGAAGAATTACGGACATTGTGTTTTAACAATTTAATAACTTTTTAAACCAAGCGTTTATATAACATTCAATTTAAACTTTACACTTAGTACAATAATCTTAGAATGTATAAAAACTGACCAGATAACAGTTAGTTACCCACATTTAACTTAAAATTATACAGCTATCTCTAATTAGAAACCACTAATATACATGTATTTTAACGTGTGTGAAGCAATTCATTTAGTTTCCCAAAGGATCAGACAAAATTACCTTTAATTTGTATAAAGTTTAGGTCTGAAAATGACCATCTCTTGACGAGTCGATGACGTAACCTGCACTCAGTGTGCACTGTCCCAATTCTGCCTTTTGTGCACACTTGTAACCTGCGCACTCAAACCCTTGCGCGCACTTCAAACAAATGCACACTTCATAGGAGGGCGTAGGGTGCAGTGTGGGTATTGGGACTGGGCCTTCCTCCCCCAGACGAATAAACAAAGCCCACCCTAGCCCCCTGTTGTTTCGGTCATCACCTCATTTGACATGCAAATGTCTTCTGTTCTCTAGATGTTACAGACAAGGCCCGCATCCTTCCACCACCTGAAGAAGATGTGCCAAGTCTGGGATCGCGTCTTAAATTCAGACAGAAGACATGTTTTATTGTCGATGGTAGAGACAGCACGAACAACAGATACAACAGAATGCAAGTGTATTATACAGAGCGGAGGCATGGAGACCTCCAATCAGCAGCTTCCACGTTGTACTTGTAGCTTGGCCTTCAGATAGACAAAACATGAAGTGGAAAAGTACAGGCTTCTGCACATTGATAGAATGATGAGTTTAACTTTAACAAAAGTTGCTTAAAAGTGTTATGAAATCTCACATTCCCCCCCTCTGGTCACACATTCACGTGTGACCATCAGGATCGATAAACAGCAACATAACATCATAACTCAATACTTAAACTCGGTACTTCAAAAAACTCAGAAAACTCATAAAACATTTTCAAGAATGTCAGCTCTGATAAAAAATTACATGACTTTAAAATAAACATTTATACCAATATGCTTGTGTTCTGAAAAAATAAAACCTTTTAAAGCTTTTCCACGTCAACATTTATTTTTCAATATGTACACTTAAATGTAACTATATATTCAATATTACATTTTGAAACATTAATATTTATCTTCCAACAGAACTCTGTACCATTTTTCCTTACCACTCCAGTTTTAACAACAAAAAAAAGTAAAAAGATGAGTAGACATTTTTTTTAAAGATTTCTAAAAACTTTCTTAAAGGACTTTGGTTTTAATCATGTTCTAGTCGTTTACGTCTCATTCAAATTCTGAAGTTGTATTTAGAGGGAGTCTGATCAAATACATATATATATATATATATATATATATATATAAAAAAATTCCTTGTGATATACAATATTCTAAAAAGGAAACAACTACCAATAAAAAGGGCAATGTGAAATGAATATTTTCATCCAAATTTTGATTTTGTTTTCCTGCCTTTAAAAGTTTCAGAACCCCTGTCCTACACAATGTGTAAAATTACTAAATCATAGTGAGTGAACAGATAATTCCCAAATGAACAATCCACATCCCTAGGACAAAAAAAAAAAAATGGCTACATCTACTGCAAAGGGAATTACAAAGGTGTCTGCTGCAACACACAAACATGCAGTTGCAGTTCACAAAACTGATACATTGTGCTTCTAAGCCTCTATAACTCACCATTTTGAATTTTCAAACACTTTTTATATTTGAACAATGTTAGAACAGGGTCAAAAGTGAGGATTCCTTAATTCAAACTTTAAGACAGCTTTTTAAGGAGTGAACTGTATCTCACAGATGCTCTTGGTTTCACAGGACTGAGACCAATCAGTAATCTCTGAAAAGTTTCAAATGTGTGCTGAAGCTTGGGTGGGTATTTCAAGTCCAATGCGTATATAACGCCAACAAGAATACAGGAGGCCTTGGCTACAGTGCCCAAACCTGTAATGCATTGAAGGCCATCAATGCTGATCTCGTACGTGTCACCAACTTTGACAATCTTCACTGGATAGGCGATATTCTGCCGAGTGTCTTCAGTTTCCTCCAGACTCTATTTGAGAGGGAAAAATACATTAGACATTGATATGTTTTGATAGTCAATGCAATAGGTTGTGTTCACGTGTTCATTTAAAACTGAGGTGGAGGGCAAGTGAAAATTCCATGGCGTTAACTATGGTAACTGGCAAACTGCATATTTTTTGTCTTAGTTTTTGGTTAATGAGTAGTAGTACTCCTAGTATTGACTGAGATCATTACTAGGAGAATCCACATGAAAAAAACTGTCTCAAAGTTCATTGTCTCCTCTTTCAGCACATAATGATTTCAAAAATTGTCATTGGTTTATATTATAAACCAATGACAATTTTTGAAATGATGAGCGTGATGTTGGTCAGTAGAAAGGACTTTCAGCCATACAAATAATAAAGTGGGTTAGTAAATCTAATCACTGTCAAATACTGAAGAGGAAAAACATTTGTCAATTTTTGTTTGAGAGTTCGTACAAAAACTGTATTTCTCCCATAGAGTTGTATTGACAACTGCCCATCATCACATTCTAAAACGTGAACGCAACCTATTCAGAGAAACTGACGGCTGATGAGCTGTGCAGACATTTTCAAGTCGATTATATCTGTTTAATTTTGAGATTTGTCACTAAATTACATAATTTGTGTCTAAATGCATCAGTAACAGCTTAAATATATTTGATACAACACATAAATTCAGCCATTATGTATGTTATAATGTTGCAGGAATTATTTGACGGTACAAATATATATTGTTTGTTCAATTAATGTTTAGAAAAAGTGAGCACACTGTGTGGAATTTCTCACATTTCTGCCTAAATTAGTTTGACAGTAACATTAGACAATATTTGAAGAAAGAAAAGAACTTCCACAAGGAGACGGCGCATGAGGTGCCAAACACATACGCACATACTTTCCCTTTTGACGAGCTGCCATTTAGTGAGTACTAAAGAGCAAAATAAGACAGGACAATGACCCCTGCCTCTGATTGTAGTTTCACGTGCGTTTCAGATAGCACAGTTTTGTGTTAAATATCCTGTGGTATCACTTACGGAGCGCGCATGTGAAGTCATGCGGTAGTTGCAAATGTAAATAATGGTACATGGCAAATCATCTCCTTTACCTACTATTAGAAGTACCAGACGCTGATATTTTATTGTCACAAACTCATGTTTTTGTCTTAAAGCATAGCGATAGCGGGTTAGCTCAAGCTTCATCATTGTTTTGTTTAGTTACACTGCAGTCTGGAAAGAGGAGAGCCGACATGCGCAGAGGGATACAGCCGAGCATTTCATCCAGAGCGGTTTTGTAGCCACGAATTACATTTAAAACTCGGTTTAGAGCGGCGCTATACTGTGGAGTTTTCACCAGATTATCTACTGTAAGAAAGTCTGAAATCTACGTTTGATCGGCCCCTCTGATCGGCGCATTTCACCAATCACCGATCACAAAAATTAGGCCGTGATCGACCAATCATGATTGGTGACAGATCAGATCGGTGCACCTTTAATTCATACCATACAGGTCCAGCTGCTTTAGCCAGCTCATGTTCATTCATGTCCAACTGAAGTTTTCCAGTGACCATTCCATCCAGAGGGCTGGGGGAATGTCATATGGTCAGATGTTTGTGAAGGCTCTCATTCATCCAGGGAGTGTCCATCTTATAAAAAGGTTAAATCATCGCCAGAACTGGGTTTTGGTAAAGTTGAGTGATATTGAAAACAATTTGAATAGACATTTTTGGCAGTTTTGGTTCTCTCCTTCTGGAAGGAACCTGGGTCTTTTTAGTTTTTAGTCCAGTTTGGGTAAAAGTGTTCTTTTATGACTTTAAGAGCTCTGAAGAAGCTTGTGTCACTAAAAGCGAAACATCCTCAACTTTACCAAAACCCAGTCCAGTAGATGATTTAACCTTTTCCACATGATTGTAGATTATTCTATGGTCAAATGAGACCAAAATGTTTTTTAAATAATCTGCATATGCTGACTTTTAGCATATGCAGAGGATGAAGAGGATTTGGTGATACTACTACTCTTAATGATAGACATATCAGCATAAGGTACGGTACTTTTTTTATACCCTGAAAAAGAAAAGATTGGAAATTTTACCTGTAGATCTGAAATCAAGTCTCCTGGCTTCTCCCCCATGTATTCAATTAGGCCTCGGATTACGACTTCCCTCCTCTTTTCTATAGCAGCGGTTGGATCCTACGAAACAACATAGAAATAAAAAACACCACGAATTAGGAAGTATTCAGCACTTCTTATCTTGAATATGTTTTCATATTTCTGATTGTGTTCATTTAGATATAAAAACTTATATAATGACAAATGATGGAAAATCTCCTCTCTTGTTGCCAAGGACTCACCGCAAATCTTGCAGGGCACACTCATTTATGCTCTAAATTACAGAAACAAAATCAGTGTGGCCCATACCAAACAGTATCACATGCAAGTATTGTAATGTATTGTAAATACAAGGGATGCAAGAAGACCGAAGATAATTTGTTTGAAGTGTATCAAGCGAATAAAAATATCTAAGATCGCTTGACAGCCCTTATTCATATTCAAAATATTATTTAACAATGAGCATTACAGTAAAAAAAACTCCAGACCCAAAAACGTTTACACCATTGAGTCACTTTAAAGCAGTTAAGATAAAATGTTTTACATTACAAAAAGCAGAAACAAGTCTGGAGCAGGATCCAACCAATGTATAATGACCCCCCCCCAAAAAACTATTGCATCCCTAGCGAGTACATTACATTCACTTAATTTATTAACAGTTCTTTTTGTATCACACTTACCTCCTGCTGTAGCTTTCCTCCATCAATTGGCAGCAGTGAAAGGAAAAATCTAAAATAAAATAAAATAAAATTAATAAACATGCTTAAAAATACTCTTCATTGGACAAATATCATAAGCATTTAAACAGGCGGTGCTGCTTTTTACATATAAAAAATGCATTAGATTAGTACAAACAAAGTGCTTTGTGCATTTTGCGTTACTACACGTGATTCCACAAAAAACATGCTATACCACAACATGTACCTGTCTTTAGCTGAATGTATTACCTTGTCAGGACTTGACATTAAGTGCTTTGAGGTACTTGAAGTGGCAGGTATTTTTTACTTGCCCGGAAACAAAACCTACTTGTCCAGCAAAATATCGTTTATTTCAAAATTAACATGCCAAAATGTTGTTCATATGAAATGCGAATGTAAGTCACATTAGATTTTTAACATTTCCACTCTAATTTTGTGACTGCAATAGGCTATAGCAGTCACCCTCAGTATGTTCTTTTAAAAATGCATGTTTATAATGTATCACTTATACTTTGTTTGGGTTTTTTAAATGTGCTGCAGATTTCTGAATGTATTTGAACTTATCATAACTAACCATATAGCTGCACATTGGCTAAAACAGACAGGCCTTGATATAATACAGTGATGCTGATGCGGACGGGTCATAACATTAACAACATGCAGTAGCTGTTAACTTAACGTTAGTTTTCTGCTGAAACAAGCTACTTTCTGACCGCGAGGAAATCAGAGCGATCTCAGATAGCAATAAACATGTTTTCTGCCTCCGCACCATGCTCTGCACCTGTCTCCTCCTTGAGAGTCGCTCCGCTGAGCTAATGTAACTAGGGACTTCTGCGGGGAAATGAACTGTCCCCAAGGGTAGAAAATAATAGAAGATTAATAAATGTCACGTGGCTTCTGTTGCCAACTGTATTTTCCACTTGCACCTCCGGCAACAAGACAGAGCAGGACAGTAGCGACTTTGGTCTACTTATGTTAGCTGCGTACCGTTAGCAACAGCTAGCTAGAAGCTAGCAGCTCCAAACTGCGAAAACTACGCCTGTTATTATGGTTCAGAACATTTAAGGGGTAGTTGGTAATGTTACGAGTCTTAACACAAATCACTTTGCTAAACAACGAAAATTGTAGGACCATTATACTGGCACAGTTTTATGCTAACAACATGTTTGGGGCTAGAGTAGACAGTTAACATGAAGTAATTTTGGACACGAACTGCCAAGAAAATAAAACGACGATTTGACCACAGATTGTATATATTTGATCAAATACGCGACAAACCTTACAGAGAAAGCACCATATATTTAAAAAATCTTACTTTGAGTTGGATCTCACGGGAAACCACACGACCGTGTCCAAGGCTGGCTCAGCGCCCATCACCAACAACAAGCTCGCGGAAACGGTCCGAACCGGAAGCAAACTCCCGCCCAGTAGAAATTACTTTGTCTGAACACTTATTGATAGCGTCAGATTTAAGAAGCACTGCACTGCCAACAATATTTTTTCAAAATTTAGTTAAATACACACACAAAACGTATTTGTGGGTATATTGTTTTTGTTTTAGTAAATGGAAATTATTTTTCTAATACTAAAACCATAAGAATAAATTTTAAGTCCGAAATTGCAAATACAAGTACTTAGGTTCAAAGTTGCGCTTGCAACACTTTTCTCAGTGTGCAGTAGTTTTAATGTCTGCGGGTTATTCCAGAGACTGGCCAATGTAACCCTGCTCACAAGTGCCACCTGGTGGTTGTTTTGGTCATTGCAACGTCACTGGGAGGGGGGAAATAAAAGACGCGTGAATCACACGAGACTCACGTGTGATTCACGCGTGAAAGGCGACAAAACGGAATGGGACCTACTGTACAGCAGTTTTTACCCAGCATACTTGTTTATTATTTTCTAGAGTAGATTTCGTTAGATATTGTAAAACATATAATAACACACAATTCTTAGTCCCATTATCGTGTTTAATGGCCAAAAATATTGCTATACATTTATTGCTATATTACTATTCATTATTATTTATTTGTATTCATGTTTTTGGCACAAGGGGAGGATAGCGGGGGAAACGGATGAAAAAATAAAATATTGCTTTTCTGTATGTAACATGAAAGGAGTGTGAGCTAATCAAGACAACACGATAAAGTAAAAAGGAAAACAAAACTAAGCAGAATAATTATTACTTTATAACTATTTTATTATTATAAGAAACTTCTCTCTTTTTGACTGGGGATCACAGGAGAACAAAACTGGCTAGAAACCAACTTTTTTTTGTAGAAGAAAGTAACTAGTCCAGTCTTTCAGAATCTACATTTCACATAATTAGTTATCGCACACCCTTTTCTGTGGGTCTTGAAAATCAACAACGGCTGGCAGTCAATGAGTTGATAGTGCGAAAATATGATCGAGAAAAATAAATCGTGTCTTGGTATGCTGTAAGTAACAAGAAATTATGTGTGATTCAAGAACAACAATAAAGTAACAAAATAAAATACTGAATATTTCTTTAAACTTTCTGTGCTTTCTCCTCTGCTCTTTCCGCCTCAGAGTGCCCTGACTTTTCCCTTTATGATTAAGTTGTAGTGATTGTGTGTTTGAGCAGTGCAGACTTGTCCATTTGGCGTGAAAGTAGCAGTAGCGCGGAGCTCGTCTCGCATGTGGCTGAAGTCTGGTGTTTGTTCCAGGGGCCGCGTTCGGGCGCCTGGTGGGTGAGAGCATGGCAGCCTGGTTCCCAGATGGCATTCACATGGACGGCAACATCTACAACATTGTCCCTGGAGGCTACGCCGTCGTGGGTAAGTCAGGGACGTGATCGTGTTTTTAGCAACAACTCCCAGAGCAGTACATTTGGCGGATTATAGTTTGGAAAGCATGTGGGGTCTTCCAAACTTTTTGTATCTATATCTGTATCTATATGTAGTTTACCAATCAATCAAAATCCATCACATTTTATCCATGGAGCCCTTCACAACACTCAAGGTGACCAAAGCGCTTAACAAAGTGCTCACAAAAATTGTATTAAAACATTATGCAAAAAAAAGGTTGAAAAGCATTAAAACGAAGTGTATTTCTTCCTCCAGAACAGAGCAAGTGCGAGTTACCATAGCAACACACTGTTTACTGTTTGTAGTTGCCATTTGGTCACTTCTCATCCAACTGTTTTTAATCACAAGTTTTTACTCACTTTTATCGCTTAAGTCTTTACTCACTTATTAGAAATGAGTAAACGTAAACTAACTTTTTGCGGAATTTCTCAGAAGTCTATTGGTTCGAATGAGGGCAGTCAAAATGGCGGCTCTGGGAGTTCTCGTAGTTTCAACTATCTCAAGTCTGAAAAATACAAAATTCCCTAAATAAATAACTTATAAATGTTGCATACAAACCCCCAACGTGCTGTTTTATGGATCAATTAGTCTATCGTACAGGAGTAAGTCTACACTGCAAAAAATGAACTTAATATTAGGTAATAATGGCTAGAATCGAGTGGTTTTTGAGTAGATTCAAAGCAAACATTTTCCAATGGGACAAAGCAATTTAGTCTTATTTCGAGAACTGTTGCTTTATTTTCTCATTCCAAGGGAGACATTTCTTGTATCTTTTTAAAACAAGGACATTTTGCTTAGTCCCATTGGAAAATCTTGTTTTAAGGCACATTTTACCAAATTTGAACAACTTTTTACTAATTTCCCATCACTTGCAGTGTTCTGTTGTTTTACACCATCCCATATCGCAACACTCCAAACGTAAAGTAAAAAAATTAGAATCTCTGTCTGTGCTTCTGTCTTCCGTCTCTTTTAACAATCTCGTCTGCAGCCGCTCTGATTAAACTGGATCCTCCGTCTTGGTGCTGTTGTTTTGTTGTATCGCTGATGACTAAGGCCTTTCTCAATCCTTGCATCTTTCATGTGGAGCGCGCTTTAAGCACTAAATGTCAGACCGGAGAAGCAGATGCCATCTTAATTAAAATACAGGGAAGAACAATGGTTTCGCCGCCTCCATCACGCGCCCATTTCTCCCTGACTTGATTATAGACTTTCTCTTCCAGTGGTATTGAACTCATCTGTTTCCAGCAATCACTTGTTCTCCCTGTGTGCCTCTTGTATTGCCGTTTTGGAGTTGCCTTTCTGAAGGGAAAGAGATGCGGAAATATTGAAGTTCCATGGGATGAAATTAAGCGAAAAGCAGAGTGTGTGCTTTATCAGTTTAAGAAGAAGTGAAGTGATATTGAGTTGAAGGGTGCGGTCAAGAATTGCGTCGCCTTTTGCGATGTTGAGGCACATATTGCTTATTTTGATTGCATTTATACGGAGTTGTTCTCACTCTAGATGTATTATATCCGATGAGAAGCGATATGATTCTGCCTCATCTGATTTGTTTGATATAGAATTGCCCACGTTCATAAATGGCAGGCTTGAAGTGGAAAGTCATGTGTTTTATAAATAAGATTCCTGATCTGTGGAGGGGGATAACACTCACTCTCACAAGAAGTTAAATGGATCACTTATACAATTAATGAATGTATATGTTTATTTAAGAGTTTTGTTTTTTTTTTTTTCCATGGCAAAAACGGTTCTCATCTTGATCACAAATGGACAAATGAATGGCCACTTCATGTCCCTGACGTAATAACTCTTTAGTAAGATGCATGTTTTGTACAAATAATGGAATATGTAACCGCTTGCTTAGACGACCTAACTATAGGCTGGTTATTAGATATAGACCCATAGTGTTTTCAGAATGCGGAAGAAGAGCCGATTTGAGCATTCGATAGCTGAAGCCAATATCCTTTAACTACATCTGTAAATACAGATGTTCTATGTTACGACGGGGTGACCTGCGTGATGTAGCAGGGGCAGATGCAAACAATTGTAGCCTGGTCATACCACACCATAGTACAAATTACATTTCATACTAAGGTCTGGAGCATAGACTGTATATATTAACGGACAAAGTCACGCCTATCTCCGCCATTCTAACTAATGGGCCAAAAAATTTGCTCTACTGGAGCTATCCAAAATGGCCGCGAGTGGTCCCGCTTACAAGAAAATTGTGAAAAAACGCATCTGCGCATGCGTCAGCCGGCGCAACTCCATTCATTTGAACGATAGACTTTAGAAATTCACAGCAGGTAAACTAGAATGGTCCAAAAAAATTCACCCCCCTCAGCATTGACACACATGTGGAACGGAGCTTTGGGCCAAGAGACAACTTTTGGTCCATCCTGTAAAGACTTTTTCGAGAGGTGCTATATGTTAGCATTGGCTAATTCTTCTTCTGGGTCCACCCCCATCGGCCCGGGGTGGTATTGCAAGCATGTCAGCGCACGTCATTTTGGCCACTTTTGAGCTGGGACCCGCCCCCACTGGTCTGGAGGTGCTCCATTGAGCTCAGTTAACAGGTGGGAGGGGTTAACTCCTTTTGCAATTGAAACGATTGGATCTGAGTTTACCGTGACATATGTAATATGCCCGAGTGAGTCGTTAGCATTTAGCATTTAGCCTAACCATCTCCTTTGCCGCTAACGGAGCCCGTGGGGATTAGCGCCACAATTTTTCCAGTGATTACATTTTCTAAACATTCCTATTGCTCCGGCTTCATTCTCTTGATAGAACCAGACCGGATTACTTTACTATTGCATTTTTCGCCATTGCTAAACTACAACCTTCCCGTTCGACGCAAACTCTTGACGTCACCCACATCTAACTACAACACCCGCCTTCCGCGCTCTCTGAATGGTCGGCCGAAATACGACCGATTGTAATCGCAAACACAGGGACTAGACCCAGACGTTACATGCAGGAAATGATGATTGAACGGAGTGTACGGATGGCTTATGGTGCTTTCAGACCGGATCATGCGTTGCGTCGGGTTTCAATGCAAAGTCTATGGTGGCGCGCGTTCGACCGTCACAACGCACGGACCTCTCGGCACGAACGGACTGTTCAATAATGACGCACGGACTTGGCAGGAAAGTGAAAAGGGAGGAGCAGGAGCGAAAAATCAACGCCCACAGGAGATGGATTCTGCTCATCCTTTCCTTGGGACGTTCGTGCGACAACCAATCAGAGAGCAGCAAAGTGGTCACGGGGACATTAGCGGACTGAGCGAGCAGACTGAAAATACCCAAACAGCAAAAACAGGACCCACACCAGACTTCACCAGAACTCAAACCAGGGTTGACGATGGGAGACTGTGTGCTTGTGAATATATGCGTTGTCATGCTCCCGTGACCTTATGCAACTGCTTCGAGTGTGTTCGCCGATGCGTAAATTCCGTTTAATAATATGAAAACACGTATGGCGCACCTCCGTGAACACGTACTGCTGTTATATAAAGCCCGTGGAATGTCTGTGAGCAAAGACACGCTGCAAAGCTGCATATTGGAGAAGATCTGTACACAAGAAGCCGCTAGCATAGCTCTGTTAGCATCAAAGCCGGTGTTCTGCCGAAAAGTGACGCTCTGCCAAAAAGTGACGCTTATGTAATGCTCAGCTGTTAATGATGTAATGCAAACCTGCGCGCATGCGCGTCTCACGGCAGCCGAAACAAACCAAGATGGCGGACAGAAAGTCGGAGAATTGCTTTAAAAGTTATAATACGAACGAAATAAGACACGAATGTCACTTTTAATGCAATTTGAGGCGAGATGTTGATGGTTCCGTGTTGGCACATGTGGGTTTTAAGAGTCAAACTTTCGGGTAAAGTTTAGTTTAAGCAGTCAACTCTGCCTGTGAAACCACAAAGCTAATGTTATGATAGCATTCCTCGGCTGCGGACGCAGGCTGATGACGCGTCCTGTGGCAACTCTACAGTTTACTATGTTGATATGGGATTATTAACGATTGTATTGTAATGTATCCATACCGAATAACAAGATTACACATGTTACATTCGATTAATTTTATATTTTTTATGTAGCTACAGAAACACCATCACATTACATATGAACAGAGGACAGTTTAATTATAAATACACATTTCCAACACTACTAATCCCAATAATTTGTGTAGTATACAACCACATGTCACAAGATTGATAGAGGTATATCTTGATGTCACACTGTTGTGTTCTGAAATGTTGTTACCTCTGACTTTCCAATATTTTGATTTTAGAACCCTTGTTTGAATAGTAATTAAAAATAAATGCATAGATAACCAGGGACTTTGCACCATAGCCTCAGATGTAGAGCAAAACCAAAATTATGATTCTGAAAAGCACAAGGTAAAACAAAGACCAGAAACCACTGTTGCAACATGGTACATTTTATAAAAATACAATTACTCTGACATGTGTGGCCAACACTTTTTTCTATTGATTACATTTATTACATGCTACCAAAGGCGCTTTTTTGTTGGTGCAATCAAAATGTGTGAAGTCGCCGCACATACAACACTGCACCTATCCAAAATAAGTAAACTTTAGTCATTCCAGAAACACATGCTGTAGGGTTATAAGAGGAAAATACCTTTTCATCTCCACTTAAGTGGAAACAACACACACCACAGTAGTCATCTTCACCTACAAATAAACACAATGTTTCAGTCTCAGTTTTGTTGATTAACCCAGGTATAACATTTCAAAAGTAAGGACGATAATAACCTCCTCGCTGAAGCAGCGTACATGCCACTTCCAGACACGCTGCAGCAATAAAGTTGTAGTTTGTGCACACAGCATCCAAATGGCCCTGGAGGAACCATGCCTCGGCAAACTATATATACAGCTAATAGGACATGTCACTATGCCTTCAAAGAAGAATAAATAATTACAGAATCACCTTTAAAATAAAAAATGCCACAACTAGAGGTGTCAATTTGTAGCTGGTGCTTGAGCACACTCCCAGTCCATTGACCACTGCCTCTATTCGCCTGCCTCAGAAACTTCCTAAAGTGAGATGAACAGTTACAAAACAAGTCTCATGATAACTTTTCAGATCGGACAAACCTCCAGTTTTTGAGGATGTTTCTTTTGTAAAGGCCTCGTTTCCCATGGGGTCAATGAGCAATACTGATTTATCCTCCATGAGGACGACCACTAACACCCAGTGGCCTCCAGTCTTTATGGGGCAGATCCAGTGAGCCTCTTCTGCAGGGCTCCAGACTAACTTTTTTCATGACCGTCCCGACACCGTCCCGAAAACCATTTGGCATCGTCCCGAAATGGATGTGAACCGTCCCGAATTTAATATGTATTTTCTAATACATTTTTTTAATTATACATTTATTATAAAAGTATTTTTATCATTGTTTTACACAATATAATGTGTAAATAAATGACTAATTTCACAATAATGCAATTTATTGGTAAAACATTCTTAAACAATAAATACAAATTTATTTGGCAGGCCCACTTAAATCAGAGGCCAAAACTACAGAAACAGATTCAATTCGCACAGACTCACATCATCAACTAAATAATGTAAAACACTTGTTAATGTTAAAGGAACTAGATGCAAGTCGGCCATTTTATACTCACGACTGCCACCTCAGGTCAAATCTTCTACATTAAGCTTGTGCATGACTTTCCACTCTGTATAGTCCCTTTAATGTAAAAACATTAACATTTCATACAAAAAACTAGAACTGCCCAACCGGCACAAAGACTGCGTATAACTAGTGGAAGAAGCTGATTAAAGCTACAAAAAAGCAAAACATTTCTTTCTACTTATGATCATCATCTGCAAATGTGGGCCTTCGTGCCCTGTAACTGCCCCTCCACCATGCTGTCACGGCTTTTGCGGAATCGTACTCATCAGGAGGAGGGCCATGGATGGAAATCTGAAGCAGTGAGTTGAGCATTTCATTGGTCAAGCATGACCTCCAATCTGATTTAACCCTTTAGGCGCCAGAGTTTTTTCAAGAAAATATACAATTTTGATTTCAAGATTTCAAAAGGCTATAACTTTAAAATGGTTTGAGATAAAGGCATACTGTAAATTAGAAATATCTTCAGTTTGAACCAAACTTTGGGATGGAAGTTGATTCGTCATCTAATTTGCATATCGTGACGTCATCAAGGTGGCGGCCATTTTGGAAAATGTTAATTATTGTATAAAGACTTCAAAAAGCTGTAGCTTGGGAGTTATTTGAGATCAGGGAATACTATAAACAGTCAATGTGAAATATCTTTAGTATGAAATGAATTTGGGATAGAAATAAATTCCCTGATCCAGATTATAGATAATGTTTTAGCACTGGTTCGCGGCCATATGGAATTGTATTATTTTCAAAGACCTTCAGTGATCAAGACAGCACTCTTTATAGTTTACAGTCATGAAATCTTGAGATTGGTTTCAATATTTCCCTTTCAGAGAAGTAGTGGGCTTACTATTTTTCTCAGTGGAAATGAGGCTCCAGGATTTACCGTTTAGAAACAGAGAGATGAAATGAATGGGCTCAGAACTTGTCAGATCGTCTCAACAACATACAACAGGCTCTTCAACACTTCTGATCCACTTTTGTGGATTATTTTCTCTCAAGAACTGCCTTGATCCTCATCATCGCTGCTGGTAAAGGCAGTGAACGCGATTAGCGATGTGTTTTTTTCCCGCGGCTCTCCCGCGACTTCTCCCGCGTCTCCCGTGTTCCCCGTGGATGTCTACCCCCACTACTTTCTCCCACATGCCCGGTTTTATGATGCCCCTGTCCCCTCCACCACGGATCCTGCTTGGCGTTCACAGAATGCTTCTACCGCGGCCACACGGAGGACAAGCAGCCGCTGTACAGGGGCTGATTGTGGACTATGGAGCGCGGTCTCCCCGTCACCAATAATGTCCGTGTCTGCTTCACTGGACACCTGCGTGTCTTCCTCCTCTGAATCTGAGTGAGCCAGTACCAGACCAAGTACTTCTCTGGTACTGAAGACCTCGTGAGTAAAATAAAAAAACACTCTCTCCCTCTGCTCTGCTCTCGCTCCCCTCAGCTCTACCGCTGATGCTTCGCCTCCGCGCCGCTGCGCCGCAGGTGTTTTACGAACTCAATTTATTCAAAAACTTTCAATATAACCACACCCACAAATGTTGCTCATATTACAGGCACACATGTCCACTAACCCCTGGTGAAAAGTATTAACAAGATTCTGCACCACATTTTTAGATACAGCCTGTTTAAGTGAGCAATGTTGCTTGTCGCAATATTGCGACTTTGGCGCTTAAAGGGTTTCCGTTTCATGGCAGAAAAGCCACGCTCGCAGCAGGACGACGACATGGGGAAGACGACATGGGGAAGACCAGTGCGATTTCTGCAATGACTTGCATCTGTTTAAACTGCCCCTCTCGACCAACCGCACCCTGCAGTACTCGCTGCCACAATACTTCTGAAGACATGTGTCTGTAACGCCTGTCCACCAGTAGACCTCTAATGGCACGTACAGCACAGAGCCAGATAATGCACGGACATTATTAATGCTAGAATGTGTTGTATTAAAACACGAGGCTTAGACAGACAGATGATCTAGTAGGTCACGTAATGATTTGTTCATCAATTATGGATTAACAGGGCCGAGGTGGGTCGCAGGCAGCGCGCACCAAGGCCACAAAAGGCCTCTGACCCGCTGTTGATTTCTCTGTTTTTTTATGCTAACGCTAAATAATACGGACATTAGCAAAATCTGTGCCATAATAGATATAGCTAATGTCCGTATTATTTAGTGTTAGCATTCGTTGGGGTAACAAATGCAATAAGAAGACAGTTGAATATTTCTATTAGTTGAGCAACCCATTCATTTGAAATAACGTTTCCTTATAAGGCCTCAAATGTATGTGTTTTGCATATTTCCCATTAATTCAATGTGTATTTTATAAAGCTAACTTGTCTATCAAACTGCAGTGTTAGCGTTAGCAGTCAACTCTTCGCTGTAATGATAAATTATCTTACCTTTAAAGTGTTTGGTGGAGGCTGGCTGGATTGCGCTTCCGAAGAGCCTGCGACAACGTTCCTGTCTTTTGGCAGCGACAACCACCGCAGCATTCTGGATTGCACCTTTACCGCTCCTTCTCTATGGACAGGGTGCCAACTGTGCAGGTGCATGCACCTGCTACGTGGTCAAACTGGGTCCGCGCAGAGAACGGAGAAGCGGGAAAATGTTTGCCCATGATTCCGCGTCAAATAAGAGCAGAACAGAATTCCCTGAGCGGGAGCTCTCTCTCTTTAATATGGAACATTAGCACTCGCTTACATAAATATATTGCCTATTTTACAAATACAAATTGGTTAAAGGCTTTCCGTCCCGGGACCGTCCCGGGGAGAATTTCATCTCGTCCCGTGCATTTTTTTTCCCGTCCCCGGGACGACGGGACTATGTTAGTCTCGAGCCCTGCTCTTCTGGAAATTTCATCTATAAAAAAGTGGAACCAAAAAGTGTTATTGTCTTTGTAACCATATGGGTATGCAAGGAATATTTGGCCCACGGAAATTGGAACTTCCTTTGTAAGTGGTTTCATTTGTCCACGCACAGAGGCTTGTGCCCACAACAGCAGAGAGCTGGGGAACAGGTTTCTGCTGAAACAATGTAAAGGACACATGTCACCTCTACTTTGTTCACCAGCACACGTAGATCGGAATCAATGACCTGCATTAGAGAAAAACATAATAATACCCATCAGGTCAGAACTTTGTACAATTACAACCTTGCTCCTCAATGCTGGCTTTTTTTACACATGCGTCATGTGACTGCTGGAGGATGATTATTTAAACAAACTGTTTTATGCAGAAAAACATTTATGGGAACTGAGTGTTAAGATTTAGTAAAGACATGAACATCTGACAATTTAAAAATGTACTTTTTAAATGATAATATGTTTGTGTCTTTCTACTGGCCTTGTTTTGTGGTGAAGGAGCGAACTGAATCACTGAGCCTTGTTGGACACTTCTTTATGTTGTGGTTGGTCTTTTTGTCCAATCCATCAGTCTGTGGGTGGTACGCAGCGGTGACGCTTCTCTCAATGCCCAGCAGAGAACACAGAGTAACATTGAGCTGAAACAATGAAAATAAAATGAATAAGAAAGTATGAACAAGAAGTACACAAACAATATTTACTTCATTTACAAATTCCCGCCCTTGATCAGACAGGATACATTTTGGGCACCCCTGTATATTATAAAGCAAAGTCTTTGCCCAACCTCCACAGCCGTCTTAGTTTTTAAATGGGAAAGCCTCTACCTACTTTGAAAAATAATCCGTGGCTGTAAATATGTACTGATAGCCATCAGTAGTTTTGGGGAAGGGCCCCAACAGCTCCCAAACAGACACCTAACAAGCAAACAGGATTTGAATGCATTAATGTACACTGCTGGTTGGATAGGAACAATAAATACAATTACTTTTATTGTTTGGAGTGGTGCAACTGAACCCAGAGACTTTCCCTCACGTTGACATTGGTCACACTCATAAATCTTAAAAAGAACAGACAGGGAAGGGAATTGTACAGACAAATAAAAGGAAAAAACATACCATATTGTCAATCATCAGTCCTGCCACGCCAGTAAAACCTGGAACAAATGGCAGGTTTTTTTCACGCCAGTGTGGCCTCCCGTGGGTGTAGCATGACACTTTTTTAAATAGTTTCTGTGCCTCGTGTCTTGTTTTAATGGCTCTTCTTTTGTCATGGAACAGCTCACCATCTATAACAACTGAATTATAATAAAACAACAGAAGAACAATAAGACATGTATAACCATAATAGCAAATGCATTATTACCCTTTGCAGTAAATTTATGGGAGTACTTCAAGTTCTGTCTGTCTGAAATGTATTCATTCCCTCAGGATAAATCTTCTCTGTGAGGAGAAGAAACATTTCATCCCATTTATCCTCCATTATGATTATGAAAGACAAAATCTTGGTCAGGTGGACAGGCAAGGGTCAAAAAACGGTGTATCAATCAGTGTGGCATACAAATCAGAGGGGAGGAGACAGAGATTGTGGTCAGGTGGAAATGCAGGAGTCAAAAAACAGTATCAATCAAAAGCAGATGTGAAAACGGGGAAGTGGATAATAATTAAAAGCTGATCAAACATCCACACAAAAATATCTAATTTAAAAAAGATGGAAATCTTTGACTTTGTATTAATATTGACTTCCTTTCACCATTAGATATCAAGAGATAAGACACTATGGAAGAGGATTAGTGATGAGGCTACATCCATGTGAAACACACATAAATGAAACGTAATTTATCTTTTTTACTAGTGTGAGATTTCATAACACTTTTAAGTAACTGTTGTTAAAGTTAAACTCATCATTCTATCAATGTGCAGAAGCCTGTACTTTTCCACTACTTGTTTTGACTATCTCTGCTGTCTCTACCATCGACAATAAAGCATGTCTTCTGTCTGAATGAAAGACGCGATCCCAGACTTTATCATCTTCTTCACGAGTACATAATGTTACCATCTCTCCATGAGCAAATATTAGAAAATCAATACATTTCGGGAGGGATTATGACCGCGTATTCATTCATACGTTACGCGTGTACGTAAAATGTATCCCCATAATGTAATTTCAAACCCAGGAGTATGGTACAAAGTTGAAAAAGTAATATAATATTCTGTATAGGATTTGGTAGAGTCAGTGAGGTCAGTGAAGTCAACGCGCTCGGTTGCAAACTTTATAATACGTTATACTAATACAAATATATGCCCTTTGTAACGGAGAGCCATACTCACGTGAGTTTTCAGCTTCGGTGAAGAGAAAACAAAGCTGTAGAGTTGCTACACGGAACCATCAACATCTCGCCTCAAATTGCATTAAAAGTGACATTCGTGTCTTATTTCGTTCGTATTATAACTTTTAAAGCAATTCTCCGACTTTCTGTCCGCCATCTTGGTTTGTTTCGGCTGCCGTGAGACGCGCATGCGCGCAGGTTTGCATTACATCATTAACAGCTGAGCATTACATAAGCGTCACTTTTTGGCAGAGCGTCACTTTTCGGCAGAACACCGGCCGGCTACTTCCGGTACTTCCGGCTCGCGTCAGGATGTTCTGGTGTGAAGACCCCTGCGTCTGAAAACTAGAGAATGCGCGTCTGGTGAGCGGGGCTTCAGCGTTTCAGCGTTGGCGGTCTGAAAGCCCCATAAGGCCAGGCTAAAACAAATGTGTTTCTAAGCTGGTTGCTGGACTTTCACCCACTGAAAAAGGCATCTAATTGGTCAACCCTTATGGCTCTTATCTGGATTTACAAAGACAATAGCAAAATATAAACCCCAGGATCGCAGCGCTAATCCGCAGATTTTTTCAAGCCCAAAATTATGAATGTGACAGTTACTGAACTATAGGATTAAACTTTTCAATGCAAGTCAATTGGAGCCAGAGAGAGTTGGAACAAAACGTTGTCCATTCATTGAACTAGCTGGTTGCCATTGTAAGTGTGTATTTCAAACTTTTGCATACAGCATGACAAAACAAACAAGACAGACATTTAAAAAAAAAAATACAATACAGAAAAATAATGTTTGAAAAGGAGTTGGACGAAGCAAATGCATTGTCCATCTGTATATGACAGAAAATGAATCCCAAACTATTTCTCAATTTGCTGCTCAATGAAGCTCAGTCTGAACATGCGGCTTAATTAGTGCTGGACCGCTTTCATATCTGACCTCCCCTCGCCCTCTTCCCTCTCCCTCAGGCGCTGCTGCCCTGTCTGGAGCCGTCACCCACACGGTCTCCACGGCGGTGATAGTGTTTGAGTTGACGGGGCAGATCTCTCACATCCTCCCCGTGATGATCGCCGTGATCCTGGCCAACGCCGTGGCTCAGGCCCTGCAGCCCTCCCTCTACGACTCCATCATCCGGATCAAGAAGCTGCCCTACCTCCCGGAGCTCGGCTGGGGACACCACGAGTAAGTACCACTGCAGCTGATGGCTCTCTGTGCTGGAGAGAGAGCAGAGGTTATGGGCATGGTTAGCATTTGTATACAGAGTCATTTCTGGTTGACTGCTAGCTAAAACAGTGGATGCTGAGATTTGTTGAGTTAATAAGCTGTCATTTTTGTACTATCTATGGCTATATGGTATTGTTATATACAGTTTTCAGATGGATTTTACCTGCTGGTAATAAACTATAGAATTATGACTCTGAAATTAGGCTTGGACAAGTGGATCACTTCATTCGAACAGATTTTTTTAGATTGGTACTAATTTAGTTATTGATTTACTATTATTACATTCCATAGACTTAAAGGTGCTCTGTGTAATTTTTACAGTTCAAAATTGAAAAACATGTTAACCAATTACAAATGTGACCTTTTTAAGAATATATACCTCCACCATGTTTTTGAATTGTTTTCATAGGCTTAGAAATGGACTTATAAATGTCCATGAGGCTGGAGGACTCTAGATGTCAATGCGCCATCTTGAAATACAGCGGTTGATTTGGGACAAAAAGGAGTTTGACCTGGAGTTGGGGACCACTGTCAAAGACAACATATTGTCCTGAGAAGCTACCGTAGTACCGTCAATATCAATATATGACCTCAATGCTAAATATTGTTCCCTTTAAACATGCTGAGAACAGGTTTCATGACTCGGATAGTGCTATAAGTCTATAATGACTGCAGAATGACATTTACAACTTGTTTTAATCCAACAACCCGATGTTTAAAAGTCAACTCTATTAATGTGTTGTTTGAGCTTTGTCTTTGTCAGTGATTAACTCCCATAATCGCTGACCTTTTGGGATTAAAACAACAAATCTAATTGGAACTAATTGATTTATCGAAATGCGTTTGAAACTCGAAATGAGTTCCTTCATTTCTGTAATATAACTTAAAATACAAACCCAATATATAGTATAACAGGCTCGGTATATGTCACTTTACATGTAATAAGTCTAAGTCTCTTTCTGAAGATTTACAAGCTGTGAGTCATAATTATCAGCATTATCTTTTGTATTTGTTTTTACAGTGTGTTTTTAAATTGGTTTTAAATGTTGCAAATGTGAAGCACTTTGGGTTGCATTCTGTATGAACTGTGCTATAGAAATAAAAATTGATTTATTACAAATTAAGGCTCAAAATACTGATATTAGAATGTTATTTAAGTGATAATTTTAGTAAATCACATGTGGCTAAAATATTTTGTAGAAAGCTTGTATTGTAATTAGGGGTGTGACGATATATCGATTTTTCGATATATCGCGATACTTTCTCCCGCGATTCGATTATCGATATGCATTTGCTAAGTATCAACATCGATTTTGAAAAGAAAAAAAAAAAATATATATATATATTTTTTTTTACTTTTTTTTTTGAATTGGTATCAATACTTATTATATGGCTACATTACGCATCTCCATTATGTTTATCATGAAATAAAGATTATTTTTTCTTTTATTAATGCCATAAATTGGCATATTGTATATTTCTGTCCAATATATCGATAATCGTCATATCGTGATAAAATCGTTATCGTGATAAAATCGTTATCGTGATAAAATTGTTATCGTGATAAAATCGTTATCGTGATATTATCGTTATCGTGATATTATCGTTATCGTGAGCTTTGTATCGTATCGTATCGTATCGTGAGGTACCCTTAGGTTCCCACCTCTAATTGTAATTCACTTTTGCTCCAGGAAGACTCCAGGAAGTCTGGCGGGCTCGTATGTTAAACATCAGGAGGAAGCAGGCTTTGTATTTGCTACTACAGAGTGTTTTTGGTTGTGTTGGTACTTCCTTTCCTATCTGCATATGAAGGTGTGTCTTGTACTATCAAAAGGACCTTGGAGACTGCTGAGCTTCAGACGTGCTCTGGAAGGAGACTGAGCTGGTTGTGCTTTTTCTCTTAAGACATGTCTCCTTGGAAAGGCAACCAAGTATTAAAGAATGCCTGAACTATGTCTTTTGTCCATGTGATTTTGTCAGGATTGACTGTAAATTACAGCATTAACACATATCTCACCTGGCGTGTAATGAGTCCTATATTGGTCTCACATTTTAAGTTGAATAATAAAAGTACATGTTTCAACAATATTCTCATTTTCCGAGATTCACCTGTAATCGTTAAAACAGGCCGAACATGCACTACGGGATATTGGGCTTTTGGGTGAAATTTTGTTAAATAAGGCAATTGTGTTTATTGTACTAATTAGGGCAAAGGCTATTTGGCAATGCTGCAACATCAACAACACTCAGATGTATAAGATCTGCTGGTAATCAACTTTTTTTTTAAAAGATCTCTATCATTTAAATTCTCTCTGATGCTTCTGTAACGGCTCTCGTCCGTCTTTTATCCTCTTCAACCATCGATGCAGTTACATCTTTTTATTGACCCAAACTGAAATATACTCTTCTCCTCAGATGCTCAGATGCTTAGAGAGCACATTGCATAGGCTAATAAAAGGCTGTAAAACTGGAGGCCTGTATAATTTGCTGCTGTCTCATGTGTGCTGGGGTTTTAATATGTTTACCTGCAAATAGGTGCTTTTTGTGATGGAGTCAGCGCGCCCCATTCCACAACGCTTTTTCATCAAATTCAGCAAGTCTCGAAAATCTCTCCACCGGGTCCACTTAGTTTGACAAAAGGGAGAGAAGCACTGTTTTACCAGTACCACTTTAATAAACAAGTTGTGCACTAGACCAGCTCATCAGTTGTATGTTTTTAAGCTCCAATTGAGAAAATGTAGGCATGAAGAAAAAAACAATACAATGTCTATTCTGCATTGATAAATCATATCGTTGAAACTCGTTAAAACTCCTTAAAACGTGCACATCATAGTTTAAGACCACATCTACTCTAGCACTACTATAAGTACTACTCGCACTAATAGATTGAAGAGAAGATATAACCAACAATAATGGAAACAATATTCACACCATGGAGGATTCATAGACCTTCAGAAAGACTTTGCTACAATAAACATATTCATTTAAAAAAAGGGGGGATTAAAAGTGTTGCACATAATCGGGTGAACTTCTACTTAACAAAGAGATGTCCATATGTGATGTTGGAGGGGACATGCTTCAGAAAAGAGGAGTATCACATGTGGGGTGCCACAGGGATCTGTACTGGGACCAAAACTATTTTTATTTTATATGAATGATTTGTGTGATGTGTCAAATTTGTATAATTTGCTGATGACACACACATATGGGCTACAGGAAATAACCTAACCTACTTTACTAGAGTCTAATTCTGACATATGTTCATGTATAATCACTGCTCCTTTAATACATCAATAAAAAAAGCCTTTCTATACAAGTACTGAAAATCCATGCAGATCAAAGTACATATTTTGGATCAATTACCAGCTAGGATATTGGTTTGGTTGCCCTCTCCTTGGCATAACCACCACCTGTAAGATTTGTTGGAGGAGAATAGTTGGACAACAAAACGGTAAATCCCAACAGTAGTTACAGTATCTCAGGACTTAACAAAACCGTTGAATTCTCAACACGGATCAGAGAATCAAACAGTTCAAACACAAGAAGGGTAATGATTTAAAAAACACATAGAGCCGTTGATCCATAAGGGGCAGATGACCAATGTCCATAAATATCCATAGAAGTTGTTGAATGTTGTGTGTCCTGGATCAGTGTATAAGTATTTTCAAAAACATTGGAGTCGTAGTAGAAGTACCACAATACATATAGTAAAATTCCTTGTCGTTTACCTGCTAAGTACTTGTGTCCCAGCTGCAGCGCTCAGTAGACTCACACACAACCGTCTCCATGTAATTGTTGAGTACGCCCTGTTGTTATCGATGTTGGCAGACCATTAAGTGAAAATAATAGTTCAGATGCATCATTCACAAATTGGGAATAATGGCAAAAAATGTAATCTCCGCCTCCATCTGTTCGTTGTGATTACGGCCCCCTCCCCTTTCACATCTAATGTCTGGTATTGTTACACTTGAGTTTTTTAATGGCCACAGCTTACTGTAGATCTCTGTGGAAATTTTTAACGCCAGACGGTTTTTTATCACATAATTGATAAATTAACTTTAGTGATCTGAAAAGAAAGGACTCGGTTGCAGACCAGAATAGATGATTATCAACAATAAAACATGGTTGTAAATGGACTAGCTTAGCATTCATAATAAACGCAGTGTTGGGAGTTTGACCTGGAGTATGAATAGCTTCGTATCTGTCAGTATGTCTGTATTAATGTCAGAATTGTCAGCAAAAACTACAGAGCAGCAGGAAATAAGGGGCATGAAAATAAGAACTGGATGAAGAAGCTGTAAATATTCTGTGTGGAGTTTGCATAAGATTCCTCCGGGTGCTCCAGTTTGCCCTTCCATTAAAAACATGTGCAATAGGTATGAATGTAATGAGTGTGTGAATGGATGGTGTTTGGTCAGACGCTTTGATGGACCAGTGTGTTCAGCGTCTCGCTTCCGTCATTGCCGCGTGAAGAGAAAATGGAAAAATATCTGAACTCAACATTATTCAGCGCTTTGATTTTGATTTGAGATTGGATTTGTCCCTACACTTGTATTGGTTAATATAGTTAGAAATGAGAACTCTGGATCAGTGTATACGTAACTTAACAAATGCAGTAGCAGCAGTAGTTTTACATCTATACTAGAAGTGTAAGATAGTAAGTCATCTTTATTTATATCCCGCCTTTCACAGACCAGAGTCACAAAGCGCTTTACAATTGTTTTTTGGGGCATTTGTCTCTCACTCCACACAGAGATGGGAGCAGGGCCAGTACAGGAGGCGCATGCCAGTCCTATTGTACATGTTTTTAGTGGTAGGGGAAACCAGAGTACCCGGAGGAAACCTACGCAGACATGGGGAGAACATGCAAACTCCGCTCAGAAAGGCATTGTTCCGACCGGGATTCGAACCCAGAACTTTCTTGCTGAGAGGCGATACCTTGTTTAAATACCTTGTTTACCTGCTTTGGGTGACCTTCGTCTGTTAAATGCACTATATAGATGCAGATTGCTTACTTACAATTGAGAGATTCTTTATATGTCCTACAGAGGGGAAATTTCAGTGTTGCATCAGAAGATACAGAACAGTAGGAACGAGGAGCACACAGCAAAAGATAAATGAACAATTACTCCAGACTAAATTAAAATAAAATCTCTAACTCTAGCATCAAAAGAACCCTCTCTTGCTCCACACCCGTACATACATATTTAGTGTTTCCGGGCCTCCTAACTTTTGTCATATTCTCTTATCATAAATTCACAATTTCTCTTGTAAATGATCAAACCATCTCACTCCGACTTGTATTTATTTCATGCACTAAAACATGTGGCTTTATGTTCAGTGTCTGCTCCGTTGTTTCTTTTCTCTTGTAAATACCAACGTCTCATTAAAACTCTGACAAATGGGACCGATAACAGTGCCTCCAAGTAATTATAAAACCCTGTATCGATCGCTCAGAAAGAACCATTAAGTGTAGCTATAGGATTGTGTCCTTAAGTTTTTAGTTTTATGAAAGCAGTTATAAAGTTATGCACAAGTCTGAGCAATGCAGCGTTTACATTTTGACAAAGCTAGAAGGGTGTATGGTTATATTTCAAGTAGTAGTACTTACTTTTTTTCTTCTTCATATATACATTAGATCTCGGGTCACGTTTTTTCAAAGATTCTTCACATTTTACAAAAAGAAAAAAAAAGAACTCAATTGTGAATATTAAGATGTTTAGTGTTAAATAATGGGTTTAGGCATTTCGATTCAGATGGAAAACTATTCTTTAATTCCTGGAGCAGCTCAATGAGTATAAGGAAGTAATATTTATTTTTATAGCACCTTTCACAGACCAGAGTCTCAAAGGGCGTGGTCATTTGTTTGTCTCTTCCAAATTAATGGACGTAGTCACGCCTATCTCCGCCGTTCTAACTAATGGGCCAAAAACAGTGCTCAACTGGAGCTATCCAAAATGGCCGCAGGTGGTCCCGACCACAAGAAAATTGTGAAAAAACCAGTGGGGGCGGGTCCCAGCTCAAAAGTGGCCAAAAGGACGTGCGCTGACATGCTTGCAATACCACCCCGGGCCAATGGGGGTGGACCCAGAAGAAGAATGCTAACATATAGCCTTGGCAGACCTCTCGAAAACATCTTTACAGGATGGTCCAAAAGTTGGCTCTTGGCCCAAAGCTCCGTTCCACATGTGTGTCAATGCTGAGGGGGGTGAATTTTTTTGGTCCACTCTAGTTTACTTGCTGTGAATTTTTGAAGTCTCTCGTTCAATTGAATGGAGCTGCGCCGGCCGACGCATGCGCAGATGCGTTTTTTTCACAATTTTCTTGTGGGAAAGCCCATTAGTTAGAACGGCGGAGATTGGCGTGACTGTCCGTTAACATATACAGTCTATGGAAAAAACGCATCTGCGCATGCGTCAGCCGGCGCAAGCTCCATTCATTTGAACGAGAGACTTCAAAAATTCACTAATTCTTATTCCGGGTCCACCCCCATCGGCCCGGGGTGGTATTGCAAGCATGTCAGCGCACATCATTTTCGCCACTTTTGAGCAGGGACCCTCCCCCACTGGTCTCTCCACACAGAGATGGGATTGGGGTTCGGATGCCAGACCTATTGTACATGTTTTTAGTGGTAGGGGAAACCGGAGCACCTGGAGGAAACCTACGCAGACCCAGGGAGTACATGCAAACTGCACACAGTAAGGTCTGGAGGTGGAATCGAACCCAGGGCCTTTTTGCTATTCCCATCCCCTCCAGTTTTCTGTCTTGTTGTACTTACTCTCATTACATGGTTGGCTTCTGAGTGGTTTGCCTTCTCACCTCTCAGCAAGGTCCTTTTCTGAGTGGAGTTTGTATGTAGTAAAAATACCACCACTAAAAACACGTACGATAACTCCCCTCTCTCTGGGCTCGGAAACAGAGATTCTGAAATATTGGTGGGGCATACCCGGTTAAATAAAGGTCAAAAAATAAGGCAAAAACAATTAGTGAATGCTTTTTTATGTATTTATTTACTTGAGTTTGAAAAGCAACCGGCTTCCAAAATCTCTCAGACAATCGTTATTTGCTTCTTCCATCTTTCAACACCAGCCCCTAAACGTCTGCCTCTTCCTCTTCTCTCTGGCATGGTGCCCCGACTCAGCGCAGCGCTAAGAGAGGCTAAATCAGATTTGCACCATATTGGCGTGGGCAGGTACATGCATGAGTGTGTTAGGGGGAGGGGGGGGGGGGGGGGAAGAGTTGGCTGGAGTTCCACAAAATAAAAACACTGCTGTACCAAGAGCCTCTAAGTGCGGAGGGGTGGGCGGACGCATGTGTGGGTGGGAGATGGATCATTTGCAGCCTGGGAGAACAAAAAAGAAAGAAAAAAAACAGCTTGGTGGGGGCCATGCGACAATGTCAGTCTCATTCCCCCCGTATTCCCTGGATGCCTGCTTGGTTCTAATATGCATGGGCAATATGAGGCAGGCAGGGAGAAATAAAAGGTAAAAGTGAATGAAAAATGGATTGGAACAGCGTCTTTCGCCACACTTCATAGGGCTGCGTGCTATTAAATATAGATGAGTCGAGATTACTTTTTTCCTCTTTGTGGCTTGGTGAGATGGTTGTTTTTTTTTCTCTTGCGGCCGTTAGCACATAAATGGCTTCGGTGACACTTCTTCCATCATTTTTCATGCTCTCGCGACTTTCTGAAACGCTGTCATTAAGCAAAGTTAATGTGATATATGCTGATGATGGATGGTTACGCGACGATTCCAAATGCAAAGAATAAACAAACGCTTCATTGCGTTCGTCTTGACAGTGGCTCGATCATCTCCGCGTCCAAAGTTTTGAGGAAACACTTTTTTCTTCAGGGGTCTTTCCTTCTTGCTGCTGTCAGACTGTACAATGAACAAGGAGGACTAACACACACGGCTGACCTGACCTCACATGTCGTGCGTCTATTGCACAGATGAATAAATTGTATTGCACAATAACTATTATAATTTAAGAATGTGCAATATCTCATGTGCCTTTTTGTCCCAGAATCTCATGCTGCTAACGTGTACAGATGTAAACTCACAACTCTATATTTCTTGCTAAGAATACTGTATATTCTTAGCACTAGAATATACAGTATACTTGCTTCTTCATTAAGCTAAAGTTGAGAGATTTTATTTTAGTATAGAGTATGAGTGGGCGATGCCCAACATATAGCTCTTTTAAAAAACAACTAAAACACCATTTTAAAGTAAATCAGTCCTGCACTCATTTTAACTAACTGTAATTTGCATAGTTGAATATTGTCTTTTGTATTTTTATTATTGTGTAACCTGCCTCGGGACTACGGATGTAAATTAGCAGTTTTGCTATAATCTGGCACATTTACATTTTGTGTACAACTTGTATGATTGTTCATTAATGTGTGTTGTCCTGACCAAATAAATAACTATTGTAGGCGATAATGTCGTGAAAGTAACTTTGACGCTAATCTTTTTCACTATCCCTCTATCAAGCCCAATATACAAATACATATATTGTGTTGATCAATAAAATGTTTTCTGTGTAATAATATTACAGTTCCGGTTCCATCCTCTTACAAGCAGAGCATTTAGGTGAAAGAATCAATTGACCTAAACATGTTTTAATACAAATCTAGGATCTACACGGAAAGAGGAAAAAGTCCATACCAAGCAGCGTTGTGCAACAGGGATCTAATTGACTTGTATAACTCCACATATGTACGTCCATCATGCATTTATCTGTGAAAGCAAAGCCACTGCTATTGATGGTGTTTGAGTGGCATTCAAACCAGAGCAGGAACAATTACATAAGCTCAGAACTGGTGTGGGGGAAGTGTGGACCTGCATTCATAATGACCACTGGCTTCATGTGATATCATTGATTTATTTCATACTTGAGATGGAGAAGAGGGGCCTATATGTTTTACGCATGAATGACTGTTTTTGTATTAGAAATTATAATGGTGACAATTCATACATTCTTCAATCTCATAGTGTTATAGTGAGTTATTAACATTTTATTCCAATCCTTCCAAAGAAACGATCGCTTCCTAAACTCAATATAAACTTAAGACCAAGTAGGTTCCTGTGGCATCAGTTCAGTTCATTATATTTTCTCCGGGGCAAATAAAACATTTATTGGATTTATTGAAAAACAGGAGAGGGATGGATTTGTCCCACCAATACCACCTTGGGACAATTATTTAGTTTCAAAGTAAAACTAGAATTGTTGAAAGTTTGCTTAATCTTGGTAATGTTGGTACTTTTTGTTACTTCTTTTCTTTCCTTGATGAAGACGGAGGGTCAGAGGACTTTATTATTTACGTCACAAAAACGGTAGATCGCAAAGGGAGTAATTTGAACTTCAAGCAGTCTCAGAATATGGGGTTAACGTGGAAGTCTTAGACAGAACCAGTAAAGGATTGTGAGTCTGTGAATCACCAAAAACATCAATAAAAAACATATTTTGGTTGTATTATACCTGAAATACCTCACAGCGCCAAGAGCAGGAAAATTCTCTCTTCTGTGGAAGCAGGTCTTGCACCTTCAGCCTCGCCCCAGTGGGAGAAGCCTTAAAACCTGTTTCTCTTGTTCTGATCCCAGTGCAGGTGAGAGCAGTGACTTCTCCACAGCGCTCGGTCGTGATATCAGACCAAAGCAAAGACAGCAACAACATTGTCCTCAAAGGCAGTTCATATGGGCGTCTGAGTGTGTGTCTGTTTGTGTTGAGACCTGATAAAGGCTGGTTTTCTTTCGAGTTGCTCTTGATTTCCAGCACAGGTCATTCCAGTGGCTAACCCGACAGCTGCGTGTCCCTCTGTCAATGATATAAATGGTACATAAAAGCTAATATATGTATTGTACTGTATGTATATGCAACTGATTAAAAATAGTGTGTCCAAACAAAATATTCTCAAAAATTGGTTCTCTTTACCAAAGTTGGAATCTCTCATGGCTACATTTCTCAGTTACTAACTCGCTCTGGACTCGTTGGCGCCAACCCAAAACCAAAACTGCTCCTGTCACACTTCATTACCAGCCTGTATTCGACCCGCCGCACCTTGTCCAACCACAATCAGAGACATTAATATACGCAGGATATGTACGGATGCATTTCTAAGTACACGAGTCTATCTTGGCTGTGAATCTATAATCCTTGGCGTTGGCCCCGATCGCTCGCTGTGATCAGATGTATTCTTGGCCTTGGGGAGGAGAGGCTCAATTAAAAGGAGAACCAATCAGATTTTATCAGGGTCTCCGATATCCTGGGGGAAATTAGCACTGGCAGCGGTTGTGGCCAGTTCAGAAACAGGCATTACCTTATTCTCTCTGATCCCGGCACGAATGAAAGCACAGTAGAAAAATCGCTTCCATTTATGCATCAGGAACAAAGTAGAAAATTAACCTTTTACCCGCAGCTTCAAATAACTGTTTAATGCTCTCGCTAACGGGAGGTGGCTCATTGCTGCCGTTGATGAAAAGGAAATTAATATGAAAGTGTATTATGAGGAATGCTCAGTGGGCAGGGTTTACGATGGATAACGATGTGTTTTTTCGCCAACAATCAAACCGAATACGGCTGTTTACACAATTTTGAACGTGCTAATGAATCATTATCACGGCCAAATTTAGCTTTGTGTGTAGACTTTGGCCTCGTGACTAATAGACCTACAAGATTCATGGTTTTCTCCTTTGTGATTCATCAAATGTATCCATCTTGCTCTTCCATTTGCATCGACCCTCCTGGCCTCTGAGTTGAAAAGTGCTGACGACAACAAACGCTGACGTTATTTACATGCTAATATCTGCCTTCTGCAAAATCATCAACATTCTCAAGAGTATATTAACTTTGGATCGAGTGGTGGGAGCATGGATCATACTCATGGCAACTGTCAAAGGAACCCTTTTCCTCGTCCAACTTTTCATATGGATTATATTATTATATTATTACTATTATTTAGAATCGGAATTTTGTTATTGCCATTTTAAGTAGCAGGAAGTTGCAAACTAGGAATCTGCTTTGGCTCATGGTGCAAACAAGTTAAGAAAGTAAAAATATATCTAAGGCATGCATACAAAGTCAGTTCTTCTGATTTCTATACAGTGCACTGGGCTCAAACAATAGATGTAGTCTGGATGTAGGCTTGTTTGGTTTATACTTTTACAAGTTTACATTAAGGCAGTACTTTAACTAAAGTATTTTTATGGAGACACAAGACTCTTCACGTCATTTTTCATTCGCTCCGTACACACAGTGGTGATTAACTACTACTGTAGCCATAGCTGCCCTGGGTGTTCCCAGAGGACTGACAGAATCTGGCTATCACATGCAGGTGGCGCCAAATGTGTTAATCTCATTTCGCTCAAGTTGCATCCAAAATTGTTATCATTTATTTGTCAAATCCGGCTCGCAAACCAATTTTAAGTAGCTTCATTAAAATATCAAAATATAGTCATAATGTAAAAAAATATATATAACAAAAGAAAATCATTTCTATTCTTTCAACCGCTGACTAGCTCCTATCATTTTTGTCATTCAGCCTCTGACCAAAATTAGTTGGACTTCCCCTGGTCTAAAGTTTCGTTGGTAAATCTAACTTATGGCATCTTTATTATGGAACACATTTTTGCTTCCACCTGATGATCTACTCCTGATGTCATCCATCAAACTCTGGGGTAAATTCACCACGAGCACGGAAATTAAAGTAAAGTAAAGTAAAGTAAAGGAAAAGAAAAGAAAGGAGAGGGAGGTGGGGCTCTTTGATGGAATTGACTTTGTGTTTGTGGAGAGGTCGGAGTATTGAGTTGTTGAGGATGGAGGGGAGGGTGGGTCCGGGACATTGGCACAGAACTGCAGCTGCGAGCCAAGAGAGGACAGGAAATGCAAACCTTGAGAGAGTGTTGTGTCCAGTTCAGCCATGTACCGCTCTGTGTCCTCTCTGGAGCTGCAGGTCACGTGTGTTTGACCGGGCAGCGGGAGTCAAGGTGGAGGCTTCTCTTTCAATGACCCAGAGAAGTTTTTATACTTCGTAATCTGTTTTTCATCACTTTTTACAGTGAACTGTAATGGTGTGAAGCTCGAATGGATAAACTACCTTGTTTTCATTTCTTTCACGTCCATCATTTGTCTCTTGTTTTCACAGAAAGTACAACATCCGTGTGGAGGACATCATGGTGCGAGACGTGCGCTACATCACTCTGAACTGCACCTACAGAGACCTGCACAACGTCCTGCTCACCGGGCAGCTCAAGACCCTGGCCCTGGTCGAGTCCGCTGGTACTATCCCTGTTTTAAATCATTTACATCAAAACGTCACAGGCTGAACACATCCATTTCACTCTAATCAATGCTGAATGCAATGAGTTCTATTATAGATACAGTACTCCATGTCATTTTCCTGGAGCCTCATTTAAATGGCTTTACCTAGAATCTTACATGTATGCATTTGCTGATGGTCATTTTACAGAATTTGGCAAAAGACAAATTCAACTCCTCCCTCTGGTGGTTGCATAGGGAGTTACATGTCAATAGTATTGTGTTTATACTTGATGCATCTGTTGCTATATATGGTCTACTTAAGACATTATTTCACATTCTATAATAACAAATGACAAAAATGCGTCATCATTTATAGATAAGGTAGATACTTTTATTCCTCCCACAGCAGGGAAATTTCAGTGTTGCATCAAAAGTTATAAAACAGTAGGAATGAGGAGCAGACTGCACATGAAAAGTGAACAATAGCTGTACTAATTCAAATAAAACAATCTCTAACTCTAGCATCAAAAAACAAGAATAAAAGCTCTATCTCTATTTTAATAGCCCAAACAGCAATGCATACTATTGACCCAGGAAATGTGGGTGAAGTGTCTTGCCAAAGGTCTCGATGCTGTTTGGCAATTTACAGCCACAGCATCTGATGTTCCCAGAGATCTCCCATAACAATACTAACCACCGGGTCACTACAAGGTCAAGGTCAATTATGCAAAAATATCTACTTTTTCAACATCAAAATAATCATATAAAATTTTGTCTAGCACTTTTCAAAAACTGTTTACAAAGCGCTGCACAGTGAGCGTATAGAGCCATAAAAACACAAGTCATAATGATATAACATGTCAAAAAGAAATCCAGGCGAAAAGTTGCATAGAGCTTGTTTGTTTGGCTCAGTATTGTCTCATATACTTCTTTCATTACTTTGATATTTAAAACGCTGCCAACATGGACGGTTTTGGGTCCACTTTGAGTTTAATTTGACTTGATGAGAATGTCAGGATTGGTGTGGACATCGCACACATGTCCCTCCCGGCCTGTACCCAAACACAGCCTCGCGTCCCTGTGGTCATCTCATTAAAGACCGCTTAAGGAACTTTCCCGTTTGCTCCGGTGCTGACGGCCTCTCTCTCCGCAGGTTTGGTATTCCATCGCCGTCTCTCTTATGCAATGGCGCGGGAACAATTAGCTGCGGCATTTAGCCAAATACATAATCAGCACGTACTGTCACAAAGGCAATTACTTTACGCAAACTGCACCGATACACACACGCCGTCCACTGATGCATGTTTATAACGCACACGGCTTATGCAACACTGACACGGACCTAATGTGGATTTGAATACATCCTTAGGGAATCAGTTTGAATGAGGAACGACAAAACAAAGACTCTGGATAATCCTTGTATAGTTCATATTCTGTATTGTGTCTGGAATCTGCTTTAAGTCTGGGCCTGTAATGGTTATGTCTGTGGGAAGTTGTTCATTTCATGTGTCAATATTACACTGACATGTGACTTTCAGGCTGGGGAGGTCGAGCTTTTTCCCCACAACCTTTTGTCCCTTGAAAGATCCATCACAAAAACTCGTATTCTGAGCTCAGTATAAACAATGTGGGCTCTTCTGCATTTCTTTATATGCATTATTCTATATATGTATTAAGTAATAGTACCCAATAAAAACAGATGATTTATATTACATACTAAAATGTGTGGATACTCCTCTTTCACATCTTTCAATCATCCATCCATTAATTTTCTTCTACTTTTATGCGGGATTGCGGGGGCAGCAGTCTGAGCAGAAACTTCTCATCCACACACACTTCCTCCTAGCCTGGTTGTTCCACACCATAGTACAAATTACAATTCATACTAAGGTCTGGAGTTGCTCCATTGAGCTCCGTGAACAGGTGGGAGGGGTTAACTCCTTTTGCAGATTGAAACGATTGGATCTGAGTTTACTGTGATGTATGTAGTGCGCCCGAGTGTGTTGTTAGCATTTAGCCTAGCCATCTCCTGCTAACGGAGCCCGTGGGGAGTAGCGTCACAATCTTGACCTGTGTTTACATTTGCTAAACATTCCTCTTGCTCGTGCTTCAATTTCTTGATAGAACCAGACTGGATTACTTTACTATTGCATTCTTCGCCATTGCCAAACTACACCCTGCCCGTTTGGCGCAAACTCTTGACGTCACCGGCACCGACCTACAACACCCGCCTTCCGCGCTCTCTGAGTAGCCGGTCAAAATACAACCGATTGTAATCGCTAACACAGGGACCAGAACCAGACGTTACATGCAGTGAAATGATGATTGAGCGGAGAGTATAGATGGCTATGGCCAGGCTAACTTCCTCCAAGTCATACGAGGGAATCAGATGTTCCCAGTCCAGCTCAGGTGCCAGTCACCTCAACTGGCTCCTCTTAACCTGGTGAAGCAGGGGCTCTACTCCGAGCTCCTCTCATCTGACTTAGCTCCTCACCTTATCTCCTAGGGAGAACTCAGCCACTCTGCGGAGGAAACCACTTGAATTAGCGATCTTGTGCTTTCGAAAAACATGTTTTGTATACTTGAAAGAAAGCCCTGAGTAACTATTCAATATTTTGGGCTTGAAGCTAATTTCCCTTTTCTGTCCGAAACTGGGACAGAGGCCAAAAATGCATGTGAAAATGAAAGCGCCACTGTGTGAGAGTTACTCCATTACTATATTTGTGGGGGGCACGGTGGCTGAGTGGATAGCACTTTCGCTTCTCAGCAAGAAGGTCCTGGGTTCGATTCCCTTTCTGAGGGCCTTTCTGAGTGGAGTTTGCATATGTTCTACCCGTGTGTCTGTAGGTTTCCTCCGGGTACCCCGGTTTCCCCCACCACTAAGAACATGTACAATGTGAAAGTGAGAGACAAATGCCCAAAAATAACAATTGTAAAGCGCTTTGTGACTCTAGTCTGAGAAAGGCGCTATATAAATAAAAAATACTACTACTACTTTCTACTATTGTGGTTTTAAAGTTGTGTACCCCACTCTCATGTTATTTTTAAACCTCACCAGTCTGTTTTGAACCTGTGCTCTTTGTCTCAGTACTTCACTTAGAAACTTTCCCGCTTCTTCCTCTTCTTCCTCCTCATCACGGCCTGTGTTCCCTCAGAGTCGATGATCCTGCTGGGGTCCATCGAGCGCGCACAGCTGCAGACGCTGCTGTCGCTGCAGCTCGGTCGCCTCAGACGCATGGAGTTCATCAGGGAGCGCTCACACCAGGAGAAGAAGAGGCTCTCTGTGGGCTCCAACCACAACAGTGACGACTGCAGCCACCGCGCCAGCCAGGAAGTCCGCTTTCAGGTGCCACATCCACTATGTCCAGTAACACAGACTGTAGCTGTACACACTGGCTCTGGAGATAGATACATAGATAGATACATACAGTGGGGCAAAAAAGTATTTAGTCAGCCACCGATTGTGCAAGTTCTCCCACTTAAAATATTGACAGAGGTCTGTAATTTTCATCATAGGTACACTTCAACTGTGAAAAAAAAATCCAGGAATTCACATTGTAGGATTTTTAAAGAATTTATTTGTAAATTATGGTGGAAAATAAGTATTTGGTCATTTCAAACAAGGAAGATCTCTGGCTCTCACAGACCTGTAACTTCTTCTTTAAGAAGCTCTTCTGTCCTCCACCTGTTACCTGTAGTAATGGCACCTGTTTGAACTCATTATCTGTATAAAAGATAGCCCAAATGTAGCCCAAAACGACATTTCAACCACTGATAATCTCCCTCGATCTGGGGCTCCACGCAAGATCTCATCCCGTGGGGTCAAAATGATCATGAGAACGGTGATCAAAAATCCCAGAACCACACGGGGGGACCTGGTGAATGACCTGCAGAGAGCTGGGACCAAAGTAACAAAGGTTACCATCAGTAACACACTACGACGACAGGGAATCAAATCCTGCAGTGCCAGACGTGTCCCCCTGCTGAAGCCAGTGCATGTTCAGGCCCGTCTGAAGTTTGCCAGAGAGCACATGGATGCTACAGCAGAGGATTGGGAGAATGTCATGTGGTCAGATGAAACCAAAGTAGAACTGTTTGGTATAAACTCAACTCGTCGTGTTTGGAGGAAGAAGAATACTGAGTTGCATCCCAAGAATACCATACCTACTGTGAAGCATGGGGGTGGAAACGTCATGCTTTGGGGCTGTTTTTCTGCTAAGGGGACAGGACGACTGATCCGTGTTAAGGAAAGAATGAATGGGGCCATGTATCGTGAGATTTTGAGCCAAAACCTCCTTCCATTGAGTTGAATTTCTGTTATTGAGCAAATACTTATTTTCCACCATAATTTACAAATACATTCTTTAAAAATCCTACAATGTGAATTCCTTGATTTTTTTTTTTTTCACATTCTGTCTCTCACAGTTGAAGTGTACCTATGATGAAATTACAGACCTCTGTCATTATTTTAAGTGGGAGAACTTGCACAATCGGTGGCTGACTAAATACTTTTTTGCCCCACTGTACATAGAGATACATAGATAGATACTGTACATAGATAGATACAGTAGATACATGGATACATAGATTCATGCATACTGTACATAGATACATAAAAACAAATAAATTGATTATTCTAAAAAGCTAACAATAGTAATAATACGCAACAGCACTTCAGGTCACAGCAGCAGAGGTGGAGCAGCCGCTTGGTTCGGACCATTTTCTCTGCTCTAGTCCAAAGTAAACTGCTAAATGCTTTTATTAGCATTTTTCAAAACATTCCTCCAGTGGATTTTCACCTGATTCCACTTGGTCCACTTGGACCATGAATCTTCTCATCTCTGGTCTGGACCAGTGTTAAACCATGAACGCTGTACTGCAGCAACATCTCAGGTAGAAAAAAGTAAGATAAATAAAAAATGTAACACACAAAACAACTGTTTCAGAGCTACTCAGGACTTCCTGCCGTTTCCAGTGCATTCAAAAGGGCATGTGTATAGGCAAGGACAGTTTATTTGTATAGCACATATAGATCATTCACAAGGCAACTCAAAGTGCTGAACCAAACTAGATTGAAACATTAATGATCACATTTAAAAGAGTGAAGATACAGTTCTTCAGTTGTTTGCAGAGTTAAACAAAACTGTTTTTGACCTGGATTTTAACATTGCCTGAAGAAGAAGCCTGTCTCACATTTTCAGAAAGACGGTTCCAGATTTTAGCTGCATACATCTGAAATGCTGCCTCCCCATGTTTAGTCCTGACTCTGGCACCAGCAGGAGCTACATACCCCCGCCTTTGGCATTTATACAGGATATATATTTCATCCATGTTTAAACTATATGTGCAATAATGAGTCCTCGTTGTATTGCTCCTGTTCTGCACTGAAATCTTCAGCTCTGAGGGGTGAAGACAGGTACTCATCTTAAAAAATCAAATCAAATTCTTAAACAGACAAAAAAGAAAGTTTCTGAAAAAGCAAACTGCCAAAAGAAGCAACAATTTATTCCTTCTCACAAAGTGGGGCTTTTACAAGATGTTATTTGGGAAGAGACTCAATCTTCAAATTTCCAAAAATAAAGTTACCGCAGCTCGATTTGAAATGAGAAGCAAAACATTAATCCTGTTTTGAAAAGGGGAAGGAAAAGAAATGTACCTGAATTTGAAGAAAACGCAAAAGGCCCATGTTTCTATTCATCTATCATTTGTAAACAACCCATGAGTGGTCATCAATTGGCATCAAAATCTACACCCTGTCTTAGGTCTTTCCTTTCTGTCAGACTGTACAACGAACAATGAGGATTAACAAACACTGTCAACCTAACCTCACATCTGTGCAATATCTTGAACAAATGTCAGAATGTGCAATACAAAACCATTTGACCATACATGTGCAAAATGAAGCCCCGTGACCATACATGTGCAATTTGAAGCCACATGCGCAATACATGTGCAATATGAAGCCACGTGACCAAACATGTGCAATATGAAGCCACGTGACCAAACATGTGCAATAGGAAGCCACGTGACCAAACATGTGCAATAGGAAGCCACGTGGCCAAACATGTGCAATAGGAAGCCACGTGGCCAAACATGTGCAATAGGAAGCCACGTGACCAAACCTGTGCAATTATTTTGTTTGATGCTATGTTATTTATCTGTTTTGGTATAGCGTTATTGTTTATCTTCATGCTGCGTATTGCTCATTCCTACTCTTCTGTAACCCCACTTTCCTCACTGCGGAACAATTAAAGGGTTTCTTGATATTCTGGCATCAAAATCTATTCCCCAGTCTGATTCATTTATATCAGTTTCCAGAAATCCAATGTGATCCAATCAAATTCCTTCCAAAGTCATTGTTGATCTGCGTATTCAGAAAACCCGGCAGCAGAAGGTCGGGCAGCTCGTTACTACGGCTTGATTTGTTAATACCACATGTGAAAATACAAGATGGAGGACATGAGCAGAGTGATTCAAGGTTGGCGTCAATAGGCTTCTTAAAATGTGCATTTGAAATCAGAGGCTTCAGGCATTGATTCGCCGATGTGTGGAGTGGAACCAAAACAATAAACAAATGTCACTGGTTTTGTGCTTTGGGGTTTCCCCTTAACGGTGTTAGCATGATAATAATGCTAGTCACTTTTGTTTGGAGCTCTGTCTTTAGCTTTGTCTGAAACTGTAAAAATGGTGATTACAATAAGGGTTCTGTTACTCTCTGCTCTTGTGAATAAGGCCGGGCAGCGTTAATGGGGAATTGTGATTTTTGTGATCAGCTTTGAGCTAAACTAGACTAAATGGATCAACGCAATTTTTTTCTAAACAATTCCATATATCGTCTGACATAATCGCAATGGATGAAACCAAAAATGTTGGCCCTTTTCAAACCGCCTGAACTTACTTTTCATGAGGACTCGCATACAGCCTCAGAACTCCTTGGCAATTAAAGAGACTCTTAGTACTATGCAATATAAATAAAATGGCTTTTCTTTGCCTTTCCTTACGTACACAAGGCAATTCAAAATGCTTAACACAACAAGAGATTTAACATAAAAATTTTGAATAATCACAGTACATTTAAAAAAGATGCAATACTTCAGTTGCAAGCACAGATTCATTTAACTGTTTTAACCTGGATTTGAACATGTCAGAGTAGAAGCCTGTCTCTCATTTGCAGTAAGACTGCTCCATATTTTAGCTGCATAAATCTGAAAAGCTGCCTCTCCATGTTTGTCCTGACTCTTGGCACCAGCAGGAGGCCAGTCCCTGTGCTCCTCAGAGTCCGTTCATGTAGTTTTAGCGCTTTCTTTTTTTTTTTAAAGTTACTACAATGCAACCGTGCCTGATGTGCCTAAACTGCTGCTTTAGATTGTTTAGGAAAGACATCCTGGAATTTCACAGAGGGAACTGGGAGCTTTTTCTGCTGTTTGATTGTGTCTTTTGACATGTGCAGCTGTGATTCTCAAACTGATTATCCAGTGTAACCATCATGTCCATGCTTTTATAATAAAGAATAAATCAGTATTAACATTTTGAGCTGTAGAGCCAAACATGATTCATGCTGACCTTTTGTCTGAGGACACAGATTTTGATGTAATTTAAAATGAACCCCTTACATTGGAGTAAACTTATTCCTTTTCGACTGGACTTCCTTTCATTGTACAAGTTTTGTGAACATATTCTGGTTTATCGTTCCAGATCTCCACTGAAGAGTCGTCCTTCAGTCCCACTCGCAGCAACCCACAGAAGCCTCTCAAACCTGCATTAAAGAGATCGTCAGTGGTGGAGAGGCCCACGGATCTTCCCACAAGTAAGACTTCTATTAACGCTCTCGATCTATCAGACACTAGGCTGAAGTCTGGTTTTGTCTTGTGGCAATTTATCAAAACTGATTCACGGAAAGTTGGACTATGAAAACTATGAATATCTTTGCGGTGATGTACTTTCCTCTGCTTTGTAATATTGTCGTTTCCTCACATCCCAAGTATTATCACTGTGAGTTGATACAACACTGTATATAATAATGAGGAATTCTGCATATTATCCTGAAGATTATTATAGTTCTGCAATAACCTGGTGAGAGTCGAGTGAAGACCATAGACTACATTGGAAGCATAAATTATATATTTTTTTAATCTGCAAAAAATAGCCATTTTTAGACACTGAATGATGAGCGATGCAGAGGGAGGACGTGAAATGTCAATATTCCCCCTGGAGTCTATAGACCGTGATGGTGGAAAATAGTGGTTGGTAGTAATAATATAGCCTGGCCTTAGCCATCCATACACTCCGTTCATTCATCATTTCACTGCATGTAACGTCTGGGTCTGGTCCCTATGTTAGAGATTGCAATCGGTTAAATTTCGACCGACCATTCAGAGAGCGCGGGAGGCGGGTGTTGTAGTCAGATGTGGGTGACGTCAAGAGTTTGTGTCGAACGGGCAGTTTGTTGTTTGGTAATGGCGAAAAATGCAATAGTAAAGTAATCTGGTCTGGTTCTATCAAGAAATTGAAGCGGGAGCAAGAGGAATGTTTAGCAAATGTAATCACTGGAAAAAAAAATTTGGCGCTACTACCCACGGGCTCCAAAACTGGCAAAGGAGAAGGCTAGGCTAAATGCTAACACACTAGGGCACAGTACATAGGTCACGGTAAACTCAGATCCAATCGTTTCAATCTGCAAAAGGAGTTAACCTCTCTCACCTGTTAACGGAGCTCAATGAACCAACTCCATACCTTAGGCTAGTAATAATAGGTAGTCAAAAAAAAACTGCCAAATAAGAATACAATTTATGGATACAATTTTTACACAACTGGACCCATTTTCTAATAAGTCGGTCCTGATTTGAGATGAAAATTGCCTTTCTTTCACTCTCTTCACTTGTATCTGTATCAGACGTAAAGGGGCTGAAGCGATGCATCCCTGAAATACACTACATTGTCAAAAAAGTAATCATTTGAAGATTGATTTACGCTCCAGCAATTCTCTGAAATGAAACTGTGATTGTCTGCGGCGCCAAAGTCTCTGCACAATCTGCGGGAAACACGGAGAAGGCTTGTCATTCTGTCAACTTTGGACTACAGCTCTTAACCCTGGCCTGAACCAGACACGTGGCTATTGTTATAATTTCAAAATCAGTGCCAAAAATTGTACAAGTTTGGATTACTGTTTTCACACCTTTCCGCTGTGGACCGAAGTGGCTCTGAAGGCCTTTGTTCAGACTCCGAGCAGCAGTAGCTTTACCCGGCTCTTTCCCTGCGGTGTCAGAGGAAGTGTTGAGTCGTCCACTTGTTGGCACAGAGAAAACACAATCTGTCCACCGCTCGCTGCCAGGTTTGACACTGACCACTGTCGAAAGCACGAGCTAAACTGGCAGGAGTTCGCTGGGATCCATGTGGCTCTCGGTAAGACGAGACTAAGGACTATACGGAAGAAGAAGGCCACAGCCAAAATCAACCTTTTTTAGGAGATTTGGATCAATTCAATTTCAATTCTATGTAAGATAAGATCAGATAAACTTTGTTGTCCCAAGGGAAATTTGCTGTTGTGCTACATAGATCTGCATGAATGAAAAAAAATACAAGAAAGTGCAGTAGTGCTTTGAAGTCTCTGTTTGGTCAATTCAGTATCAAAATGAATAGTAGGTCCTTGATTTAAGAAAAAGAAACAAAAATGAATAAAATGTTTTTGTATAGCTTCTAAATCACAAACAGTAGATATCTTGGAGGACGTTACAAAGCTGTCGATTCGCCAACATAGATCAGAGAATCAAATACAGGAAGTGCAATGACAAACACTCAGAGCCATTGGTCCATAGGGGGCAGATGATCAATGTCCATAAATGTGGATAAATGACCGAACATTTTGTTGTATTTTGCAGAAGTTACAGCAATTCAGTTCAATGTATTTTTGTATAGCCCTAAATCACAACAACAGTCGTCTCGGGGGGGACTGTACAAAGTTGTCGATCCACCAACAACAGATCAGAGAATCAAACAGTTCGAGCACAGATAATGCAATGATGAAAAACACATAGAGCCATTGGTCCATAAAGATCGGGATTCAGGCTGTACTAACACCCCCTAGACACCCCACTCCCCCCTGCTTGACTACAATCCTCGTACCATATCCGTGCCTCTGTTAATCAGCCTTCACCTGGCCCTATCCAACAGTGCCTCCTGCTTCAGCTCGTGCCGCAACCCTCCTCCTACCTTTTCCTCCCTGAATAATGGGACAATCTCTCATCATGTGATCAGAATGTCACTTGGGCGGCACGGTGGCTGAGTGGATAGCACTCTTGCCTCTCAGCAAGAAGGTCCTGAGTTCGAATCCTGGTCGGACCAGGGCCTTTCTGAGTGGAGTTTGCATGTTCGCCCCGTGTCTGTGTAGGTTTCCTCCGGGTACTCCGGTTTCCCCTACCACTAAAAATATGTACAATAGGTCTGGCATGCGCCTCCTGTTCAGCGACCCTGCTCCCATCTCTGTGTGGAGTGAGAGACAAATGCCCAAAAAGAATTAACAATTGTAAACCGCTTTGTGACTCTGGTCAGTGAAAGGCGGTATATAAATAAAGATTACTTACTTACTTCAGCAGGTTTTTAGGACTTCACAATCCAACTTGTCAAAGCTCAAATTTAATACTGGTAATTACATAAATGGCCCATGAATGTACCTATGTTTTGTTAGTGTATATCATTGTCCGTATCACTGGTTGAAATGAGCCAGGATTGGAGTTGGTATACAAGCATCGGCAGACTACATCAACCAAGTGTAACTACATCAACAAAGTGAAAGATGAAAATAACATAATATACAGTATAATGCGGTATAAGTTTTAGCCAATTACATAACGTTCACATATGAAGCGTATTGTGATTAGCTTTGTAAGGACTGATTGTCAAACTGCGATGGATTGTACCAATGGAGGCTTTCATTTCCTCTATTCTCCGAGAGCAGGAGATTGTAGTTGCATAACACTATTAGCTCTATCTACTTCAAAGCGGCTCTCATCACAAACATTTACTTTGGACAATGGTCAAAGAGGTCAAAGCTTTCAATTCATTACGGAATATCACAGAGTGTTATTCAGAGTTCTGATGTAACACACTTTGGATGCGTTTTATAACTGTGGACCATGGTTCATGTGAAATCTGTTAGAATAAAGTGCATGTATGTTTAGAATAGAACACAGGCTGTATTCATGATGTTTTGCTGCAATTCTAATTGAAAATACAAGTTACAGACCAGGCTTTGAAACATTCTGAATAAAGAATCAAAGCACAAATAAAAATCATGTTGACCATTTTTTTGACTATGTTTTTGGCATTGTTGCATCATCGCAATCAGACCTAGTGTTGTTTTTTGCTCCATCCATGCTAAAATCTGAAACAATGGTTCTATCCAAGCCCCGGTGATCCAAGATGGCGCCCTATTCAAATGAATGGCTTGTGCTCAGCAGTGCATGGGACTTCACGGAGACTGAAAGATTAGCGGAACTCGCCAATATTTGGGCATAGTCTGGCTCTCATGCACGTGCACAGAGGGGCTCGGCTGCGCTTTGACCAATCAGAGCTGCTGATCAGAGTAGTGGTAGAGCGGAGCAAGAGCGGAGCAAGAGCGGGAAGGAAACGAGCAGAGTTTGTGGCAGAAAAGTGTGGATTTAAAGGATTTAAGAAGAAAAAAAGTTCAGGATGAACAGGGACATTAAAATCCCCACAAAGCCCAATCTTTATGAAAGCTGTAGGTTCTCTGTCAGCTGAGGTCGAGCAGTTTTAGTTTACATTGAAATCTATGGGAGTTTTTTCTGGGTAGCCCACGTGAATTTAGTCTGCAGTACCATGGGCGCCCCCTGTGCCCATAGGTGGGACAGCTTTAAGATAGTAATACCCTATTCAGTTATTATCATAGATCCATGGTTCTATCACATCCCCTGTCCATTTTCTCAAACTCTGTCGCTATGAAAAATCCTTAGACTGTGATGACAAGGACAGAGCTGTTGTCTGCCTTTAATATTCTCGCCAATTACGTTATATAAAGCTTCCTATCCACCACGATAATATCTGTATCCATATACACTTAGATTTTATGCCCCATTATGTTCCATCCTATGCCAAAGCAGCATTCTCAAGAGGTTTAAGTGGCCAAAACTAACACAAATAGAGCATACAATATAATTTTTAATATTTAGTTTTGTGTCTTTGCCGTGTGTCTTACAGGTCCAACCGATAATTCAGGAATGGCTTTGAAGAACCTGTTTTGTGCCAGTCCAAAAGCAGAGGCTTTAGAGGTGAGACGTGACATCACAAACCTACTGAAAAAGGGCATCAACCAATCACAAAGAAATACATATCCTCTGTCATGGAGTGTACTTTTTTAAATTTACTTGGTTTTATTTTGATATTTATTTGTTCTCTTGGTAAATTTGAGTTTTACTTCCTGGCATTGAATATTAAGATGAGATATACTTTATTGATCTCACAATGGAGAGCTTTATAAAGTTTCTGGCCTGTGGGTTGTTCCTGCCTCTGGAGAGGATCAATGTCCAACGCAAACAAAAGTCAAGGGCAGGAAGTAAAACTTAAAGGTATATGGGAGGTATATAAACTTTAACTAGAGAACGAATATATATCAAAACAAAACACACAACTTGAATTAAGTACACACCATGACACCCTCTCGTACTTCATATACTGTAAAGGCCCAAGCTACGTGTAAGACGCAGGCCAAAAGCTTTCCCAACTTTCCACACAAAAAACGTTGTCTCTTTGCAGAATCCTCTCTTCTGGATATGTGTTGTTCTTATTATTGCTCTCATATGCAATGACCTGTAGGAATTGAAAAAAATAGACAGAAATAGTTGGGCTCTTTTATTTTAGGTAATTAACCATAACTCAAGAGAGCGGCTTAGTTAACAATACTTACTTTGTCCTACATACAGTTGTATCCCCTACACTTCTCCAGACATGAACATCATTTTGGATGTGACCTCTATTTTAAATCCTTCCCTACTTTGTCTCAGCTCCCGGCAAAGCTTAAAAGAAAACCCTCTTTTCTGCTCTAGCACTTTTCTGCATCAAATTATTCATATTTCCCCCGGCATTGCAGAGGGAACTCAGTTTTGAAAATTATACCTAGGTTCTTGTTAATGCTGTTTGTCTTATGTCGCTGTAAAGAAAAACAACACCTTGGAGGTCCCTATGACTCCCGAGAACAGGAGACCGTCCAAACGAGTCCGGATTTCTGTTGTGGTAAGAGCCGCCATTTTTTGGGGCGGTCCGAACACCCCCCAAATCCGCCCGGCAACATAGTCCATCAAAATCAACCAATAGTCATCTACGTCATTTTCATCTCGATCTAATTCCAACATTGCAAATGGTCTGTGATCTATGCCATAAAGAGCTGAGCAACCTTGTCCGGATGATAGCGCCACCTACTGACCCTAACATTAATACATGTTCTAAGGAGCCGATGAACTTGTGGCGACTCTAAAAAGTGAATGAATTACAACATCAAGACATAACGAGACATATCGTGCTTTTGTCCATGTCGTCGTAATCTATGGCTCTTGTTGGTCTGGGTCACTTTAACTTGGTAAATTCTAGTTCACTCGGGGCAAAAATTGTTTAATTTGTGGATGGGCAACCTCCAAACAAGTGACAATGGTTCCATTAGTCCCTGAGTGAACCAGACTTGGTCCAGTTAAAGTAAACCTGAAGAAAAACGCCAATTATGACTCCCCATGGATCATTAATTTACATTTTGAACATGCTATATCTCAATATTTTATAAACGCACACCAAAACATGATAGGGGACTGGAATAACCCTGTATTGTTTTGCATCTGAAACTACAAAAAAAACTGCATTGCTGAAAAAACATAGAACCAACGAAGTAGATCACAGTTGAAATTAATTGGTGCCAAAATGCCTGTGCAACTCTGCAGCTCACTATCTCATGGTAATAATAGATTAAGTAAAGAAGAGTTGGTGAGTGTGAGAGAGTGTGAAAACGGGAATTGTCGGAGCAATAAACTAAGCGGGCTAAATGAGACAGACACAGCAATTTTTGTGGATTCTTCAAAGTCAATATTCTGCCCAATGTGAACTCCTTAAATTTACTTTTGTCCTGAGAGAATTATTATTAAAGGTTACCACACCACAATATAGCTTTTAGATCCTTACTGGCCACTTCTTAAGGCACATGTTTGTGCAAAGCCAGCAGAAACTGTAAGTGATTTCTGTCATTAAAAATGTATCAAAGCTAATGCACTTACATAAATCAGCATTGATTAATATTGAACACAAAATCAGAACATGCACTACAGAGATCTATCACATATGAATATTTAATTTGTAAAAACGGATAAGTGCCATTAGGAAATAACATTTTAAAGGTTTACATTTTGCCCTATGACACATTTTCAAAACTGAGATCAAATTCAGACTCTCAGACTCTCAATCTACAAGTTTTGGAGTAAAATTAGGGCCATGTCCATAGGTCTTTCCCATTTAAATGGGAAAAGGTCATTTTATAATGTTGCATCGAACAAAAATCTCAAACCCATCAACGGCAACATGATATTTTTAATTTTAATGTCTTTCTTGAGAAATGCCAGGTACTGTATGCAAGATTTAAGTCGTGTATGTGTGGTCTATGCGGACAAGGTTGTTCAGTGCAGCATGACATCATCACCGTGTCACCCGAGGCGTCCAATCAGTGAAGCCTCCCAGAGCGCTTTGTCCCTCCCACATTCTGGAGTGACTCGGAAAACCTTTTATCTTTTTTTTTTTTTTTTCAGAAGATATTTTGCTTCATTGTGCATAATGAAAACAAAGGCAACAAAAAGGCTATTGAAGCTAAAACATATTTTATACTTTGAAGACTATTAAAATCTGTTTTCTGCATTATTTTGGAGATGGAAAATGCCACCCACTAAGCATTACACAACTTTCCTGGTGATTGGTCTGCTTTTTGCTTGAGTCGGCCAAGTTAAAATTGGTTTGGCTCTCTTCTCCACAGATATGACCTGTAAGAATTCATGTTTTGTTTTTAGCAATGTCATATCAGCAGTCAATTTCAAATCCACACCCTTTGTATAGCCTGTACACAAGGCTGTAGGTCCAGGACTAAGGCTGTAGGTCCAGGACTAAGGCTGTAGGTCCAGGACTGAGGCTGTAGGTCCAGGACTGAGGCTGTAGGTCCAGGACTGAGGCTGTAGATCCAGGAGGCTGCAACAAGTGTAAAGTGGACCCCATCAGAAAAGTTGTGGAAGAAAAGCCTTTAATGTATTGGTTATATCCATTCTTGAATTGTCTGAAACATTTAAAAGTTGACTTTCAAACATACAGAACCTTTGTATCATGTCATTGCATTTCGGTGTTAATGATAAACGATGATTCATGAAAAGCTTTCTGAAATATTGGAGATTACCAGAGAAAAGGCAGATGTCTAATTACCGGCACAAGCGCTTCTGCAGCGATGCATGTCAATCAATAATAAGCAAATATGATTGTAAATGACAAATTATTACGAGGACTAATGTGGTACAGATGATGAAGCACAGTTTTTACAGAAAATCAAAGCCTTTTATGAGTAATTTGATTTGCTTCCAAAGACGCCCATCACTTGTTGCCGTCGTTCGTCTTCATTTCCTTGTTCTCACCTCGTTGCTTTTGCTGTAGGAACCTCCACCAAGTTTAAAGGCTTTCTTGAGTTTGGTGAGCATCTACTACCACTAAACATGTTCAACTCTAGATATCACACACCGCACAAGCTCTGCCCTTACCCACAAATCCCTCTGGTTTTTCTGTAAACTGAGATATGTTTGTTTCGACACGAGAGACCGACAGATTTGGATTTTTTATGGATTCTTTTCTGCTATGTAAATGTACAAGTGGATTCTGGCTTTTGCGAGTAGAGAAACTAGAACATATCTATTCACATTTTGGTGGAGCTGAAGTCGCCTGAAGAAGAAGAAGAAGATATACTTAATTGATCAATGGAGAAATTCGGTTTGCTGAATAGTCATATACACATATGACATCAAGGCATGCAGCGGGGTGTTACTTCCGCGCTCCTTATTGGCAAAGTGGGGTAAAGTATCTTGCCCAAGCACACAACGGCAGCTGTAGGAGCCGGTGGAGAAGGTCTAAACGGTGGACTCAAACCCACAACCTTCAGGCTCAAAGGCCAATGCTCTGCCAACTGAGCTACTGTCGAATGATCATCGTGTATTTCCTCACTACCTCCTGAATTCTCTAGATTTGTTTTATGGCATAGAGTTTTGGCAGAGCTGAAGTTGGCTTAATGACGTTGTGAACTTGTGGGGGATTTCTACTGGTGTTGGCAGTCGTTTCTTTTGCAGACTTGTTTACAGTCACCAACGATAGAAGCGTGGATGAGTGGATTCTGTAGATTCTGAGCTATAGTATATAATATGTGTATTTCCTGAGAGAATGAAAGATTAAATGAGTCGGAGGCTGAGCGGAGGCAGTAACTTCCAACGAAAATCAGCGAATGTGTGAAATCTCGTCTCATTACCGATGCCTCCCCAGACATTTAATTCATCTGATTTAATTGGCAAAATGATAAATCGCTTGGGCCCTAATTGCCACTGCTGCTAGTCATATATAGTAAGATACTATGCTTAATTTGAAGATGTTTGGAGAAAGTGTAGCGCACAGAACTAAAAAGTGTCTCGTTTTTTATTATGTTTTGCTTCAATTATGTATTTGGGCTGTTTTGCGAGGAGCAGATGGAAATGGCTTCAGTACAGTTTTCTTTTGGTCCACAGCAGCTTCTACGACAAACTGAGATAGAAATCTGGTTTAAGGAGGCAAATGTGTGTCACAGAAGAGTATACAAAACACATTCTGTGCTTTCTAACTACTTTAAGAGGGAGTTTATTCATAACAAATGAGGCGCAAAGGGCATTTACTACATTTTAGGCATATTTTGACTATGATCGGGTGTAAAATAAAAAAATACATGATCACAAGACTATTTGCTTTGTTATTTAATGTTTTAGAATGTGAAAATATGGATAAACAGAAAGTGTCTCAGTAGGAAAAATCTGCCACCTGGTGAACAAAGTAGGACATTACATTCTGGTATTAAGTCAACATCAAACATTGCGTGCTGCAATTAAATCGGCGCAGTTGTAACTACCATCATTTCACTGGAGAAATTCCCCAAACTGAGAGACATGACGTTATAGGTTCAGGTTAGCGTGAAAGGATAGGAGCATTTAGACAGAAGGGACGTGTTGGCGTGGGTGGAGCTAAAGACTACTTCAGGTCTGTTATTGACGAGGGAACATTGATTGTGACATGGCTAAAAACACCAAACGATACCATTTATCAAACCCATGGTCTTTCAAACTGGTTCTCAGCGGCTGATGGGATCCATATGTTAAGTCTCCTAATACAACATGTTAATTATATACAACAAAAACAGTGCGGGAAAGTGTTTTGTTGTACCTTGTGTGTGTCTCTCTGTGTGTGTGTGTGTGTGTGTCTATGTGCTTGTGTTTCTGTCTCTGTGCGTGTGTCTCTCTCTCTGTGTGTGTGTGTGCGTGTCTCTTTGCGTGTGTGTCTGTGTCTCTTTTCTGTATGTGTCTTTGTCTGTGTCTGTGTGTCTCTGTCTCTGTATGTGTCTCTGCGTGTGTGTGTCTCTCTGTGTGTCTGTGTCTCTCTTTGCGTGTGTGTCTGTGTGTGTGTGTGTGTCTGTGTCTGTCTTTGTGTGTGTCTTTGTGTGTGTCTCTGTGTCTCTCCGTCTCTGTATGTGTCTCTCTCTTTGTGTGTGTGCGTTTTTGTCTCTGTTCTGTGTTTGTGTGTCTATTCTGTGTGTCTGTGTGTCTCTGTCTCTGTGTGTGTCTCTGCGTGTGTGTGTGTCTCTGTGTGTCTGTGTCTCTGTGTGTGTGTCTGTGTCTCTCTGTGTCTGTCTGTGTGTGTGTGTCTGTGTCTCTCCGTCTCTATATGTGTCTCTCTCTTTGTGTGTGTGCGTTTTTGTCTCTGTTCTGTGTTTGTGTGTCTATTCTGTGTGTGTGGGTGTGTGTCTCTGTGAGTGAGAATGGCCTGTCTCTGATGTGAACAACAGTCCATTATATCTGAACACTTCTCCCCTGCTCTGCTCTGTTCTGTGTGTATGTAGATGTGTGTTTCTCTGTTCTATGTGTGTGTCTCTCTGTGTGTCTCTGTTCTGTGTATGACTCTATCCGCCATATTAATGATTTATTCGGCCTCCACTTAAGGGCCCCATTAGTTTCACATGTCAGAGCAGATTATTGAAGTTTGTCCACATTTTCCATCGCTCAGGAGCCGGAGCAGTGCGGGACATTGCTCTTGTGCGTCGCTCGCGGCCCGTGTGGAGAAAAGGCTGATAAATGACATTATATGGAAGTGTACGTAACGGAAAGGGCAGGCTCCGCGCTGATGGATTTGACGTGGTTCTAATAGTGGACTGACAGAGTGGGCCTGGAAATACTCCAGAAAGTGAAAGGAATGAGTATGATGTTGGTATGTGAGAAAAGTTACAGTTTATACAACACTGGAATTCTGAAATCACTAGAATTCCCAAAGCAGTAACTTTGATGGATCCTGTTCAATTTTTTCATTTTCATGTCATTTATTTATATATTTACATATGGAGAAGTTGGGTGTCATATCAAGAAGTTGGGTGACGTATGGAGAAGTTGGGTGTCGTATGGAGAAGTTGGGTGTCGTATGGAGAAGTTGGGTGTCGTATGGAGAAGTTGGGTGTCGTATGGAGAAGTTGGGTGTGTATGAGAAGTTGGGTGTCGTATGGAGAAGTTGGGTGTCGTATGGAGAAGTTGGGTGTCGTATGAGAAGTTGGGTGTCGTATGGAGAAGTTGGGTGTCGTATGGAGAAGTTGGGTGTCGTATGGAGAAGTTGGGTGTCGTATGGAGAAGTTGGGTGTCGTATGGAGAAGTTGGGTGTCGTATGAAGAAGTTGGGTGTCGTATGGAGAAGTTGGGTGTCGTATGGAGAAGTTGGGTGTCGTATGGAGAAGTTGGGTGTCGTATGGAGAAGTTGGGTGTCGTATGGAGAAGTTGGGTGTCGTATGGAGAAGTTGGGTGTCGTATGGAGAAGTTGGGTGTCGTATGGAGAAGTTGGGTGTCGTATGGAGAAGTTGGGTGTCGTATGGAGAAGTTGGGTGTCGTATGGAGAAGTTGGATGTTGTATGGAGAAGTTGGGTGTCGTATGGAGAAGTTGGGTGTCGTATGGAGAAGTTGGGTGTCGTATGGAGAAGTTGGGTGTCGTATGGAGAAGTTGGGTGTCGTATGGAGGAGTTGGGTGTCGTATGGAGGAGTTGGGTGTCGTATGGAGGAGTTGGGTGTCGTATGGAGGAGTTGGGTGTCGTATGGAGGAGTTGGGTGTCGTATGGAGGAGTTGGGTGTCGTATGGAGGAGTTGGGTGTCGTATGGAGGAGTTGGGTGTCGTATGGAGGAGTTGGGTGTCGTATGGAGGAGTTAGGTGTCGTATGGAGAAGTTGGGTGTCCTATCGAGAAGTTGGGTGTCCTATCGAGAAGTTGGGATGATGGGAATTCATGAACATTGTTTCCTTGCGCCCTACTTAGCATAACAGCTAATTTTCAGCGTTTATTTTTTATTCAAAAATAAATGTATGGAAATTAAGCTAATCCATATGATTTCATCTTTAATGAGTCTGGATGCTTTTAAATAATATAACATTGTTTTCGTCAAGTGTTTTATTCACAAAACCACAGTTTGTTGAACAGGCTCCACAAAGCAACTGTTTATTTTTGCACTAGATTTTATTCCTTTGATTTACAGAAACCTTAAGAACTCACAAAAGATTGAGGTTGCATCTTTCTTTTTTGTGTTTTGGTTTCAGATGTATTTTATTAACCATATGCAGTCAAACCACATTGGAATACATGTGCAAATGTCCCCAGAAGTGTGTGGCAGACAAGTACATACATAAAATAAGCTAAAAAAAAATACAGGAATAAAACAAGCTAAAACAAAAAATAAAAAGTACAGGAATAAAAACTAGCTAATAAAAAAGTACAGAAACAAAACAAGCTACAAAAATGTACAGGAAACTATTGTCACCATGAAATCAATAAACAAAAACAGTTTCAATCCAAGTCCACATTTTCCTTCAAATGTGTCTGGATAATAAGTATTTCGTAGACATTTTCCTAAACCTCCTTACAATAACTACCATTCTCCTTTGATAAATATACAGTATCTTAGGGGTGATTCCATGTTCATATTGACTGAATTTTCCCCTGGTCTCTTCTCGGAGGTGGATACAGTTGCTTACAGGAGACAAGTAATGAGCTTCAGACTTAGACCCACAGGGAGCGCTTGTAATGGGGGCATAAAACTCAGTCCCTCCGGCTTTTCCCTCCCACGTCGACGATCCGGAGTTCCTATGACGCGTGCTCGGGGATTTACACTCAGGATCTGTGAGTGAGCAGAAATCACATGTGTTTTCAGCGCTTAGTCATTTTCAGCTAAGTGGTTTTGCATCTAGAGCGTCATCTGCAAAGATCCTTAAAGCCACACACCTAGATTTTAAAATTCAAGATTCTAACAAAGAGTCTTGTGATTGTAACTAGTACATTTCTTCAATACAGTTTTATCTTATCCGTCTTTATCTCAGGGCAACAGTTGGTAGAGCAGTGGCCTTTGGGCCTGAAGGTTGTGGGTTCAAGCCCACCACGAGACCTACTTCACGACTCCCACTGATGACTGCTGTCGTTGTGTCCTTGGGCAAGACACTTAACCCCACTTTGCCTGAAGCTCCCACTGAAAGATCTCGGCTTCTGTGGGCTCACCACCTGCAGGAGGATCAGTGAGGGGCTGGTACTCTGTGTACTGGGTGCAGCTCTGACTTCAAGCCCCCCGACCCAGAAATTGATTAAGGGGAAGAAAATGGATGGATGGAGCTTTATCTCATCTTAAAAGTATTTAACTGTAAAACAATATTATACAAACTGTTTTGGGAGCTAGAAGCAGAGATATTTTCTAAACTGTTTGGTTCTCTGATCTGTGTTGGCGAATCAACAACTTTGTAAAGTCCTCAGAGATAACTGCTGTTTTGATTTAGGGCTTTACAACTGAAATAGATTGGATTGGATGGATTTAATTTCATTGTTCCGAGTTATTTCTAAAGACATGTCGTGTTTATATCATAATCCTAGGTTCAGTGATTGTTATAAAAAGTCAGATACCCCAGCTTTACGTACAGTAGTGGAATGCAAATACTGCATTAAAGGCCTTCTTAACTCATTGTGTGCCATTGACTCACAAATACGTCAAAGTAAATAGTAACGTTGTGTGCCATTGACGCAATTGCCTTTTCCGCTATTTTCACGTTCCCAGACGTCTATTGTATCTAATATGTATGGGGATGACTTGAGACCATATTTTATCGAGCCAGCAGGTGGCAGCATTTCTCTCTGAATGGTTTGAAAACAGTTAGATGCACATGTGGTGCCTCTTTTTTCTCAGCTTTCTGGTGATTTCAGTAAAACTTCCCTCTACTCGACGGAGGATTACAGGGGAACAAAAAAAGCTATAAACAAAATTCTTTTTGCTGATGAAAGTAGACAGTCCATTCTTTTAGAATCTGGTGTCGGATTTCAGATAGTCATAGTACACAATATTCTGTGGGTCTTTAAAAATCAGTAAAAACCATCAGAAACGGCTGGCAATATGGAAGTACCTGTTCTGAAATGGGCTGGCACTCAATGAGTTAATAGTAATATATGTCTACATTTGGAATTCACATGCTCATACATATTTAAATATGTATGAGCATGTGAATTATTGAATATTTAGATGGAAACTCTCTTTGGTATTGATGAGAAGTTGAATATGCAAAATAACATGTTTCACTTTGTATTAACATTGGTTTTGTTGGATAATCTGAAAAACTCTTCTTAATAAAGAAATATCCCCGCTGTGGGACGAATAAAGGATCTCTTAATCTTAATACAGTGGTCCCCCAACTTGTTGAACCATGACACACCTTTTTCTTTGAACCCTCACATGGCACATCAACATCTGAAACTGAGACAAACTCAAAACTCTGCAGCCTTAAAAACTATATAAAGTCAATCTCATAAAAGTGTGTTTATATAGAAAATCAAACAAGAGCAAAAATGTCTAATCTTCTCACATCAATTCATTTTCCCATATTTTGACCAATAATGTGATATTGGGTCATTACCAAACAACATCCTAAAGCACAATAACATCTAAAACATTCAATAATATTTCGCTCGTCCAAAAATCTGAATATTGTAGTTTTAAAAAGTCTGTATGAATAAGTCATATTAGTCTAAATTTGACATTAGTTCCAAGAAATGACTGTGAGCTGAAAAGTAGCTCTTGTTATGAGTAAGAAAATGGATTAATTTGTCTCTAATTGCAATATTATTCACACACGTGTTGTCTCAAGAGTCTAATTGTTAAGTTTGCCCGTGAGGAGGGTTTGTGGCTGGCATGGAGGCAGATGGTGCATTATTAGCCGGCCTTTTTTGGGGACGTGTTAAGTGGGCCGCGCTCCATACTGGTCATTATGGCTTTGCACTGAGCTAATTAGTCCTGGACCCCCGCAGCCCTCCTCTATAACCACGCTGTGGGCCCTGTGCCGCGGGTTCTGCTTGTCATGACTTAACTCCGGCTCGTGGCAGAAGGCGCGGCCGTCACCACACGAAGAAACTGGGTCAGATATTTCATGTGTTTGGCCTCGTAAACAACTCGGAGCAATTTGGTGTTTTGGCTGTAACGGATATGATGCTAATGGACATGACGCATATTATTCCAATAAACAGGATTTCAGGATTTCGCAAAATTAAATCTGGGGTACCTACATTTTCCCTTTCATTAACAGCTCTTGTTGGTTATCTAATTATAATCCATAATTTAATTGAAAACTTGAGGTCATTGATGCAGCGATGTATGAGTTACAGCAGTGAAAAGTGCTGAGTAGAGTCTTAGCGGGACGCTCGTTCTCCTCCACTCACAGAACAAGCAGCGAAGAACCTGCGTCCTCTAGCCTCTATAGCGCTGCTTAACACTAGGGCTTTGACTTCTAAATTCGAATATAATTCTAAAATTAAAAATATATATATATATTCGAACACATATTAGACAGCCCTTACAATTCGTAATGTATTTAATGACTGCAAATAAAATAGTTATCTACAGTTCATCCAGAGCGTTCATGGGCCTCTTGGCTGCATCTCTGATCAGTCTTCTCCTTGTTTGAGATGAAAGTTTGGAGGGACGGCCGGGTCTTGGTAGATTTGCAGTGGTCTGATACTCCTTCCATTTCAATATAATTGCTTGCACAGTGCTCCTTGAGATGTTTAAAGCTTGGTAAATCTTATTGTATCCAAATCCGGCTTTAAACTTCTCCACAACAGTATCTCGGACCTGCCTGGTGTGTTCCTTTGTCTTCATGGTTCTCTCTGCGCTTTAAACAGAACCCTGAGACTATCAAAGAGCAGGTGCATTTATACGGAGACTTGATTACACACAGGTGCATTCTATTTATCATCATCAGTCATTTAGGACAACATTGGATCATTCAAAGATCCTCACTGAACTTCTGGAGTGAGTTTGCTGCACTGAAAGTAAAGGGGCCCAATAATATTGCACGCCCCACTTTTCAGTTTTTTATTTGTTAAAAAAGTTTAAATTATCCAATACATTTCGTTCCACTTCACGATTGTGTCCGACTTGTTGTTGATTCATGACAAAAAATTTAAATTTTATATCTTTATGTTTGAAGCCTGAAATGTGGCAAAATGTTGAAAGGTTCAAGGGGGCCGAATACTTTCGCAAGGTACTGTATAAAGACATTGTATCGACACTTTACATATTGAATTGCCATTAGAACTTTTGGAATAGAACATTAAATGTCAAAATTGGATATAACATTACACTTTGACAAATACAAAATAAATACTAAATAGCGTTGCTTTAGTACCATTTCTTCAGTGATTGTTGTACAGCTTACAAGAAGTTGCGCTAATGTTAGCATACATGTCAGATCGCAAATTGAGCTAGATGGCTCTGTGTTATGAGAGCGTAGGGGAAATGAGAAGCCATTGAGCGAGTTGGGGGGCGGTGCTAAACATTCAAACCTTGCAGAAACGGGTATAGCTCCTTTAACAGGTGGGAGGAGTTAACTCCTTTTGCAGATTGAAACAATTGGATCAGAGTTACCGGATGGTTAAGGCCAGGCTAACAATAACTGGCATCCATTTTTTCATGAATTAGGTGTAATACTTGGTTGTGGTTGACACCTTAACTTTTGCAACCCATGTTTAGTTTCCTTGTGTAACGCACCTTAACACTTTGAGTGAGAGGAGTTTTGTTTGGGTCAAACAAAAACAAACCCAAAGCTTCAAATCGTGACTCTTTACCCACGCATGATGTGGTCTAACTCTTTCTACTTGGACATTAAAAAGCAGTTTCTGAAAGTTAGGTCTCCCAGCTTTAACAACCGTATGCAGCGGCCATACACCCTCATGCTTCTCCTCAACATCACCATGACCTTGTTTTTGTGCCTTTTTTCTCTTAAATCCAAATCAAATCTGTTCAGAGTCTCTTTTCTCACTGCAGGACAAACAAACATATACGTTTTTTTTTCCTTGGATTTCCTTTTCCCTACGGCCAAAGTGAAATCCAGTTATTACTTCTCTCCTCTTTGCTGCACCAGTCTTTTTCTTCTTTTCTTTTTCTGTGTGGCTGCACCGTATCCACTCTCTCATGTTTCTGGGTTGGGTTTAATCTCAGTGGTTCAGCTTTACAACTTTGTTTGTGTTGGTTTTTATATATATTTGACAACTTTCCCTTAATCCTTTATCCTGTATCTTGGCCATCTTTCAAAAGCCCTCTATTCTTTAGCATCCGTTTCATCAGTGAGATATTGTAGAAGTGATGTCGCCTCTGACTCCCGGCCCAAGTGTTTCTCTCATTATATTTCACCAGCTTGTATTTTGCAGAGATCTGTTATTTATGATGGCTTCTGGGCTGATTTTTTCTGGCACCACTCTTCTGTCTCTGCGGGTTTTTTTCCCTCCCCCATCTCTTATATTTTCTGTGTTTTTGCGCCTCACTGGATGACAATAGAAATGTTGCACCCTGTTTGAATTTAAAATGCGTCGCGGTAAACGCTGATTTATCTTGTCTTTGGCTTCTTTCTCGTATTTTAATTGGAAAATGGAGCAGCTGAAGCGTATTCAGAACAGACAAGCAAACATGATGTCTTGAGAGTTTACTGGTGATGCTTATTGTGTCCTTAGGCAAACTCTTTACACGCCTTATGTTTATCAAGAAGCAGCCAAAAGAGGTCCTTTACTAAAACATAAAGGCAACTTTATGGGCGACACGGTGGCTGAGAAGTCAGTGCTGGGTTCTAATTCCTTTCTTGTGTTATTGGAAAGATGGGTCTGGCGGAGGACAGATCCCCTACAGGGACAATAACAAATAAGTAACTTTTCATGTAACCTTTCTGCGTAAACGGTTTTATTACTGTAATAGTTCAGTGTTTGTGGTTAATGTGTAAAATGTAGATAACAAAAGTAGGACGAAAGTATAAACGTGATGTTTAACCTCTTAAACTCTTACATCTGTTTTGGCTCGTGCACAAATGTCTTTGCTTATTTAAAAACACATCTTACATCTCACATGCTTGTGTGATGCATCATTTTAAAGCTAGGCCCTTCTAGTTTATGTAAATATACACTGAAATAATGTATGTCATTTGTATTTCACTCTGCATCCTTTGAAGTTTGGGAAAAAAAGCTGTTTTTTTTTTGCCTCGCCTAAAAAATTCAATGTATAAATGCCCTAAAAAAGCCTACTTCATTGGAAGAAGAACATTTTCAACGCCAATTTGTTCATTGTGTTGTTGACAACAACTGTGTAAAGTTTCAGACTTCTAAGTTTTATAGTTTTTATGCAGTTTCTCTTTTTTATCAAGTAGTGCCATTCGGAACCAATTTGGCAAAATTTGTGTCAAATTGTGCCAAACTGCTTTACTAACATTTCACCATCATAAAAGGCATATTTTTTAGTTTTGGTACTTAGAACGTCACACAGATTTGTAACTTATGTTACATTTTTTCAAAATAAATTTTTTAGTAGAGTAAATACATATAACCCAATCATTCAGTGCTAGCACATTGCGCTAGCCTGTAATCAACAACAAGGTTACGCAGCCTGTGCCACATGGATACGGGTTGTCTTTTGGATGTGGATTTTGGATTTTGTTTTATATTTGTTTATATTATGAAATTCATTCATTCATTCATTTTCAACCCCTTCATTAGTCAATTTCTGGGTTGGGGGGTTGCTATGAGAGCTGCCACCCAATGCTCATAGCAACAGTCCCTCACTGAGTCCACAGGAAGATGGCTGCTCCGTCAGTGGTGACGGAGCCTTGGTCTTTCAGTGGGGGCTTCAGGCAATGTGGGGATAAAGGTCTTGCCCGAGGACACAACAACAGTAGACATTTGTGGGAGCATTTGGAGTAGGTTCCATGGTGGGCTCGAACTTTCTTTTGGATTTAATCAAAATTGAACTGAAGGAAAAGAAAGAATGCTTGTAATTGTAGATTTCCTTGTTACAATTTTGTGTATAACTCAAATGATGTGGTTGCTTACAGGTAAAACCTTCCCTGATAGCCACTATAATGTCTTTTTATTCATGCTTTATTTTAATTAGAATAATTTAAAGTCAATGTGGCTCTTGGGCCTCGTGTTCGACTCATGCGCCTCGAGATGTTAACAGCAAAATGTTCAAATATTTCTCATGGATCATTAAAATACTTCCTCATTGTCAGATCGCAAAATGTAAAACATATTTGGCCCTGCATTTTTCATAAAGTTTACCCAAAAGAAACTATTCAAACTATCTCCAGAAGTTTTTGAAAATGAGTCCAAACTTTCATGGAGAAGTATGCAACAAACGCCCTTGTTCCTTGTTAATGAAATAACTTTACAATAACGACATTTTCTCTTCAATAGTTCCTCTGGTCGTACTTTTTCGGTCACCAACATTTCCAAGGGTAAAAAAAAAGGTGGTGGGAGGAAAACGATTGGGATCCACTGCATAAAACATCCAAGCAGGTTATTAACTTTGCACAATTTCTTTTCAATAATAGAACAAGTAAAACATTGACGTCGCCGGATTCCAACTTCAACTAAAGTACATTATTGGGGTTTTAGTCCAATCCGTGATGACTTTTGGGTCAAGTGTTGTGTGTTGGACCGAAGACGGCACGCGGGCCCCATTAACCGTGTCCTTGTGGATCTGATAGAGAATAATCAAAGGAGGAGATGAAACGCTCATTTCCCCAATCATTTGTGGAGACACAGTGAACTTATCTCCTGCAGATGGCTCTAATTCATTTTGACCGGAGCTGATTTTGGCTTGATATCAGATGTGTGCCGAGTGACAAATCTGGTTCACATCCGAGTGCTTTATAGAAGACAAAACTGCCATGAAATATCGCTCTGTCACATCGGTCTCTCATTGGACTTGTGTATTAGAAAATGGTTTGGGTGGATAAAGAAAATGTCACCGCCATTTTGGGATGTAAGATGCTAGAGTATGTCTCGAATGATTGAGAAAGAGGTTTGGGTAATTTATGCAAAAGGTAAAACTGCAAAATTATTGAATTATAAAGAGATGAATATAACATTAAGAAGCAAGTTTTTATTTTTTATTTCCTTTTTGAGACACCTATGCTTTGGTTTTATCAGTAAGCCATTGTCAAATTTACAAAACAATGGTGTAAATATGGGCATGCAGTCTTGGTACTCATTAAATATTTCTAATGCCGTACATAAGTTAGTAAGTAATATTTATTTATATAGCGCATTTTTAAAAACCAAGGTCACCCAAAGCGCTTCTGTGGGTATTGGTCAAGAATTTTAAAATGTATATAAGGCAAGGGCCCGGCATAAATGGTCACAGGACATTAAACGGAGTGAAGATCGAATACTTCATTTGTATGGGCAGCGAAACAGAACTTTTTTTAACCTGTGTTTTAACATTGTCAGAGTAGAAGCCTGTCTCACATTTTCAGGAAGACTGTTCAAGATATTAGCTGCATAAATCTGAAATGCAGCCTCCCCATGTTTAGTCCTGTCCCTGTGCTCCTCAGAGTCCCAGCAGGAGGCCAGTCCCTGTGCTCCTCAGAGTTGGTTCATATGGCACTACCATGTCACAGATGTACTTTGGTGCGAGGCCATGGAGACACATGTAACAACCAGAGCAGCTTTAAAGTCTATTCTCTAGACTTAAATAGTGTCTATACCATATCTCTATAAATGCACCCTACATCTCAAATGTATTTGCATCATGGTTCTTTTTCTAGTTCCTTGAGTGAAGGACATTTTAGAATTCCACACAGCCATTAACAAATGAAAGATCCAGTCTAATTCTTATTGTCACACATTTTTCTCAAACTCCTTTCTAGCCCTGAACTCTGTATGATTAAAACCCTGGACCTAAACTCCACTATTTGTTTTGGAGAAATACTGTAGTCTTGGCTGACCAGACATTGTTTGTGAAGCCATTGCAATTCTATTAGAAACCCACTTTCAGCTGTGACCCTCTCCACTTCAGCAGACCTCTGGAGGACTCCTTGCTTCTTGCCCATAATGTAAAGTGAAAGCAATAAACCGCTCCAAACCCGAGCAGCTGGGGCCGTCGTCAACCCGTGAGCGTGGGTCATTATTACCAGATTATTGCGTCGTACTTCTGCCTTGTTTATATTGTACGCAACAGCCGGCTGCGGGGAGAAATTACAACTTGCCTCATCACCGTGAACAAGCGCAAAGGACATAAACTTAATTGTGTGTTTTTACCGCATCAGCAAAAGCCGGTTAACCAGAGAGGAGCCGAGAGAAATGTCATCGGGGGAAAACGACCGGCGCGTCTGTAGTCTGTAGTGCACTTGTGCCTATTGGAAAGTTGCCATTGAATCGTGATGGTGTTGGTTGGACAGAGAAGATGGATGAGTGGAGAATGTTACAGAAAGGTGGTTCACAAGAGCAATTGGTCTTTGTAATCTATGTCTGGCTCACGAAACGGCAGCGCAAGCAAAATACAGCTCTATCGGTGTGTTGTCAGCACTCCCCAAAGCCTCGCTGTGCTCTTGATGTGGCTCCAGACTGTTGGAACAACCCACTGCTGGTGATATGTTCAGTGTGTGAAAGGGAATTGATACTGGTTTTCACATTTGGTTTTAGTCCTTTGTATAATGTGTCATCTTACTGTGAAATTATAGTGTACTTTGGATGTTTTATTTCTCAACATTGACCGTCTTTATACGAGAAACGACTGTACTAATATGTAGGGCTATTTGTCTTTGGTTGCTTAGACAATTAAAACAGTGGACCAAAATATATATTAGACAAATTAATAAAAGACAAAGATATAGAGCAAAATGTTTAAATATTTATTTAATATGTAAATAATATTGCATATTATTTCTGTAATAATATGTAAAGACAGTATTTTGATTTGTGAGGACAAGTTTGCTAAGGCTACATCAGACATAACATGAAACCTGCCTTACTCACAAATAACCGGATTTCCAATTGTCCCAGAAAACATGAAATGATATTGTACTTTCAAGAGCGGTCTTTGGGCTCGGTTCCGTCGGAGCTATCGGCAATCCCCATCTACCGCGCGTGTTATCGGAGCTGTCGAAGCGAGGATTTTTCCTGTCAAACAATACAAGGGCGGCGTGAATGTCGTATAGATGAGACGTGGTTGGAGGGCTGCGATGTTAAAGGCATCAAAACGAGATCAAATCGGGATGACAGCGATCGCCCGGGGAACAGGCGCATGTACAGAGACGGAGGCTGCATGTAAAGTGAGTCCTTCCAGTTACAGTTGAGGACAGGACTATTAACCTGAGTCGACAGAATACAGAAATCTCTTTGTTTTGCTTCGTTTTCGCTTCGTTTTATCGATAAAGCTGGGATATTTTGCTGTAGATGTGGCTTTATTGATCAGCCGGGATTATCTCGTATGACACCTGTTGTTATTGACGGCGGGTAAATGCCATGTCTGAGGCTGAAATGTTGATGAAATCACAAAAGGCAGATAAGCTGGGTGACGGAGCGCGGCTGCGGGAACACATTTAATAGCATACTCTAGAATGGGTGTGGGTGGGACAGTGGGTGAGCAGTTTTCTCTCTTCTCTCAGAAAGATTCACGGATCGATGCTGGGGAAGGGACCTTTCTGAGTCCGGTTTGTGTGTCTGTGTTATAGTCCCCGTCCTCTAACATAGGCCGGTCCCCTCAGAGGTAGAAGGACTAATCTGCATTTGTGAATTAGAATCAGAATCCTTTTATTGCCATGTGAGTTACAAGAAGTCACAAACTAGGAAATTCCTCTGGCTCACGGTGCAAACAAGTGACAGTAGAATGAAAATCAACAAGGCATGCATAAATGAATATCTACATACATTTCTTCAGGGCTTGGAAATAGAAAAAAATTGACTTTTCTAATGTGATGTGATGTTTGGGCCACAATTTAATATTATTGCAATTTCTAACATAATGCGATACAGCAAGTTTTGTGATTCGATTCTGCGATGTATTGTGATTCTTGTCCCTCATTTTATTCAAAAGAATTTCAGAAATTGAGGAAAGTAAGACTCGCGTTTATTATGGTCTGCACATTCACTGAAGTACAAAAACTAAGGAGGGAAGTGCAAAAACTTTCTCCTTGAATTCAGGACACAGGACCTTATTTCAGACCAGACGTCATTAATCTCTGAAGGCGAAGTCTCACATGCTCCCAATACATAACTTAAATCAGTCAAATGCCACAGACTAGAGAAACACAAAGCAGACATCATAGAGTGGCATAAACCTCAGATGTAAATTACCAGAGTAAACTCAAATAACACACATAATAATAATAATAATAATAATAATCTAAGGCAAGGTAATTTTTTATACGCAAGGCAACTCAAAGTTCTGAACAAAACAAGATAAACAGTCACACAAGGCATTACAATCGTAAATAACCACAGTACATTAAAACAGATTTAAAAAACCCTCAGTCGTTTGCACAGCTAAACAGAACTCTTTAACCTGGATTTAAACATTATTGATTTAACTCAATATTGCGATACTGCTCTTTTTTTCCCCTCACCATTGATATTAAAGGAACTATACCCGTTTCTGCAAGGTTTGAATGTTTAGCGCCGCCCCCCAACTCGCTCACAGGCTTCTCATTTCTCCTACGCTCTCATCCCACGGAGCTATCTAGTTTTTTTTGCGATCTATATGCAAACATTAGCATGAGCGCAACTTAAGTTGTACAACAATCACTGATGAAATGGTACAAAAGCAACGCGCTACAAACAAAATATATAACTGAAAGATTACCGCTAGTTCTGCGTCCGAATGTATGTGTTTTTGCTTTAGTTCCCTCTTCTCTTCCTCACTGTTGCGTTGTTTGGGCTGTTTTGCTGTGTCTGCAGTTACAGCAAGAAGAGCTAAAGCCATTCTGCTCTTGTTTACCAGCGCTGTAGAAGCTAGAGGACGCAGCCTGATCGAAACAGCGCTGCTCCTCGTTCTGTGATTGGAGGAGAGCGGGCGTCACGCCAAGTTTCTACTCAGCACTTTTTACGGCCTGAATTCATACACAAGCTGAATCAATTAGCTCAAGTTTTCAATAAAATTACTGATTTTAATACAACTTGTATGTAGTAATACCCCTTTTTTATTAACTCAGAAAATAAATCGGGTATAGCTTCTTTAAGTCCATAATGAACCCTGCACACGTCTGGCCTGAGCTTGCGTAATGCTAGAGTAGCTCACCTCTCTCTCCGTCACAGAGGTTTCCAACAGGTCGGCCACAAGCGCGATGAGGATAAATGAGCTCCCATCAGCCCCTGGGACACTACGCATCTCGCTCTCTATTTTTCTCTCTTTCTATCTCACTGCCTCTTTCTCTCTCTCTCTCTCTCTCTCTCTCTCTCTCTCTCTCTCTCTCTCTCTCTCTCTCTCTCTCTTTCTCTTTCTCTTTCTCTTTCTCTTTCTCTCTTTCTCTCTTCTCTTTCTCTTTCTCTCTCTTTCTCTCTCTTTCTCTCTCTCTCTTTCTCTGCCACCTCTTTCTGAGCCGCTGCTTAAGTCCTCAGAGGGTAAATACCTGGACTGGAGCACATGACTAAATACTTTGAAAGCGTATTTCACAGCCCAGCGCCCGGCCTTGTACACAGCCCAGGAGGGAAGCTGCTGCTGTGCCTGTGGAATCCAACACTATTAACTGGGCCCGTGTCACGGCTGGATTACACAACGGAAAGACGTGTATGATTGAATGTTTCTCGTTCGTCGCTGGTCTTTATCGAACTTGGTAAAATGACATTTGCAAGGTCATTTACAAGGATAGAGGATGATAGATTTGATGATGATCAGTGCGCCAGGCCGGAGCTGGTGCGTGAATTTATGGTTATCACAGTAAGACAATAGATGGATCCATGACCATACATTACATACATTATCAGACAGAGGTTTCAGGTTAACACTAGGACTCCCAGAGCAGTCATTTTCACGGGTGCTATTCAAATCAATGGAACCTTTTCAGTTGTCCGCTAATATTTTTTAACCTTTACTCACTTCACAAGTGCTATAATTGGGGGAATTTAACTGAACAAAGGACAGAGTTTGTTTTAGAACTTCAGAATAACCAAGCTAAAGCAAATTCCTAGATTTCTGTCTTCCTTTTACTTGTTTTGGCAAAATAAGGATTCTGATTCTGACGTTGGAAAAAAGACACTAGATTTACAGCAGGGCCGAATGCCAACACCATTTTTATGTTTGTTTTGTGAATATTTTTACCACTTCTACTTCTTTATGAGAAATAATTAGTGGATATGTGCTGACTGTTTTTGTTTCATGAGGATTGGCTCAGGAGGAAATGGAGAAAGTAGATCTAAACTAAGACCACAATTTTGACTTTTGATACTTACCATAGTTTTCAAGATGTTTCAGCTTTCACACACATTGTGATGATTCTTTATTAAACCAGACTCTTAAATCAAGCTCTTGAAATATTCACTGACTCCTCTGGCCCCTGGAAAAGCCCTGTTCCAGCTTCTTTCCTCTGGCAGACTTCTTTGCTAACTTCTTTCACAATGCTTTGTTCTCAGTTTGGACAAAGCTGATTTGTTATTGAAGCTGATTCCGTTGATTGTTTTCAGTGACAATCATTTCTTGGACTTTTTGGCTCGTTTATTTCATGTACTTGTCCGGTTCTTCCAGATTTACTCCATTGTCGTTTTTTTTGTTGAATCCGAACGCAACCTCTAGAGTTCAGTTGCCGTTGACATCTCCTGATTGACCAAAACCAGCGTCAGACAAACCTTAAGTCTTTCAACAGCACAACAGCAGCAGCTTGTCTAAACATCTCTCCATCTCTTCCTTCCGGAGGTTTTTTGTTTGTTTTGGAGGGTTGCGAGTTAGATTTTGAAACCGGTCTCGGTGTGTCACTCGGGAAAGCGATGTAGCTCCATCATTCTAACGACCATCTTCTCTGACATCTCATGCATCACGCCTCCGCTCTCATTAAATGTACTGTAATCTCCGCTTCACTCACTCCTCAGTCATTTCTGCCCATCTGTCTCCAGACGCACCGCACTCTCCGCTAAAGCACGGTAATTATGTGTCCCCGCTGTGTCCTTTGGCCTTTCTGCACAAATGTGGAGAGGCCTGGGTCACGGGGACGAGAACATGTACCTGGGAACTGCCGAGACTGCTGGGAAAAAGAGTGGTCTTGTGTATAACTTTGGCTTTGAACCATTGGATGTTATGTTTTTTATGTAGATTTCACTCTTGTGGTATTTGGTTTAAAAGACTAGATTACTTTCTCAATCACTTTTTTGTTTAAGTTAACATGAGTAATTTCCAAACTTAATTATTTTTCTTCGTTTTCCCTAGTTTGAGTTTGTAATCAACCCCTGAAAGAAGGGTGCTGCTAATCATTTAGTAAAACACATTCTATAGTTTGAACTAATATATTTATTCATTCGTCAACAACAATCTGAAGGTTTGAAGGCCTGAAAATACACCGTAAGCTGCTATCAATTATTATACTAGCTTGAGTTACTTTTTTCCTATTGAAAATCGAATGCATTTTGAAATATATGACAAAGTATGATATAGTAGATAGTTTGAATAGATGAGCAGCATGTGCGTGAAATAACATTTAAATTATTATTCTAAATTAAAATTTATTTTTATTTTTATTTTTTCAGTTTGTCTCTCTCAGTACAGTCCAGAAACAACACAGAAATGGCTTCATGTGAAACAAGAAGAGTTTTAAGCATTGATAATAATTAATAAATTGTGGACTGAAAATTGTAATCACAGCTTTTTTTAAATCAATTCAATTAGATAAACTCTTAATCATTTTTGCCCTTATACAAGCAGCTTGGACTGTATTTGCTTATAAACAAGGCAATAATTGTGTGGTAAAATAATTTTTTTTTTTTTTTTAATTTAGAGTTTGAAAAATGTCTTGGATCGGAATCTAAACATATATATTCTGAGAACCTCAAAACTTTCTTCCATAAAGGCCTAGATTTTACACTTTTCAACAGTTCAGTATTGATATCTTGGTTTAGTCGGTCACTTTTCTTTTCTGGGGAAAGACGATAGCTTTGGTTCTCACTGGTTCAATACGTTGCGAGTTGGTGGCAAAGCTCCGTCAGTTGTTCTTTGATGCTTTTCCACATTTTTGTTCTCAGTTTGTTCTTTCTTTTCTGTTCAGGACGATGGGGATGTGGAGGACGACATGACCATGAGAGAGGTGAGCGTTTCCACTTCCAACGCAGATATAGAAACACCCACAGACTCTGCTGGGTTTAGAAATCCAATAGAAAAGTACCATTTATTTTAGATGGTGGGGAAATATACAGGAGAGTGGCTACACTCAATACAAGTCTATAACAGGACGTGGAGCACAGAAGCCCACTGCCGAAAGAAAGTCAAAAATATGTTGATGTTTGCTTGAACTAAACATGAATTGGTTTGAATATGATTATTTTCAATTCTGTCTAAAAGCAACATTCCCATCAGAACATGCCGCTGTTTTCTCATTTCAAGCACACTATCTTGGTTTTCTTAATCGAAGCAAGAAATGGCTTAGTCTCAAGAAAAAAAAACACTTATTCAATTGGCAAATCTTGTTTTAACACAAAAGCAATCCCCAAACCAAGATGAAAAACACATTTTACATCATATTTAAAACTTTCAAAGCGCACATGGGTAAAAAGATCAAATGACTATCAAAGTGTGAGTAAACTAAAGTGTCATGACTCATGGGTAAAAAAATTCCAACATGGGAGAGTATGAGGACATTTGTCATCCCGCTCCCTATGTGTGTTTGTTATTGTTGCCTTTCTGTGTTCAAACTGTTTGATTCTCTGATCTGTTGGTAAATCGACAACTCCCAGGCGACTGCTGTTGTGATTTAGGGCTATGCAAAAATAAATGTAATTGAATTTTCATCTTGGAACCCCTGATATCTAGCCTGGCCATCCGTACACTCCGCTCAATTATCATTTCCTGCACGTAGTGTGCTTTATATTTTTCATGTGTTTTAACTGTTGTTTCTCTGACCTGTGTTGGTGATTTCAATGGTTTTGTTAAGTCCTCTGAGATTACTTCTGTTGTGACCTAGGGCTATACAAGAATAAATTGTATTGTATTGTATTGCATGTAACGTCTGGGTCTGGTCCCTGTGTTTGTGATTACAATCGGTTGAATTCCATCCGACCAATCGGCGAGCGCGGGAGGCGGTGATGTCAAGAGTTTGCGCTGAACGGGCAGGTTGTAGTTTGGCAACGGTGAAGAATGCGATAGTAAAGTATCTTGATAGGTCTGGTTCTATCAAGAAATAGAAGCCGGAGCAAGAGGAATGTTTAGCAAATGTAATCGCTGGCAAAGATTGTAGCACTACTCCCCACGGGCTCCGTTAGCGGCAAAGGAGATGGCTAAAGCTAGGCTAAATGCTAACGACTCTCGCCGGCGCATTACATACGTGACGGTAAACTCGGATCCAATGGTTTCAGTCTGCAAAAAGAGTTAACCCCTCCCACCTGTTCACGGAGCTCAATGGAGCACCTCCAGACCTTAGTACGAAATGTAAATTGTACTATGGTGTGGTATGACCAGGGTATATAGTATCCACAATGAGGGATATGTTTCATACACACAGCTGAAACTCTGAAAATAACAGATCTTTCCAAAGTTATTTTTTCATACCGTATCTGTATTTCAACTTGAAATGTGAAACCAACATCTGATATAGACTCTACATACAGAGACGTGTCAAGCATCTGTTTGTTAAAATGTTGATTTTTATTACCTTCAGTCCACTTCCGTCCAAAATATTGTATTTTCCTCTGATGTTTTATTTAGATACAGAATTATCAACATTAAAACAAGTAAAGGCTGGATACATCTCACTTTGCATATTTTCGTGTAATGTGTTGACGAGTGGAAATGAAGAAAAAGGGAACCCAAAATGCAGGGCTGAAAATCAAATGTAATTTCATAAAATCCAAATCCAGAGTGACAAAAAATTCCAGAACTAAAAAAGCAAGACGGAGACAAACCTGGTAGAGACAATGGACGACACCAAGTGGGGAAGAGCACAGGGTCAGCTCTAGATCATTTACGGAATCGGGACAGAAGCGGAAGTAACAATCCTACTTTCAAATTAGTTTTAGACTAATAAGTCCTTAAGTGGTGACTGGTTAAGATGGGTCTGAGTAAGATGGTTAAGGTTAGGGTTAAGGGTGGGTTGGGGTTATTCTTTGGGAATGGCTGGTTAAGTTTAGGCACGGATCTATTAGTTTAGGTAGTTGTTGGTTATATTTACTTCCGCTTCTGTCCCAATTCTGTGTATGATGTAGGGCTGACCAATAGAACAGGGTATAAATACACACAGGAGACACAGGTCAATCACATCAGGATGGGGATAACAATCAACAAGACACATGGGAAGCAAACTCAAAATTACAAGAGAATAAATAAAAAAAGTAAAATAAAACTAGGTAAAAATAATCCAAAAGGCCCACACCATGATGGTCTGTCATATATTAGTTTCCCATTGTAGGTCCACCAGAAATAATGTCTAGTGAGACCATGAGAGAGAAGGATGAACTTGGAGTGGCACTTGTTTATCTTTTGGATCCACTTTCTCCTCGATGACATCACCGGCCTGTGACTGACGGCTCTCAATATTTCCAGTGCGGCAGATCAGCCGACGGTCTCATATTTTTGGATTCCACATCATTCATAATTCATCCATCAACAGCACTTCTCAATTCCGCTCTGCCGTCCCCTCCACCCTCCGTCTCTCGGCCTCACCCCACGAGCTGTTTTCCTCCAAACTTTGTGTCGAGGGGTGATGTCCATTGTTTGCTTCTTATTTCTGTTTTCTTACTTTTCTATATTGTATGTGTTTTTGCTCCTAGATTGCTGAGTGGGAGGAGATGCAGCTTGAGGAGCAGGTCAACTTTAACAACTGCAAGATCGACCCCGCCCCCTTCCAGCTGGTGGAGCGCACGTCTTTGCATAAGGTTTGATTGCTACATTTACTCTTGTCATATATTGTCGTTATCTATGTACAGTCTTTGTCTTGCTTTGTTTTGTATGTTAGTATTTCTCAAACATTGCAATGGATTAACGATATTGGAGATCATATATATATCTACAGCCCGTCTGTCCGTGGGAGCGGATCCTTCTCTCTCAATGTGGGCCTCAACAACATTTATGGACATTGGTTTCTGCCCCTTATGGACCAATGGCTCTGTGTTTTGACGGAGAAATAAAACAGAAAACACATTGGTATTGATGAAGTGTTGATAAATGCCGATAAATATTGTAAAATGTTGATTGTCCTGGATCATCACCACAGTCCTTTTAGTTAGACGCACAAACCCTCCTGCATCTGCAAGGAAAAACTCTAAACCCAGTGGGAAAAGTAAGAAACCTCGTACTTGAACTGACAAATTCAACGGTTTTGTAAAGTCCTCCGGGATAACTACTGATTTGATTTAGGACTGTACAAGAATACATTAAGTTGAATATCAGGTCAATATTATATGTATTTTAAATTTGTTGAAATGTTAAAAATGCTATACCCTATTTTTTGTTTTTTTTAATGAGTTGATAAAAGTGTTTATTACTACATACAAGTTGTATTATTATCCATAATAAAATTGAAAACTTGAGCTCATTGATTCAGCTGTGTATAAATTTAGGCTGTTAAAATTGCTGAGTAGAGACTTAGTGTGACGCTGGCTCTCCTCCAATCACAGAACGAGGCTGCGTCCTCTAGCCTCTACAGCGCTGCTAAACACAGTAGCATGTTAGCATAAGTGGCTATAACTCCTCTGGCTGTAACTGCAGACACAGCAAAACAGCCCAAATGTCTTTAGAAGAGACCTGCGGGACCGCCTCGGACTATCTACGCTCGGACTATCTACGCTCGGACTATCTATGCTCGGACTACATTCGGACGCGGAACTAGCGGTAATCTTTCAGTTATATATTTTGTTAGCAGTGCGTTGCTTTTGTACCATTTCATCAGTGATTGTTGTACAGCTTACAAGAAGTTGTGCTCATGCTGATGTTTGCATAGATCGCAAATAAAACTAGATGACTCCGTGGAATGAGAGCGTAGGAGAAATGAGAAGCCTGTGAGCGAGTTGAGGGGCGGGGCTAAACATTCAAACGTCGCAGAAACGGGTATAGTGCCTTTAATCAAGAGAATTGATTACTCGCTGCATTTTTCATCCAAATGTGTTCGGTCTTGGTAGTCTATGGCGACTGGGCTCTGATCAAATGTAAAATGCACCTATAAACATGTGAGAAAGTGAAGGATCTGCATCTGCCAAAGACAGATAAGGTGCAGGTCTTTTCATGATATCTACTTTCTCAGACCTCATAAAATCTACAACTTCAATCCTTTTGGTGCCGTCTCTGTTTGAATACAAAACAACACAGCTTCTCACAAGTTTTAAAACAAATGCTCCATTGCATGATTTTACTCCCTTATAACCTCAACACATACGACCGGGAGAGAAACATTTTTGAGAAAATTGGTGAAAAATAAGTTCCATCCATCCATTTTCTACCCTTTAATCCATTTCTGGGTCAGGGGGGTGGCAGTCAGAGATGCCACCCAAGTCTCATAGCACCAGCCCCTCACTGACCCTCTGCAGGTGGTGAGTCCACAGGAGGACGGCTGCTCTCTGAGTGTGAGCATAGCCTTGATCTTTCAGTGGGGGCTTTGGGCAAAGTGGGGTTAAGTGTCTTGCCCAAGGACACAACGACAGCAGTCATCAGTGGGAGTCGGTGGAGAGGGTGCAGAGGTGGGAAATGAACCCACGACCTTCTGGCCTTAAGGCCAATGCTCTACCAACTGAGCTACTGTCGCTGAGCTACTGTCGAAAAATAAGTTCTACTGCCTTGCAAACACAATCATTTCCTACAACTGCTGAATCCACGTACCAGAATATGTAATGATTGTACATGTTCTGCTGTGCTGGTGCTCTTTAAAGAACATTGCTTGTCACAGTGAAAGACTAATGCCCTTTAAAGTATACTATTACACTAAATGTCAAGCCATTAGAGGCAAGTCTCAGCGGGACTGGCTGTATTTTCTCATACGAACAACACATTCCGTTGGCTTCTCTGTGATGGATCAAGCCCTGGAGTCTGCAGAGATCTACCCTTGATTTAGATTAGCCACCGCGGCGAGCCTTTCTAAGAGAATTTCACTGTTTCACTCGATGGAAGCCCTGATTTTCGTTCTTCCCCCTGCTTCTCTCAACAGTTGTCTCACCTATTCTTCAGTTTTATTGCTCATTCTAAGTGTTTCGAGAGAGAGAGAAGAATCCTGCACCAATCCGTATTAGCTCCCCTCCCACAGCCAAGACAAGACTACGCACTCTCTCCTGCTGCATGTAAAAACACCAAAGTACCGTTAAAAACCTGCCGTGTCGATCTGTGTGTAATGGCGTTCTCCCCACACCTGAATCCTGCATCTGTCCATTTGTTCTGTCCATTTGTGTCAGACTGACTCGCATTGTGTTTTGTAAAGGTTTGGATAAAGCCAACTCTGGAAGGAAAAAAGGGCAAAAGACTCCATGTTGGTCTTTTCGGCCCCGTCCCAATTCTCACCCTTACCCTTAAAAAGCACACTTGCCCTAGAGTTTGCGCGTGCCCGCCGGAGTGGAAGGGTGTCCCAATACTTAGGGAGAAGAGGTGAGGGCCTTCACACCCCTAAAAACTACCCTTGAGCGCAAGTGAGGTCTGGAGCTCACTCGCGAGCGAGTGTGATCCATTACGATAGCTGTTGGTAAAGCAAATGTCGGGCAAAGCCGCGCCACAATGAAAGGAAACAACATGAAACACCAGCGCACAAGTTTGAGCGGAACATGAGCAAGCTCCAAAGCGTGTGCGAGTGTGGAACGTCACACACATTATCAACATTATCAATATGCAATTGCTGCGTCATTTGCATATTGTCCCCTAGATCCAGGCGTGTCCCAATTCTTAGGGAGAATGATATGGAGGCCAATCGGTGAAACGGCTCCCGAGGGAGGAGTCGCTTTACCAACCGACATGTATGAAAACTTTTGCTGTTCATTTTTCCATTTTTAGCAAGTGAAATTTATGGGCCTCCTGTTTGTCAGAGGGCGGAGCCATTGATAAACATTTCGGTCGTATCTTGACTGAGGAACATGTGTACCGAATTTCATGGCTCTACGACAAACTTGACCTCTGAAACTCCCATTGGCTGTTTGTAGGTGGCGCTGTTCTGGCATTTTTTGAGTCCATAAAAAATAAACACCAAAATATCAAATTTTTCACCAGGTCTGATGTTTGGTCAAAATTTTACAACTTTTCATGCATTTCAGGGGGTGAAATTAAGGCTCAAAGTTGCAGAATTTGACATCTCTCGAGCAAAAACAATAGGCCCTTTCCCGTGATCGTTCGGGGCTCGGGCCTAATAATAACCCCCATGGGATTTTTCGGAGGTCAAGTTTGTCGTAGAGGCCATGAAATTCGGTACACATTTCCTCAAGTCAAGACATGAAAAAAAATGTTTATTATGGCCCCCGCCCTCTGACATACAGGAAGCCCATAAATTTCACTGCAAAATGGAAAAATGAACAGGCAATCATTTTCATACATGTTGGTTGGAAAGCGACTCCTCCTCGGCCGTTTCACCGATTCGCCTCAAAAATTTCGCTCCACATCATCTCAACACATGTACCTTGAAAAATGACTTCGGCGATTTTTCATCAGTGGAAACGTTGTTCGAACAGGGGAGCTGCAAATTGGTGACCTTTTTTTGGCCGTTTTGGACAATATTAAATTTGCTCCGTTTGCACATACAAAGTCTGATTTGCACAAAACTTTAATACATTGTTTAACTCTAGGGTCTAGGTCAATTAAACGTGAAATAAAAGAACATTGGCCTCATTAGGGCCCTACAGATGGAGTCAAAGTTTTCAGAGTTTTTATCATACTAAAAACTCTGAAATAGTCTGTAGGGGGCGTTTAATGAGCCAAGTTCAATTATTTCACTTTCAAATGACCTAGACCCTAGAGTTGAACCATGGATTCAAGTTTTGTGCAAATCGGAATTTGTATGTGTAAACGGGATCGGAGCAAATAGAAGGTTGTGAAAAACGGCCAATAAACACTCACATTTTGCCGCTCCGCTGCTCAAACAACGTTTCACTGATCAAAAATCCCTGAGGTCATTTTGATGGTACATGTGTTTAGACAATGTGGAGTGATATGGAGGCCAATCGGTGAAACGGCCGAGGAGGGAGTCGCTTTCCAACCGACATGTATGAAAACTTTTGCTGTTCATTTTTCCATTTTGCAGTGAAATTTATGGGCCTCCTGTTTGTCAGAGGGCGGAGCCATGATAACATTTCGGTCGTATCTTGACTTGAGGAACATGTGTACCGAATTTCATGGCTCTACGACAAACTTGACCTCTGAAACTCCCATTGGCTGTTGTAGGTGGCGCTGTTCTGGCATTTTTTGAGTCCCATAAAAATAAACACCAAAATATCAAATTTTTCACCAGGTCTGATGTTTTGGTCAAAATTTTACAACTTTTCATGCATGTTCAGGGGGTGAAATTAAGGCTCAAAGTGCAGAATTTGACATCTCTCGAGCAAAAACAATAGGCCCTTTCCCCCGTTCGGGGGGCTGGGCCTAAAAAACATGGGATTTTTTCGGAGGTCAAGTTTGCGTAGAGCCATGAAAGATTCGGTACACATGTTCCTCAAGTCAAGACATGAAAAAAATGTTATTATGGCCCCGCCCTCTGACATACTTGCAGGACCGAGCCGAAACAATGAACAGGCAATCATGAAAAAAACTATAAACTTCATTCGGGAAAACTGGAGTTTTTGGCTCTAAAGTGGGCTATTACAGAGCGGTATATCGGGACTATCTCTTCCATGCACCCCACTTTACGGTGTAACAGAGACAATAACCCCCTCACCTATGTCACTAAATCAGCAAAGCTCAATGCCACAGGACATCGATGGGTCGCAGAGTTGGCAGACTACCGGTTCACAATCAAATACAGGCCAGGAACTGCTAACCGTGACGCCGACTTCTTGTCAAGACCCAAACCCATTCACAAAATCATTCAGGAATGCTCAGAAGAGTGCCAATTGGAATGGGCATGCAAGGAGAGAGCAGAGGTGAGGTAAATTGGATTTCAGCTGTCACCTGTAATATTGATGCTCTGCCAGCAGAGGTCAGTGTTGCCTCCCCAGTTCAGCCCTTGGCAGCCGAAGACATCAAGGCAGCCCAAAGAACTGATCCAGCCATTGCCAGAGTCTTGGTTCTGAAACAAAACAATACTCACCTAAAGTACACAAAGAAAAAGTGACAGAGAGCTCACCAGTCCGACTTCTGCTTAGAGAATGGCCCCGTCTGCATGTTGATGAGGATGGTATTCTGTGGAGGGAAACGGCATGCAGAACCCAGCTAGTTGTTCCAGAGTCCATGAAAGTTCTCATCTACAAGCATCTACATGAGGACATGGGACATTTAGGAGGAGACAGAGTTGTGGCCTTGGCTCGTGAACGCTTCTTCTGGCCCAAGATGAGACAAGACATTGAACACCATGTCACAAGTGTTTGCTGCTGCCTCAAGAGAAAGAAGCCGAATAACCGAACTATATGAGAGGGGGCAAATGATAAGAAGCAAATAATATGTGGAGATTTTAATGTCAATTTAGAAACTGTAAATGAACAGATAACAACTGAATTCTTAAATTCAATGAACAGCATGGGCTTATTCCACTTAATAACAAAACCAACCAGAAACGACTCCCCGCACCGCGCGCACCCCCCGCGCGCACCCCCCGCACCACCCCGTTCCAAGCCACCCCGCCGCCCTGCACCACGCTATCCCGCCCGCTCACGCCGCCCCGCACCAAGCCGCAATGCGCCGCTCCACAACGCCCCGCACTACGCCGCACCACACCGTACCACGCAGCACCGCTCAAAGGAGGTGGCACCGCCGTGTGATGATTTGTTCCTGTAGCCATAGAAGATTGTTAGTCAAATTGTAATGAATATGATAAGTAGAGCTGGTTTGGCTCCCCATGTAAACTTTGCTTCAGTCTGTAGGGGGCGCTAATGGGCCAATTTCAAATATTTCACTTTCACCTGACCTAAACCTTGGAGTTGAACTTTGGGTTCAAGTTTAATGCAAATCAGACTTTGTTTGTGCAAACGGGAAAAAAAATGTATGTTATCAAAAACTGCCAAAAAAACCTCACATTTTGCCGCTCCGCTGCTCAAACAACGTTTCACTGATTAAAATTCCCTGAAGTCATTTTGAAGGTACATGTGTTGAGATAATTTGGAGAATTTTGAGGCCAATCGGTGAAACGGCCGAGGAGGAGTCGCTTTCCAACCGACGTGTATGAAAATGATTGGTTTTCATTTTTCCATTTTGCAATGAATTTATGGGCTTCCTGTTTGTCGAGGGGTTAGCCATAATAAATTTTTTCCATGTCTTGACTTGAGGAACATGTGTACCAAATTACATGGTTCTACGACAATTTTGACCTCGAACCCCTCCCATAGGCATTTTTAAATTGGCTGTTGTAGGTGGCGCTATAGAGCCAATTTCAAAATTTTAACTTTCAAATGACCTAGACCCAAGAGTTGAACCATGGATTCAAGTTTTGTGCAAACGGAAGCAATTTTTCTATTGTCAAAAACTGAAAAAAAATACGCCACTTTTTGGCGCTCCGCTGCTCAAACAACGTTTCACTGATCAAAATTCCCTGAAATCATTTTGATGGTACATGTGTTGAGATGATGTGGAGCGATTTTGACGCGAATCCGGGAAACGGCCGAGGCTGGTTTGATGTTTGTGTGAGGTGTACATTTGCCATAGGCAATCAATGGGGAGCGTTTGTTGTCGCCACGGCAACAGGGTAAAAAATAAGCCTTGGACCCTATTGACTTTTTGAATCAAGAGGGCAAAACAGATTTATGTGCAAAATTTCAAACATTTTGAAAAAACTAAATTTGAAAATGCCCATCTAAAACTTTGAAATAGTCTGTAGGGGGCGCTAATGTGTCAATTTGAATCATTTCACTTTCAAATGACCTAGACCCTAGAGTTGAACAATGTATTAAAGTTTTGTGCAAATCAGACTTTGTTTGTGCAAACGGGAGCAAATTTAATGTTGTCAAAAACGGCCAAAAAAAGGTCACATTTTGCCGCTCCGCTGCTCGAAACAATGTTTCACTGATCAAAAATCCCTGAGGTCATTTTGAAGGTACATGTGTTGAGATGATGTGGAGCAATTTTGAGGCGAATCGGTGAAACGGCCGAGGAGGAGTCGCTTTCCAACCGACATGTATGAAAACTTTTGCTGTTCATTTTTCCATTTTGCAGTGAAATTTATGGGCTTCCTGTTTGTCAGGGGGCGGGGCCATAATAATATTTTTTTCTTGTCTTGACTTGAGGAACATGTGTACCAAATTTCATGGCTCTACGACAAACTTGACCTCCGAAAAGTCCCATGGGGTATTATTTTGGCTGTTGTAGGTGGCGCTGTTCTGTCATTTTTTGAGTCCCATAAAAATAAACACCAAAATATCAAATTTTTCGCCAGGTCTGATTTTTGGGCCAAAATTAACAACTTTTCATGCATGTTCAGGGGGTCAAATTAAGGCTCAAAGTGCAGAAGAAAAAAGAAAGAAAGAAATAAATTAAAGCCGCAAGCGGCGTCGAACGGCCCTCGCCGCACCGCGCGACTCCCCGCAACGCGCGACTCCCCGCACCGCGCGACTCGCCGCACCGCGCACACCCGCCGCACCACGCCGCCCCGCACCAAGCCGCAACGCGCCGCTCCACAACGCCCCGCACTACGCCGCACCACACCGTACCACGCAGCACCGCTAAAAGGAGGTGGCACCGCCGTGTGATGATTTGTTCCCATAGCCATAGAAGATTGTTAGTCAAATCGTAATGAATATGATAACTAGAGCTGGTTTGGCTCCCCATGTAAACTTTGACACAGTCTTTAGGGGGCGCTAATGGGCCAATTTAAAATATTTCACTTTCACCTGACCTAAACCCTGGAGTTGAACAATGTATTAAAGTTTTGTGCAAATCAGACTTTGTTTGTGCAAACGGGAGCAAATTTAATGTTGTCAAAAACGGCAAAAAAAAGGTCACATTTTTCCGCTCCGCTGCTCAAACAATGTTTCACTGATCAAAAATCCCTGAGGTCATTTTGAAGGTACATGTGTTGAGATGATGTGGAGCGATTTTGAGGCGAATCGGTGAAACGGCCGAGGAGGAGTCGCTTTCCAACCGACATGTATGAAAACTTTTGCTGTTCATTTTTCCATTTTGCAGTGAAATTTATGATCTTCCTGTTTGTCAGAGGGATTAGCCATAATAACATTTTTTCCATGTCTTGACTTGAGGAACATGTGTACCAAATTACATGGTTCTACGGCAATTTTGACCTCGAACCCATCCCATAGGCATTTTTAAATTGGCTGTTGTAGGTGGCGCTATAGAGCCAATTTCAAAATTTGAACTTTCAATTGACCTAGACCCAAGAGTTGAACCATGGATTCAAGTTTTGTGCCAATCACACTTTGTTTGTGCAAACGGAAACAATTTTTCTATTGTCAAAAACTGAAAAAAAATACGCCACTTTTGGCGCTCTGCTGCTCAAACAACGTTTGACTGATCAAAATTCCCTGAAGTCATTTTGATGGTACATGTGTTGAGATGATGTGGAGCGATTTTGAGGCGAATCGGTGAAACGGCCGAGGCTGGTTTGATGTTTGTGTGAGGTGTACATTTGCAATGAATGGGGAGCGTTTGTCGTCGCCACGGCAACAGGGTAAAAAATAAGCCTTGGACCCAATTGACTTTTTGAATCAAAAGGGCAAAACAGATGTATGTGCAAAATTTCAAACATTTTGAAAAAACTAAATTTGAAAATGCCCATTTAAAACTTTGAAATAGTCTGTAGGGGGCGCTAATGTGTCAATTTGAATCATTTAACTTTCAAATGACCTAGACCCTAGAGTTGAACAATGTATTAAAGTTTTGTGAAAATCAGACTTTGTTTGTGCAAACGGGAGCAAATTTAATGTTGTCAAAAACGGCCAAAAAAAGGTCACATTTTGCCGCTCCGCTGCTCGCACAATGTTTCACTGATCAAAAATCCCTGAGGTCATTTTGAAGGTACATGTGTTGAGATGATGTGGAGCGATTTTGAGGTGAATCGGTGAAACGGCTGAGGAGGAGTCGCTTTCCAACCGACATGTATGAAAACTTTTGCTGTTCATTTTTCCATTTTGCAGTGAAATTTATGGGCTTCCTGTTTGTCAGAGGGCGGGGCCATAATAATATTTTTTTCTTGTCTTGACTTGACAAACATGTGTACCAAATTTCATGACTCTATGTCAAACTTGATCTCCAAAACTCCCATAGGGGTATTATTTTGGCTGTTGTAGGTGGCGCTGTTCCGTCATTTTTTGAGTCCCATAAAAATAAACACCAAAATATCAAATTTTTCGCCAGGTCTGATTTTTGGGCCAAAATTAACAACTTTTCATGCATGTTCAGGGGGTCAAATTAAGGCTCAAAGTGCAGAAGAAAAAAGAAAGAAAGAAAGAAAGAAAGAAAGAAATAAATAAAAAAGGAATTTTTTTTTTCGACGTCTCGAGCAAAAACAATATAGGTTTCAATGGCACCTGATACATCATTTTAAAGCTTTTGAGTTTACGCACGCAACCGTCACGTTTTGGTGAGTGACGGGCGCTGACGCGTCCGTCACGCACCGCCACCATTTGTTTTCACCATTGTGAAAGCAATAGGCCCTTACCCCGTTCGGGGCTCGGGCCTAATAATAAAAAAGGAATTTTTTTTTCGACGTCTCGAGCAAAAACAATATAGGTTTCAATGGCACGTGATACATCATTTTAAAGCTTTTGAGTTTACGCACGCAACCGTCACGTTTTGGCGAGTGACGGGCGCTGACGCGTCCGTCACGCACCGCCACCATTTGTTTTCACCATTGTGAAAGCAATAGGCCCTTACCCCGTTCGGGGCTCGGGCCTAATAAGGGATTACACGGGATACACGGCAAACAGGAATAATTCTATAAGTGACTTTTTAATTAATTAATTTGTAGTTTAGTGCATTATTATGTTGACTTTCTTGCTCACTGTAATTTTTGTCCTGAGAAATTAGCTCTCAATGAGAAGGTTTGGGGACCTCATCTACTGTAAACAACCATCTTGGCACTATGTGGGAAGTGAGAACCTGTCACTGCTTAATAAGTATGATGAAAAAACATGTTCAGCTTCCGTTTATGTAATTATTAAGTCTAAGTGCTACCTGTTACAAACAAGTGATCATATAAGTATCGGGATTTGATGGACTCTCAGGAATTAGAGAAATTAGCCATACATTAATATTAGAAATCTGACTTTTGACGGTTACCAGCAAAGATGTGTCGGCTTCCCTCCTCCACAGTGTTAAACTACAGGTTCTTTATGGAATGTTGGAATGTTGGAATTGCCATCACAACATTCCAAATACCCTATGGCTTAAGGACGGGCATAAACATCCTCCTTATCCCCGTGCAAATGGTTTACCGTGACAACCCAACATGAAAGCAAAATCCGTCTGTAAAATCTCCACTCACTTTTTTCCCGCCCATAGGATCCGGTATCCCTGAAATGAAGACCATCCTGAGAGGAGTCGTGTTGAAAGAATACCTCACCTTCAAAACGTTCGTGGCCAAAGTAATCGGCCTCACCTGTGCTCTGGGCAGTGGGATGCCTCTGGGCAAAGAGGTAAGGACACTGCACCCTCCCATGTATGTCCCCTACTCTCTGTGTGCGTCTCTGTGCGTGTATGTATGTGTGTGTGTGTGTTGGCAGTGTGTGGTTTACTGAGGGGGAAAGAGGTGGTGACGCACAGGATACACTTTGTTTGATCAGTGGCTCAATCAATATGTGTCTAGTGCGATTAAAAGAGGAAGTGGACATGAAGTACCCAGGCTTCAGGAAGAACGAGATCGGATTTACTTTAGCCGTCCTTGCCACGTGTACCGGACCTTTAACCCTTTAACTATAACAGACGTAAATGATTAACACCTGGATTAAGATTGAAATTGGAGTTGGTTGAAATCGGTGGGTGAGACAATTCCCGCTGTACGTCTGAGGAAAGACTGAGGCGCGGACGGAATGCACAAAGATGAATATTGGATGAAACGGTGCCCGCTGGGAGCTCACCCCTCCTCTTCCTCCTTTTTGCTGCATTGGTGGAAAGAATCCAGTAAAATCTGTAGAATAAGCACTGCTGAAGCGCCCTGTGTGCTCTGAGCGGTGCTGTGATAGTCTGCTCCTGTCCAACCAGCTCCACTTATAGATATGTAGTTATGGCTCTGTGAGAAGCTGCCCATATACTTTTTGTTTTTAAGAGTAACTCAAAACTAAATCTTTTTTCTTATAAATTTGGCGTTATTTAATTTTATTTATGTCAATATGTTAGTGAGATATTCCTTTATTACCCTAAAGCTAGAGATTTTATACTATTATGCTAAACTTTCTCTTATTCTGGTATAGAGTTAATATTTATTGTGTGCTGTGTATTCCTCATTCCTACTGTTTTGTAACTGGAGATGCAACACTGAAATTTCCCCACTGTGGGACGAATAAAGGACCTCTTAACCTTAATCAACATGGACTTTATTGATCTCACACTGGAGAGATTTACATGTCACATTTGGCATGGATAGAATCGCACATCCTTTTTAGACAAAGCAGCAGATTTGGTCCATTTAATACCACAGCACTTACTATTTTCAAAAATATTTTAAAAAATGGTAAGCGCTGTGGTATTATTAAACGGTATACTTTTTTGAATTGGGGCGACAGTGGCTCAGTTGGTAGAGCATTGGCCTTTGAGCCTGAAGGTCATGGGTTCGAGCCCACCATAAGACCTCCTTCACGACTCCCACTGATGACTGCTGTCGTTGTGTCCTTGGGCAAGACACTTAACCCACTTTGCCTGAAGCCCCCGCTGAAAGATCTCAGCTCCTGTGGACTCACCACCTGCAGAAGGATCAGTGAGGGGCTGGTGCTCTGTGACTGGGTGCATCTCTGACTGCCACCCCCCGACCCAGAAATGGATTAAGGGGAAGAAAATGATGGATGGACTTTTTGAATTGATGTATACTGTACATGAGTAGAAGCACTGGGCTCCTTCACTTTTTCCCTTTCACAAACTGGGGTTAAAACACAAGACAACTCACTTCTGGTAGAATCTAGTGAATGTGAAATCTCGCTGAAAAGAGAAAATAGTTAGAATTGACTTTTAATCAACTTCCTCCAGCAGTAGCAGTGTGCGTGTGCGTCTGTGTGTGCGTCTGTGTCTGTGTGTGTGTGTGTGTGTATAGACTGTATATGGTGGTTCTTTGAGCTGCCGTCACCCGCTGCTCAGACTTCTCTCCTCCATCAGTCTCAGTTCAGAGCTCTCACTGCTCACTTCACATTATTATCCGCCATCAGACCTCCGAGGAGCTTAGTGCTGCTTGTCAAAATGCTTGTTTTAAACCATGTAATTCACTCTTACATCAAACTGTTGCCGGGTCTTTTATTCCACATTCTTGCTTGGATTTATAACCTGTTCTGTCGGTTTTAAATGTTACTTAGAAAGGTCCTTATTTTATTATTTTGTTTAAGAAAAGCTCTGACGTTATGTAAAATCTGAAATACTGTCCGGACCAATGATCAATGACTGTTCTAAAGTGGAAGAGGCACATTTCCAGAAAACATCACTCTCAAAAAGGACAAACTGTTCTTTAAAACGCTGCTGTACGTCTTTGCATTTTGATTGGGCGTAAAGGATTCAAAAGTTTCCAAAGTGTGTGTCATGCTTGGATAACGTTGTGACGCTGGAGCACATAACTTTGAACAATGAACCTAATGCATTAAATTACACCTAATTAGTTTCTCTCACTCAAAAGACGTTGGTTCTATCTCTGGTTTTCACATTTATGTATTTTTGTCCTCTGTCACATCTTTGGATCAGAATTTTCAGACCGAGAAGTGAAATATAGAGGACCACCCTCAATGGCCTAAATGTTTAAAGATTCAAAAAGGTTCATTTTGTCTTGAGTAAAGAAAAAAAAAAAGGTAAATGTTTAAAGCATATACTCTTTCATGCATGCAAAAGGTAACTTCTATTGTTGAGGACTGAATTTTCACAAAAACTTTTTGTAGGGAAAACTAAAAGTGGGGGGTACCTTTTTTATGTTTTAAGTATTTACGCAGTTGGTGACTAGTCCGAAAATACATTTAATGACCAAGGCAGAAGAGAATAGTTGATTCTTTTGACAGTTTAATTCACTAGCCTGTATTTATTCATTTCAGGCATTTCACATGAGGCAGCAGTCACCTCTTGTTAGTCATAGTTTCCAACAAAAAATAAAAATAAGTAAAGCATTGCTAACATGCATGAAAAAAAAAAATAAAAAAAAAATAAACCAAAATATTTGCCTGAAAGGCAGTAGGAAGAAGAAAACTTATTTAATCCTACCCCCATAATATGTATACAACAAAAATTTGCTTCTTGGGCAGCTTCTCACAGAGCCATAACTACATATCTTCTTATTTCAAACTTAAAGGAGACTCAAAAATGGACTCTTCTCAACTTTTGGCCATGTTATATATACATTTATCCTTCTCATTTACACATACAACTGTTTTTAGAATGCGTGTTTGAGTTATTTTCATCCTCGTGCCCCGTTATTGCTCTCCCCTCAGTCTTCTGACTACCAGCACAGAGCCCCTCCCCCATGGGCTCTACTTTCTTCTGCAATTTTACTTTTCGGAATTCAGGATATTTGGAGAATTCACCCGACCTGGTGCAGTCATTTTTGCTCAAAGGAAAAAAAAGTCATATCACAACTTTGTCTGCAGTGGAGATGTATATATTTCTGCAAGTTTCCTTGGCGATCTGGCAAAGGGGCAGGGCTATGTGGATTGAGCTCAAGCTATCTAGAAGAAACTAGGAACTCCTAAAGTCCTCTTGTCCCAAACATTTCACATGAACCTTACGTTTTGACAAAGAGCCACATGTAAAAGAGAATTAAATTAGGTTCTGTCCCCGTTCAATCCTACAGTCATTGTTAATTTAGCACCATCACGAACTTACGCACACTTTCTTTAAACAGGTCGATGTCGGAGAGAGTGCGGGAGAACGTTCACGCTAGCTTTGCTTCCAGTACATTCCATTACATCTCTTTCCTTCTTCTTTTTTGGATCAGCTAAATTATGCTAAAGAAGCTGGCCTGTAATATATCACATTAGCAGAAGTCCAACTGCTCAAATCATTTCCATTTCATGAATTGCAAATGATTCTCCAAATTACAAAGGGCCAAAGTTTGCTGGTGCATATTGAGAGTGAGGAGAAGAGCGCCGCATAGATGAAAACCAAAACCCCTGTGTTTTCGGGGCCCGCACAGATGTTTCGATCATCTGCATTTGCTTGTTGTTGCCGGCTCCCTGGACGTGTGCCGTGAATACAAAATGGCGAGCGCTTTTTATTATGCCGTCGCCTTTAAGCCAAAACAATGTAGCTGCTTCGGCGTTCCCAAAAGACGCGACGCTGGAGGAAATTCTTGCAAACATGTTGAAAGTTAGTTTTTTTTCTGTGTCTGACGCCGGCCCAAGGCTCTGGCTTTGCTGCATCTCTCTCCATCGCTCTGCCTCTCTCTGCTCCCTCTTCATCTCTCTTCATCTCTCTTCATCTCTCTTCATCTCTCTTCATCTCTCTTCATCTCTCTTCATCTCTCTTCATCTCTCTGCATCTCTCTGCATCTCTCTGCCTCTCTGCTTCTTTCTGCATCTCTCTCTCTGCTTCTTTCTGCATCTCTGCCTCTCTTCTTCTCTCTACATCTCTCTGCCTCTCTGCCTCTCTCTGCCTCTCTCTACATCTCTCTGCCTCTCTCTGCCTCAGAGAGAGGCACAGAGATGCAGGCCTCTCTGTGCCTCTCTGTGCCTCTCTGTGCCTCTCTGTGCCTCTCTGTGCCTCTCTGTGCCTCTCTGTGCCTCTCTGTGCCTCTCTGTGCCTCTCTCTGCATCTCTTTGCATCTCTTTCCATCTCTCTGCTTCTTTCTGCATCTTTCTCTCAGCTTTTCTCTACATCTCTCTGCATCTTTCTACTTCTCTATGCTCCTCTCTGCTTCTTTCTGCATCTCTGCCTCTCTTCTTCTCTCTACATCTCTCTGCCTCTCTCTGCCTCTCTCTGCCTCTCTCTGCCTCTCTCTGCCTCTCTCTGCATCTCTCTGCCTCTCTCTGCCTCTCTCTGCCTCTCTCTGCCTCTCTCTGCCTCTCTCTGCCTCTCTCTGTGCCTCTCTGTGCCTCTCTGTGCCTCTCTCTGCCTCTCTCTGCCTCTCTCTGCCTCTCTGTGCCTCTCTGTGCCTCTCTGTGCCTCTCTGTGCCTCTCTGTGCCTCTCTGTGCCTCTCTGTGCCTCTCTGTGCCTCTCTGTGCCTCTCTCTGCCTCTCTCTGCATCTCTCTGCCTCTCTCTGCATCTCTTTGCATCTCTTTCCATCTCTCTGCTTCTTTCTGCATCTTTCTCTCAGCTTCTCTCTACATCTCTCTGCATCTTTCTACTTCTCTCTGCTTCTCTCTACATCTCTCTGCTTCTCTCTGCTTCTCTGCATCTCTTTTTCTCTCTACATCTCTCTGCTTCTCTCTGCTTCTCTGCATCTCTTTCTCTTTTTCTCTCTACATCTCTCTGCTTCTCTCTGCTTCTCTCTGCTTCCATGAACTACTGTAGCTCTCTCCTCACGCTCTCTGTAATCCTTTTAGTTCCACTTTTAACTGTATCTGACTTTCAATATTCAAACCAGTCCTCTGTGTATTTACCAATGATATTATGGCTCCAGGTTTTTACAGATCTATTCTCGATTTGTATTTTTAGGTTTTCCTCAAATATGTCGTCTTGTTGGATTTTATTTCAGCAGCTCAGTCAGGACTGTAACCTTTAATCTAGTCTGGATAATTGTGTGGTACTTTTGTTTTTTGAAAGAAATGTTTGAAAGAAGTTGTGTGAATTTCAAATTTGTTTTTCATTTCTCCTTTAGGGGCCGTTCGTTCACATCGCCAGTTTGTGTGCTGCGCTACTCAGCAAGTTTATGTCTTTGTTTGGAGGGATTTACGAGGTAAGTCTAGTTTTGAACTTTGACAGTTTCTACTCCTGTAAAAGTAGAAATTAAAGTTTTTGTTGACATTGACACGTACAGTTATGAAAATTTGTGAATGACTTCTCAAATCAACACAGAGCTTCTGGCGCACTGCTCTGCCTGGATTTTTACACAATTTGTATATTTTCCTTTGTCGAGTCTTGGCCCGACTGATTACACTGGGTAACAAAAAAATATTTTTTGAAAATAGTCCAGGGTTTTCCAGCTGAATTAGACTAATTTTGAGGCTCTGAGTCCGAAAATGACCTTGGTTTTGCTCAATCAGGTCAGGATTTTTTGCTACAGAAATATTTTTTTAAATCGATTTTGCGTTAAAAAAAAACAATTTCTGCGGATCATCAGCTGAGAAGCCCTTGACGTTTATTCCGTTTTCCTCAAGAAATAAAAGTCAACGTATCAAAAGTCATTCAGTTTTTATTTACTCCATCAAATTTGATAAGGAGAATTCATAATAACGTAGACGTACATAATCCATAACACTATGCCTGTATCTCAAAAAGTTGACCTGATAGAGCAAAATGCATGTAATATTTGGACTCAGAACACCAAAATTAGTCTAAATCAGTTGAGAAACCCCTGACCATTTTTTGGCTGTCAACTTGTGTTATAGGAAGAAATATTTACTATACCAACTTCATCGTTCAAGAACTGATTCAATAACTGATGCTATAATATTTTTTGGCTCTTGAAAAATCTGATACAACGTAGAATTTATTGGCAAAAGTGATGACATTATTGCCGTTTTCTTTGTACTCTACTCTCTAGCTAAAACATTAATGCAGAGTTGAGTCACTTTTATGGCCAATTATCAATCATCCTGCTATTTATATGTGTCTGCTCGGTTTTCAATGATTTCAAATGGATATAATGGGACTTTCCTGCTATTACAATTGTACAAAATTGTAAATCTAATCTACAAATACATTTTTGGGTATTTATTTCACATGCTGTTTATTACATACCATCCATTTCCATCCATCCATTTTCTACCCTTTAATCCATTTCTGGGTCAGGGGGGTGACAGTCAGAGATGCCACCCAAGTCTCATAGCACCAGCCCCTCACTGACCCTCTGCAGGTGGTGAGTCCACAGGAGGACGGCTGCTCTTTGAGTGTGAGCATAGCCTTGATCTTTCAGTGGGGGCTTTTGGGCAAAGTGGGGTTAAGTGTCTTGCCCAAGGACACAACGACAGCAGTCATCAGTGGGAGTCGATGGAGAAGGTGCAGAGGTGGGAATTAAACCCACGACCCTCTGGCCTTAAGGTCAATGCTCTACCAACTGAGCTACTGTCGCCCCTGTTTATTACATACATGTTCACAAAATGATAAAACAATTATGATCGAATGTGACAAAAACCCTGGCTCTTTAGACTTCCAAATGCATTTGGGAAAATACAGACAAAACATGTGACGACACAATTTAACACTTAATTTTGGAGAATATTTTACGATTTTGCATACATATATGGAATTAACTCTTTTCAAAACTTGGCTCCACAATATTGAAAATTGTTCTCGAGATTCCTGACACGATGGCAGATGTATTTTGACAAACTGAAGGGAGATTCTTGTTTTTTTTTGTCATCAGCTCAAAAATACACATTCATTTTGTATATCTTCTTTGCCGAATGTGACAGTAAAGGCCAGAATTCACATGATTTGAGTTTGAAATGCTGCTGCTGAGCGCTGCCTGACCCCAAATGCTCAAAAACGGCCTCAAAACACTCTCTAAAAGTGCTTATGTAACAACTTCTGAATAGCAAGTGCTACGCGGACGCTGTTTGGTTGTTTTGTCCTCTCCACAAACCCTCCAGTGCCAGAGTTATTTAATCACTTTGTTTTTGTTGCATATTTAACTCCTCAAATACATTTATTTTGTGCGTCTATGCTTTCATTCCTCCTCATACAGTCAACAAGCGGAAAGATTTGCAGTTTCATCAATTATAATCAAGTAAATCTCAAAGTAAGTTTTAACCAAATGAATAAAAATACAACTCAAACGTTGCTTTTTTTGGTATTTCTTCCTTGGCTTTTGAGTCTTGGGGGGGTGAGAGAGAGCCTTATCGTCTCAGAAGCTCAGAGCGAGTTTCTTGAGGGAAGGATGGAGAGTTTGAAGAGGAGAGATGTGGAGACCGTGCTTTTCCATATTCCTTCAAACGAATGCTCTATCCCAAACATCTACAAATGAAAGTGACGCAAAACATGGCATTTAAACTGCAACGCAGAGAAAGCTGATGTTCCGTGTGTGATTACAACATGTAATATACCAGGCCTTTCACAGCAGCCGTCAGTCTTCAGCCCGAGTGGTCAAAACTCTCTCTCTCTCTCTCTAAGCTGACTTAATATGTACCATGCTGAGGTTTTTTAGCAGTAATTCCATATAATTTGGCGCAAATGGAGTCACTGATGGAAAAAAATGGATGGGAAAAAAACCTGCATAAAAAACAGTAAATGGTCTGGCTGGAGGACCTTATTTCCGATGCATAAATACCTAATGTAATAAAACAATCCATGTTACTAGTGGTTAAATTACATGGATAGTAAATAGCTTGGTTCTTTCACTGCTGAAGTTTTCGCATGCGTTTTTGGCAGTGGGGGAGGGTCCCGGCTCAAAAGTGGCCAAAATGACGTGCGCTGACATGCTTGCAATACCACCCTGGGCCGATGGGGGTGGACCCGGAATGAGAATTAGCCAATGCTAACATATAGCATTGGCAGACCTCTCGAAAACGTCTTTACAGGATGGACCAAAAGTTGGCTCTTGGCCCAAAGCTCCGTTCCACATGTGTGTCAATGCTGAGGGGGGTGGATTTTTTTGGTCCACTCTAGTTTACTTGCTGTGAATTTTTGAAGTCTCTCGTTCAAATGAATGGAGTTGCGCCGGCTGACGCATGCGCAGATGCGTTTTTTCACAATTTTTTTGTGGGCGGGACCACTCGCGGCCATTTTGGATAGCTCCAGTAGAGCACTATTTTTGGCCCATTAGTTAGAACGGCGGAGATAGGCGTGACTCTGTACGTTAATATTTACAGTCTATGGTTTTCGGCCTCTGGTGCATCTTTACATCAGCTTTTTTGGATTGAAAACTGAAAAAGAGAGGACCACGCTTACTCAGACAATCAGCTCTCAGCCCAAAATGTAGAAAAGATTCTGGGGCAAGTTTGCTAAATATGATATTTTCTAATAAGATCCTGATGGCATCTTATTTTCAAAAGACCTTTTTCTCTGTTGGGACAAAGAACATATTTTCTTTTTGTCTCTATTTGTTTTAAGAACCCCTCCTTTAAGTTTGTGTTGCCCGTCTTGATAATTTGATCAGTATTATTCTCCTAACTTTAACCATAATTCCATATTCAAAACTGCAGAAGATACAATTAAATGACTGATTTGACTGTTATTTTAAAACAATGAAATCAAAAAGAATCAGAAGATCAATAAAAACACATGTAAAAAACACTCAGAGGACCTTACAACTCCCAACGCTGTCACAAGCCAAAGAATAAAAGTGGGTCTTCATGTGAAGGAATAGTATCTTTTCAAATTGTGAAGATGGAGAGATGTTTTTGGGATAAGACCCAATGGTTTCTGTTCGGATGTAGTTAATTCATTTACCTGATAAACATCTGAAGTCCCCATTGGTCTGACTATTCTCCTCCACCAAACCTTAATGATGAAGCTTATTCCAAGGTGAGGTACTGTTTTACATATATTTATTATGAATTTTTTTAAAGATAAATTATACTCCGGGGTCAACTGGTCAAAAATATGTATTTTAAAAATGTAAGTACAGTTGAAGTTACACACATGACATTTTAAGACATTTGATCGTAAGAATTGTGTTAGCAGAGGTACAGAAAACCAGACAATTCTGTATTTGAACATTTTCCTGTTGTATGCCAAATTCTCAAAACGTATTTTTACCCAAATACTGAAATTTGCTTTGACCAATCCTTTTTTGTTTTTTTTTCAAACCATGCACATTTTCTTGTTTCCCCTTATTGTCCTTTTTTCTGTGATTTAATTGTTTGTATATCCTGTGCAAGTTATGAAATAATCAAACACAAAATAGAAAATGTGTATAAATGCTTTTCAAATCTCTCCGCACCATGTAACTTCTTGGTTCCGCCGTCTGCTTCTCTGTCGTCTCCACGTTGACATCGTTGCATCGACTGAAATATTCCTCTGGAGATGGCTCGTTTTGTTCGGACTCTTCAACTTCAAAAACAACAATTATCTGATGCTTGTGTCTCCCACTCACAGGGGCCCCGGGGCCACGAGTCCTTTCACAACACACTCACTGCTGCGGCTAATTGGGGTTTTGACTTTTGTTTTTTGTTTTTTTTTTTACAAATCCTCTCCTCTTGCTGCTCCTTATTACCTGCATTAATTTGAACTCTAATGAGAGTGGTGCTGACAGTATAACAAAGCCTAAAATATCTTAAATTGTAAAGTTGATAAGGGTAGAACCGAGCTGCAGGTGTAAGGCTCCCCTGTGGACCTATTGTGTTACCTTTACCTCAGTTTTTCTTCCATCTCTCCTCCTCCTCCAGTCCTCTCTCCTCATAGATCACTATTCTTAGGTTTCACTAAACTGGCCTGTAGGGGGCGAATGAGCAGAGGTGGGACAACTCTGGGTCAAAAGGCTCTCATCCTGTGCGGTGTACGGTTGTTGTAACAGTCTTAATCGGGGACACTCAATTCTAAGGGAGTACTAACCAATATTTCTCAAAAGAATCTTGATTTCGGGCATTTTTGGAAAGAAAAACGGAAGAAATTGCTGCGTTTCTTTCGGGTGGCCTGCAGGGGGCGCTTATCTGGGAAAGTCTTGATCCACCTCGCCCGCCTCATTCGAGTGATTTTTTCAAAGTGTCCTCCTTTATATGAGACCACAGTTGGAACGCGGAAGAAGCTCTTGTCTTTCTCTCTATTTGCGCTGTTGCTACAACCGTACACTGCACAAAAAGATGCCATTTTGACAGCACTTCTTCTTCTACTATATCTCCGTGTATAAACCCGTCACCCGTAAATACGTCATGTCCGGTCCCACGTTTGTTATTCACGCCACTGCCCTGACGTCATATGAAACACAAGAGTAAAGTCAGCTCTGTGTACGTTCAATGGTGGGAAAACTGAAATGAGTGGAGTTTGTTCGTCCCGACATAAATACTATGGGTTGTTATTAAGTCATTTTTGATGCTTTTTGTGTTCCCTTCGCTGCCTGGAGGATCCTAATCCATGGTCACAGGTACTTTCCGGTTTATTGTGACTGACCACATAAACTGTTCTGTGTTGGTGTCATTTCACCCTTATTTCTGTGTTCTCATGTTGGGTTTTTTATTTATTTATTCAATAGCTCATGGAACGATTGCATTCATCAGATGTGGACGGCCAGACATTCAGTCTTAACTTCGATTTTTCTTCCCCGCTCCTTTTTGGAGTTTGATTTATGTACAATATTGTAAAAAATAGTTGTAAATGAATGATTTTCTTTTTTATATATATATATATATATATATATATATATATATATATATATATATATATATATATATATATATATATATATATATGGTTATATAATGTCATTGCCATCTGCATGATTGTCACTGAATATATATATATATATATATATATATATATATATATATATATATATATATATATATATATATATATATATATATTATTTATTGTCTATATTAACATTATTTCAAGGTCTGACAACTCATGGCAGATGGCAATGACAATTCAAAACAAGAAAAAAAGAGGCTACAGCTAAAAAAAATAAACCATACCAGCATCATAAAAATGTATGATTTTCTTGCGTTGCTTTATTTTAGTTACGGGGAGCATAGTGGGGATAAAACATGGATCTGTTATAATAACTGGATAGGGTATTACTAGCTCGGAGCTGAAAAACCCACGTGCTCGGGGGTTTCTCGCGGTACTGCAGACTGAACCAGACTAAATTTATGTTCTATTATCCCCATAGAACTCAATGTAAACTAAAACAGCTGACAGAGAACCTACAGCTTTCAGAAAGGTCGGATTTTGTGGTGATTTTAGTGTCCCTTATCATCCTGAACTTTTTTTCTTAAATCAGAATCAGAATCAGAATCAGAATCATTTTTATTGCCAACGTAAGTAACGGGAGGTCACAGACTTGGAAATTGCTTTGGCTCAGTGCAACAGTCAAAAAGAGATAATAAAAATAAGAATAAAAAACACTTCTAAAGAATAAATTTAAATTTAAAATAGAGTTACAGTTACTATTTACAATATACAAGTGCACATGGTGCACACAATGTAAGGTGACAGCAGTACAGTGAAGTAAAGTGACGTATGATGGGCAGTAAAGTGACTTTATAAAGGGCGGGGGACAGGTTAAGAAGTGTTCAAGAGTCCAACAGCAGAGGGGAAGAAACTGTTCTTGTGGCGGGAGGTTCTAGTCCTGATGGACCGCAGCCTCCTGCCTGAGGGGAGTGGTTGGAATAGTCCATGTGCAGGGTGAGAGGGGTCGGCTGTGATACGACCAGCCCGGCCTCGAGCTCGGGCGACGTACAGGTCCTGCAGCGATGGAAGGCTGCGGCCGATCACTTCCTCTGCAGAGCGCACAATGCGCTGTAGTCTCTGTTTGTCCCTGACTGTGGCTCCAGCGAACCACACGGTGACGGAGGAGGTGAGGATGGACTCGATGATGGCCGTGTAGAACTGCACCAACATCTGTGCAGGCAGCTTGGCTTTCCTGAGCTGCCGCAGGAAGTACATCCTCTGCTGGGCCTTCTTGATGAGGGAGCTGATGGTCGGCTCCCACTTGAGGTCCTGGGTGATGGTGGTGCCCAGGAAACGGAAGGACTCCACAGAGGTGATGGGGGAGTCCATCACCCCCATGGATGTCCCCCCGCCCCCATGGGTGGGGGCGGGGGGACAGTGCTCTTCCTGAAGTCCACAATCATCTCCACTGTCTTCTGGGCGTTCAGCTCCAGGTTGTTACCACTGCACCAGGACACCAGCCGGTCCACCTCCCTCCTGTAGGCGGACTCATCGTTGTTGGAGATGAGTCCAATGAGGGTGGTGTCGTCCGCGAACTTGATCAGCTTCACGGAGTCGTGGCTGGAGGTGCAGTGGTTGGTGTACAGGGAGAAGAGCAGGGGAGAAAGAACACAGCCCTGTGGGGCTCCTGTATTTATAATCCGAGAGTCCGAGACATTCTTCCCCAGACGCACTCGCTGCTTCCTGTCCGTCAGGAAGTCAGTGATCCACCTGCAGGTGGAATCGGGCACGTTGAGCTGGGAGAGCTTGTCCTGGAGCAGGGATGGCAGGATTGTGTTGAAGGCAGAGCTGAAGTCCACGAACAGGACCCTGGCGTAGGTCCCCGGGGAGTCCAGGTGCTGTAGGATGTGGTGGAGGGCCAGGTTAATGGCGTCGTCTACAGATCTGTTGGCTCTGTAGGCGAACTGCAGGGGGTCCAGGAGGGGGGAGGTGAGGGACTTGAGATGGGAGAGAACCAGGCGTTCAAATGACTTCATGACGACAGACGTAAGTGCTACAGGTCTGTAGTCATTGAGTCCTGTGATCCTGGGCTTCTTCGGGACGGGGACAATGATGGAGGATTTGAAGCAGGCCGGGACATGGCAGGACTGCAGAGAGGAGTTGAAAATGTCCGTGAACACAGGAGTAAGCTCACTGGCGCAGTGTCTCAGAGTGGCCGGAGACACGTGGTCCGGGCCAGGAGCTTTGTGGGGGTGCAGCCTCAGGAAGAGTTGTTTAATCTCTTTGCGGCTATTGTTAGGCTGGGGGCAGGGCTGATGGGTGGGTCGTTAGAGTAGTGGGGGGTGGGGGAGGGAGAGGTGTCAGGGGCAGCATCAAAGCGACTGAAAAATAAGTTCAGATCGTCAGCTAGCTTGTGGTCGTCAGCACAGGGGGGGGCTTTGGGTTTGTAGTTGGTGATCTCCCGTAGGCCCCTCCAGACAGAAGCAGTATCGTTGTTACCAAACTGCTCCTGTAGTCGTTCTCTGTGCCGGGACTTGGCTGCTTTCAGTTCTTTCCTGAACTGATATTTAGCTGCTTTGTAGCCGCTGCGGTCCCCCTCCCTGAAAGCAGACTCCTTTGCTTTCCTGAGCTGCCGGAGTTTAGCAGTGAACCAGGGTTTGTCGTTGTTATAGATGACCCTGGTCCTTGTTGGAATGATGCTATCCTCACAGAAGTGGATGTATGACGTCACAGTGTCCGTATATTCATCCAAGCTGTCTGTGGCAGCTCTGAAAAGGTCCCAGTCTGTAGATTCCATGCATGCGCGCAGCTCTTCCACAGCTTCATCAGACCACACTTTGGAGCTCCTCACTGCAGGTTTCGAGAGCTTTAGTCTCTGTCTGTAAGCAGGAACCAGATGTATCATGGAGTGATCTGAGAAGCCGAGGGCTGGCTTGGGAACAGCGCGAAAAGCTCCGCGCACGGTGGTGTAACAGTGATCCAGAGTGTTCTCCTCTCTGGTCGGGCATTTGATAAACTGTCTGTATTTGGGTAATTCCTGGCTCAAGTTTCCCTTATTAAAATCCCCCAGGATAATAATCAGAGAGTCCGGGTATAAGCGTTCCATACACAGTACTTGCTCTGCGAGTGCGCGCTGAGCCTCGCGCGCGTCCGCGCATGGCGGTATGTAAACAGAGGCAAGAATGAATGAAACAATTTCCCGCGGGGAGTAATATGGTTTACAATGAATGAAAAGATATTCCAGAGCAGGAGAGCAGTGCTTGGAGATCACTGTCACATCGTTACACCAGTTTGTATTGACGTAGAAACAGAGCCCTCCGCCTCTGCTCTTCCCTGAGAGCGCACAATGGCGATCCGCGCGAAACAGCCCAAAGCCCTGCAGCTCCAGAGCGCAGTCCGGGATCCGCTCATTTAGCCAGGTCTCAGTGAAGCAGAGGACACAGGATGTGGCGAAGTCCTTGTTTCTTCTCATGAGCAGGCTGAGTTCGTCCATCTTATTGCCCAGTGAGCGTACGTTGGTGAGAAAAATGCCGGGGAGAGCCGTGCGCGCTCCTCTCCTCCTAAGACGCACGAGCAGGCCTCCTCGCTTTCCCCTTTTACGGGCCCACACTTTTTTGGCTAGAACATGAACTAAATCAGCCGCAGATGCCAAGAAAACAGGCAATAGGTCCATGGGAACGGTGGGTCGGATGTTCATAAGTTCCTCACGGGTGTAGGAACAGCCAGATGCACAGTTAAAAAGTAAAAACAAAAGAAAAAGAGAGCAGCAAAGAGCCATGTCGACCGTACGAGGCGCCATCTTGTTCCACTTCCTTCGGTTTTCTTTAAATCCACACTTTACTGCCACAAACTCTGCTCCTTTCCTTCCCGCTCTGGCTCCGCTCTTCCGCTGTTCTGATGAGCAGCTCTGATTGGTCAAAACGCGGCCGAGCCCCTCTGTGCACGTGCATGAGAGCCCCACACGCGTATCCACTGCGTAGAACCAGGAGGACCAGACGATGCCCAAATATAGCGGGTGATATGGCGAGTTCAGCTAATATGTCAGCGACCGTGCCGGTGTTCTGTCGAGTTGGTCTGCCCGTCGAGATGAGCTCCCTCAGCTGTTTAGGATGTAATGCAAACCTGTGCATGTGCTTCTCACGGCAGCCGAAGCAAACCAAGATGGTGGACATGAAGTCAGCGAATTGCTTTAAAAGTCAAAATTCGAACAAATTATGACACAAATGTCACTTTAGTGATATGTGGGTTTTAAGAATAAAAGTTTCGTGTAAAGTTTGTTTTATGCAGTCAACTGCTCCTGTGAAACCACACTGATACTGTTACAATATGAAAAGTGACATTTGTGTCATCACCCTCTCAATTTGTTAAGCTTCTCCACGTGCTCCTCCTGCCTAAGGCTAATGCCCCTACTTACCAAACTCTCCGCCGCTGCTGCCCAAGGAGGCCAGAGGATCAACAGCTCCTCTTCCCACAATGCAACGCTGTGCCCTTCAGCCGTGCAACTTCTTTTGATTAAAAACACAGTACGGATGTCTTTTTACGGTCGTGTCGCCACCTGGATGTTTTATACCATTTCGTTTTTCATTCTCATCTCTGTAATTGTAAAGTTTCAGATTGATTTTAATATTCAATGGTGTAAAGGAATTAAATGTGTACGGACAGACGCATCGCTGAAGCCTAAATGTTTTTTTTTTTCTCTCTTTGTCACTGCTGCTGTCACACTGTCTTGTGTGTGTCTCATACGGTGATCAATGAAGTCACTGTATGAATTTCAAACCAAAAACTTTCATTGATTAACAGAAATACTGCTCAAACCTTATGTTAAAGTACAGGTTCCATATCACTCATATCACCGGAGGCGTCACCATAGCAACACACACTCATTTGCATATGAAAGTAAGTTTTAAAGCCGTGTTATTCAGCATGGTGTTGAATTAAGTCGCAAAGTGTGCCCAACATTTGTCAAATTTGAGTTAAATGTAGGCAAACTTTTAGCATTTTCTCTTCTGTCGGTGTGTCTTCATTTTGGTCATGACAACGGTTGCTAAGGAGCTTTTGCTGGCTCGTAGCTTAAAAATGTCCCCTTCATCAAACTTGTTTTTGAGGGTATAGTACATGTAGATTAAACAATTTATATATTTCCCAATTTGAAAGCCTATTAATAATTGTTCTGCTTTGATATGATTTTAACGGTAAGTTCTTGTTTGTTGTCAGAACGAGTCCAGGAACATCGAGATGCTAGCCGCTGCGTGTGCCGTTGGGGTGGGCTGTTGCTTCGCTGCGCCCATCGGAGGTGAGTCAAAGTGCTGGAACTTTCCCCGTAAACTAGATTTCATTGATGATTGATCGGCGATGTTCAGAGGAGTCCTTCATTGTGGCCTGAAATACTGAGTTTGTTGGAATCAGGTCAGAGACGCTCCGTACGCGGCTTTGGACGAGAACACTGCGTCCTGATTGTTCTCGGCTCGTTCTAGGTCACATCCCAACAACCAACTCTGATCTGCAAAGTTTACTCTTTTAGTCATAACTTTACCCTAGAACCTTTTAATTTTGTTTGGAATTTGATTTTTTTCTTTTTTGAATCAGTTCTCATTGATAATACAGAACTTTTATGAACTTTTATGAACATTTATGGACATAGGAAAAACAAATGGCTCCTATGTGTTTATTATTACATTTCCTTTGTTTGAAGTTTATTTTCTGATCTGTAATTTAGGATTCACAACTGTTTTAAGTCCTCAGTGTAAAACTGCTGCTGTGATTTTAGGGCTGTACAATAATAGAATAATTGTAGAAGAAGTCGGTTTAATTTGTGGATGCAAACAGTTGCGTCCTCTGCTCTACCTGACCTACACTTTTTTAACAGGTATGGCCATACTACATGTTTAATAAAATAAAAATAAGAATAACAATATTAAATGTGTGACGAACAGAAAAGTAAAAAAGGGGGACCACTCTATCTCGCTCTCTCTGCCCTAACCCAAAATTTGGGGCTCTTAAAATTATAGTATTAAATCAGAAGAATACCGAAAAATACAGCAAGTTATGGTCTGATTTGTTTACAGCATTTTACTTTTAGAAAACTCTGTCGGTTGTATCAAAGACAAATGATGATTTATGAAGGAAATAAAGTCTTGTACCTCAAGTTTAATTAATCACATTATCCCAAATCTCTACAAATATTTTTTCTCCCATGATTTTTGTTTTGTTATTTCTTGTCATTAATTATCCTGTATTTTACCTTCTCCACTTCCTTTCCACATTTCATCCGTTCGTAACAAAAACAATTAATTTCCCCCAGCAGTCAAATTGAGCGTGAAGTCTGAGGCGAACGCGAGATTGCACCTGATGTTGCGTCTGTAAATATGTAGAAGAGGGCGTCACGAAGCATCAGAAATTACCTCCTGAAACGTGTCACGGCCGCATCTGTGGAACAACGGGGCGCAACCCGGCTTCAGAAATAGATTTTTTTTTTTTTTCACCCGGCTTTTTGTGCGTTGCAGGTGTTTTGTTCAGCATCGAAGTAACGTCCACGTTCTTCGCCGTGAGGAACTACTGGAGAGGATTCTTCGCTGCTACTTTCAGTGCCTTCATTTTCAGAGTTCTGGCTGTTTGGAACAAAGATGAAGGTAAAAAAATGTTTTAAAGAAATAAAATCCAGAGGAATGCTTTGTATTTTATTTTTTGTTTTGTTGAACTTTGTTATTTTTTATTCATGTTTTTTTCAAAGATACAAAATAAGAGAAATAAGGCCAAAAAAGGCTTGGTTTATGAATGTAAGAGGCGATATCATGAATTAACTTTTGAATCAGACTAATATTATCAAGTTTCACTTGTACTTTGTTACTTAAAAGTATATCCGAGGATTTTCCCACATTTTAAGAAGGAATTGTCACTTTTTGAACTAAACTCTCTGGTCTGAATGATTGACAATTGTGAGGACCAATAACACTGGGTAAAAAAAAAATATTTTTTGAAAATAGTCCAGGGTTTTCCAGCTGAATTAGACTAATTTTGAGGCTCTGAGTCCGAAAATCATCAGCTGAGAAACCCTTGACGTTTTTTCCGTTTTCCTCAAGAAATAAAAGTCAACGTATCCAAAGTCATTCAGTTTTTATTTACTCCATCAAATTTGATAAGGAGAATTCATAATAACGTAGACGTACATAATCCGTAACACTATGGCTGTATCTCAAAAAGTTGACCTGATAGAGCAAAATGCATGTGATATTCGGACTCAGAACACCAAAATTAGTCTAAATCAGTTGAGAAACCCCTGACCATTTTTTGGCTGTCAACTTGTGTAATCTTGATGATGCACCCGGAAATAGAAAATCCTCATACCTTTAAGTATCCTTCCATGGTATCGGTAAACGTTCCCACTTCCTTGCAGACCTGTGGGATCACTATTATTTGACGCAGATCTGACTTTTGTTTTTTTTGTTTTTTTATTAGAATTTAGGACAGTACATAAGAATCAACATAAATATGCTCTAATTAGCTAAACTGCATCCATTGTCCTAAGGCAGGTAGAAACACACAGGCAACAGTACAAACAACAACATAAAACATTTAAAAGAGAAGAGAAAGAGAAAGTCCAGGGACAAGTAGAACTACAATTATTGGCTCATTTTTGGTATTTGGTTTAGCCCATTGTAAAAATACATCATAAACGGTGTATTTTTAGGGAAACCAATGAGAAAATCAATGGGAATGCCGGACACGACCAGGTATAATACTTGTAATGACTAAGTATGCATGAATCAAATGTGTGTTTAGGCAAATATATATCTACTTATTGGCAATTACTTTCAAAATGAACTTGATAACTTTGCTTTTTCCCCTTTTTTGAGAAATGAGCAGCCGAACATTTAAGACTTTTTGAAGGAATATGAACCGAGACACGAGTCTAATTAAATGAAAAAGTTCCGGAGCGCTGAGAAAGCCGTTAGTGCTGAACTAAAAAAAATATCCCGTTTAGTTCGAGGCCCATTAAAATAACTCCACACTGAACTTTGTATCTTGATAAATATTAGATAATCTTCCGGTGCAAACAAGTGGAAATCAGCAGGAAACACAAAATAATGAGGCCTTGTTTATGAGAGTTGTTTATCGACATGTTTTCAGAGCCATTTCTCCACTTTTTTCATAACTTCTCTTTGTTTGTCCATTTTTGCAGAAACCATCACGGCTTTGTTCAAAACCAGATTTCGCCTGGATTTCCCCTTCGACCTGCAGGAGCTGCCGGCTTTCGCAGTTATTGGGTACGTGTGAAAAGAATCGGCTCTGACATTTCTGTGACATTTCTGCCGCAAAGGAACTTTTTATTAAGAGCTATTTTTACGTTTACGTCCCTTATTACTTTCAATCGTATGAGGTCTAAGGTTTTTCTTTCTTTTCTCTTTCAACTCTTGACGTGTTTATTGGGATACTGTAGTTGACTCGAGGAAACAATTATTTGAGAGAAAATAAAAAGGTTTCTTTGCCAGAAGTTTTATAACATCACTAGTTACTTTGCTATTTTCACGTCAATATCTGACATTTTCACGATTCTGCCGTTGAATTTACATATTATAATTACGTTAATTTCCAATTTCAGTTTGCACATGAGATTTTTTTCAAACAAACCCCTAAATACAAATATAACAGTTGCAGCAATTCACAACCTCTGGTCTCTCTCTCTTGTCTCTCTCTCTGGTCTCTCTCTCTTGTCTCTCTCTCTGGTCTCTCTCTCTGGTCTCTCTCTCTGGCCTCTCTCTCTGGTCTCTCTCTCTGGCCTCTCTCTCTGGTCTCTCTCTCTTGTCTCTCTCTCTGGTCTCTCTCTCTTGTCTCTCTCTCTGGTCTCTCTCTCTGGTCTCTCTGGCCTCTCTCTCTGGTCTCTCTCTCTGGCCTCTCTCTCTGGTCTCTCTCTCTGGTCTCTCTCTCTTGTCTCTCTCTCTTGTCTCTCTCTCTGGTCTCTCTCTCTTGTCTCTCTCTCTGGTCTCTCTCTCTGGTCTCTCTCTCTGGTCTCTCTCTCTGGTCTCTCTCTCTGGCCTCTCTCTCTTGTCTCTCTCTCTTGTCTCTCTCTCTGGCCTCTCTCTCTGGTCTCTCTCTCTTGTCTCTCTCTCTGGTCTCTCTCTCTTGTCTCTCTCTCTGGTCTCTCTCTCTGGTCTCTCTGGCCTCTCTCTCTGGTCTCTCTCTCCGGTCTCTCTCTCTGGTTTCTCTCTCTTGTCTCTCTCTCTGGCCTCTCTCTCTGGCCTCTCTCTCTGGCCTCTCTCTCTGGCCTCTCTCTCTGGCCTCTCTCTCTGGCCTCTCTCTTTGGCCTCTCTCTCTGGCCTCTCTCTCTGGCCTCTCTCTCTGGCCTCTCTCTCTGGCCTCTCTCTCTGGCCTCTCTCTTTGGCCTCTCTCTCTGGCCTCTCTCTCTGGCCTCTCTCTCTGGCCTCTCTCTTTGGCCTCTCTCTCTGGCCTCTCTCTTTGGCCTCTCTCTCTGGACTCTCTCTGGCCTCTCTCTTTGGCCTCTCTCTTTGGCCTCTCTCTGACCTCTCTCTCTGACCTCTCTCTCTGGTCTCTCTCTATTTATCTGGATGTTGCAGAACCAACAATCCAACTTTCAACGGTGCAGCAATACAAGTTCAGCAGAATCTTAGTTTGTGGTGATTGTGCTTAGATTCCGCACCTGATTAGTGTTTTGTCCCGTTTCAGGTCATTTCAGTTAAATCCAGAAACTTCTTCACTCCTCGTTTTTAGAGCAAGGATCTATAGTTACTTATTGAAAGTTGGGCACCTCAGCTTTACATTCCTTAATCTACTTCTTGCGTTAATGAATTCGTTCCAATCCCCAGCAGGTGGATATGCTAATCTGCAAAAATACCTGTACATTTTCCAAGAGTACAGAGCGTCCTCCGGCTGAGTATTATCTTCTGTACATTGTGGCAGGTGTGAAGGGGTGAGGTGTGACTCTGGGCAGGTTTGTGTCTCTCTCCTCATGGAAAATTTAGCAGAAACTGTTGCCTTCTCACCAGGGGACGTCTTATTTGATCCTGTCTTTGCCTGCGGGTACGTCCGAGCCATACAATTAGACCACGGGCTCCTTGAAGACGTGGAGAGAGGGAGGGAGAGAAAGAAAGAGAGAGAGAGAGAGAGAGAGAGAGAGGCAAGGAGGGAGTTCTTTCTACTGAAGTTGCTAAAAGAACTCTCACTTGTTTGATTCTTCAAAATGTTCTCAGAAATCTGGGGTTAAAGGCCTTTCGGGAGACTTTTTCGGGAAGTCCCGCCCCTTTTTTCCCACGGGAACAATCCATTTTTCCCACTGTGGGACGAATAAATCTCTTCATCTTGATCTTAATTTTTCTTTAGATGAATTAGGTATTTCGCCTGGTGTGGCACATTAATTGTCAAAGTGAATGTCAGTGGCTTTTTATATTATGAAATGGAGCTAGAGTTTTTAATGCAAGACACCAGTTAGGCCCGCCCCTACAGGCTCCTGATTGGATGCAATGAATTCAAATTTGCTTCTAACCCCTCCTTTTTGAGATGTTATGTACTTTGGATATTTTGCTTTGTTTTGTTTGTGGCGTTGTGTTTTAATCTGTAGCACTTTCCTGATAATGTAAGGTGCATTATTAGATAAGATAAGATGAACCTTTATTAGTCTCAGTGGAGAGATTTCAGTGTCATCGTTGCGCACATTACAGCAGAGAGGAAATAAAAGCATTCAGATTGCACACATCAAATAAGTCTATTATTTAAGATAATAGACAATAAAATTAAGATAAGAATAAAATAAACTCTGGGCTATAATTGCACTTGGTTCAAAAGTATTTACAGATGTCTATGTACTTTAGCAGCGGAGAATATGGGAATATGCATATGAACAGAATAAATATCAGAAATAATATCAACAGGTAAAGTGGCTTGTGAATGGCAGAAATATCAGATGGATATGTAATAATGCAGTAATACTAACAGCAGGTAAAGTGGCTAGTGACAAGTTACTATAGTGAACTATCAGTGACATTATAAATAAAATATATTACTATTATTAAATCAAAGCAAAGGAAGGTTTCTCACCCATCATCTGTACTTCTTAGCAAGTTTTCCTGACGTTTCGTCCTCAATCGTAAGGACTTCTTCAGGGAATGAATTCTCAGACCGCGCGTTGGAGATTTATAATCTATGGGTGTGGTTAGCCACACCCTAATCCTGATACTAACTCATAAACAATCTAAGGTCTGATGTAGAAGGGAGCAGGTCTAACGACCCTGCTGAGGCTAACGACCCTAACTCATTAGCATGTCACTGACTTTGTCCCAAGTTAGGGCGTTGTTTTTAGGATGTCGTCATAGATGCGAGGCAAAACAAATCTTAACCCTCCTCCTCTGTTAAGAGAAGGTTTTTGTTTCCTCATTATTATTATTAAATCCTTGATAGACAACTGAGGCCCCGCTCTGCTGTTCTCCTCCAGCCAATCGGTTTGGTGATGAGGGACTGTATTAAATATATTCAATTTCTACGGAATTTCTATTCTATTCAATTCTACGAAATATCTACTGTTGTGATTTTGGACTTTACAAAAATGAATTCAATTTTGTCAAAGACTTCATTGAGATGATGCTACAGGACCATGGCATCAAAAATATGGATTCTTATAAATATGAAATACAATTAAAGTGGCAGACATCCCCTTTAATGAGTTTGAGTTTTAATACATTTACTATATGCCTGAGAGCTGTTTTCTTAATCCCTGGTGCATTACAAAATTCGGTTCAAAACAAATGTGAAAATATGGTTCTTTCCAGGACACATATTCTGTACTTGGCGTTCAAAGTTTTATCGACCAATTTCATTATTCAGCCGCTGCCACAACAGAAGACTTTTATCTTTCCTCAGTCCTGTCTCATGTTGGTGAAGACTCTCCGTTGCTCCTCATGTTTAATTCTCTGTTCTTGGCAGGTTTTGTGGCGTTGGTGTCGGCGCCCACTGCTGCGTCACTGACATTACACTCCTCTTTGCTGCCGGAGAAGCAGCAGCAGCAGAAACGGTCTCAGATCCACTCAGAAATGTTAGAGTCCCTGAGCGCCGCGAAACAAGTGGTTAAGCCGTGATTCTAAGTCACTTCATACAATTTTCATATAATTCATAATCCACTATGGCCGTGAAAGGAAAACTATGATATGGCCAAAACCTATTTATAGTTTTTTGGAGTGAATAAATGTGCATCCATCTTTAAATGCGTGTAATGATAATAATGGTAATGATAATGATAATTATTATTGTTATCATTATTATTAATATTAATATTTTTATTTATAAGCTTGACGTAGAATGCGATTGGTTGCTATATCGTTAAAAAGACACTCTTGGCTCATCACCTTATTTAGCATATTTGAAACCTCTAAATTGATTTAAAACTTCTGTCTATAGTCCTGGCGTATTGCTCAAGGGTCTCTCAATCAATCCATGTGCAACTGGGTGAATATTTGGCCGTTTTGGCTTATTCATATTGTAACCCACATAAGTTAGCGGTTCCGTCCCTGTCCCGTTCCTGTCATTTTATTCTGGCGGGCCCATTTCCCTTAAACCTGCCCCGTCTCCTTGGGACGTCCGGCTGCTCAGCTCCCGCTGCGTTTCAAGCTGCTCCTGCTGTGGCGTTTACATTTTACATTCATTGAAACGTAGTACAGCCTAAATCTGCATTCGAACAAAGCCGAATACTGTTACGGGCGTGTTTCGTGTGAACCTTTCCCAGATCGCTGTTCTGTCACCTTCCCAGAACGCTCATAAAAGCCATAGTGGGCCTTTCTTACCCACAATCAATCAATCAAACTTTATTTATAAAGCGCTTTTCATACAATAAAATACAACACAAAGTGCTTTACAGCTTAGTCAAAATCAATACAACATGCCCAATATACCCCACCGCCCCACAGACCCACCCATAAACCACCCTAACTCTGACTCACCCTGACTCACGGGTCAGGTTTTTCCACCCACTCTGTCCAACCACTTGATGGCGAGCTACCTACCCCACCTCCTACCTGCACTGTGGTAGAAACAAACGAACCTTGTTTTTTTTTCCCCTCCTTTGGATCTTTATGGACCTTGATAAACTGAACTGAACTCTACGGAACCAGTACCGAACCTTGAACTCAGGACTATTTTTGTTTTCTTATATCAACATTTTTGTTTCTTTTATTGTTGTTATTTGAAATACATTATTATTTTTATTATTAATACATACCTCTAAAAAGGAAATATTACACCTTCCTTTAAATACACAAGTACTTGAATATCTATATTTTTTGCTGTCTTGTTTTATTCACACCCTTGGCTCCGTGGCTGAACCTATTTCTGATAAAGCCTCAGTATCTTGGCCGCAGTCGGTGCCGAGCCTTAATAGCGTTACAATATCATACACCAGTTGGAAGAAGACATTATATTTATATAGCACATTTCATACAGGACTAAATCCCAATGTTCTTCACGGGGACAGAGTAACCCATCTCACACATGAAGGACGATGGAACAACTTACAACAGCCTAAGGATAGCTTTGTACACATGCAAACCTTTGATAAATATGACCCAGCGAGTGCAAAGCAGTGGATGTGTGCCCTGTTATGAACGGGAATAGCCTGCATGACGAGCAAAGGCCCCAAACTCAAAATTTAGCTTCGGTCCCCTCACATACTTGGGTCGATTATATGTACAGGTTGTATAATGAGGGCCGATCTTTAAGCCTCCTCTCGCCTCCTCGCTGCAGTATCCGTCAGGCCAAGACAGAAAGTCGGTCAGTGTCTTACCGTGATCTGGGCCGACACCGCCTCTTCCAAGGGCGCGTCCGTGAGTGACTTTAGCGCCGCAGGCTTCATTCAGGCAGAGAGCTCCTCACTGGAACGAATGGAGGCCACAACACAACCTGAATCCTGCCCAGTATCACTCACACTCAGGCTCTCTGTGGCAAAGCTGTGTCGGCCAATATCAGAGTGAGCCTGATTCACAATTTCCATTCAATCCCATCAAAAGGTATTACAGACTCTAGGTCCCTTTAAAACGTACAGACCAGACAAAAAATAACAAACAAACTTTAAAAGACGGTCATACCATTGTTGTTAGATTCCAAGAATAGTATCAAAGGCGTTTCTCTGCATTTATAGTGTTTAAAGGTCCTTGCACTTCTCTGAGTACATTTATTTTATTAATTTGGCTACAAACACATTTCTGCTTTTTTGATATTGATGTGAGAACATTCCAAAAGTTGTAATAGTATTTTTTTATGGTTTAGCGCTCTTGCAAAGACAAGGACATGCAACTATTGGGAATAATTATATTGCTGATCATAAAATATCAAAAACATGAATACATTACTACTTACTAATATAATACACCAATCTAATTATTATGCACAGTTATTGTTTTAGACCCAATCAGATGACATTTTCTGCGGCAGGAGTAGAAACACAGGCTTTTTACTGCTCCATTATATCTGAACATTTGTTGAAAAATTCCTCATTCATTAGTTAACAATAAAACGAGGCAGGAGTTTGTATAATCCCAGTTTATCCAGTGGTGGAATAATGTTTCAGAGATGGCCACAGTTGTTGAAATTGATACTTTTTAACAGTATCAATAGGTTTCATTAGTCCTGGTTCTCACTATTTCACTCACTATTGGAAATGCAAATCAAGACCAACAACTTAATTAACTTTCACTAACTAAAATTGTATTTCATTTTTAAGAAAACATGTATTTCTGACACTGGGGCACTGTACTTTTATGTGCAGTAATAATTTTCAGCAATAATATTTTTGAAACAGTCCCTCTCATTGCCATAACCACAGCCAGAAATTTGCTGGAGGAGAATAAAATTGTCAAGGGACCTAAATGATTTGAATTATTTTCGACCAATCAGGAAGCTGCGGGGGTGAGCAAGGGCGGGTCTAACAGTGCTCATATTCTTGGGTTCCATATGACATCAGTGTCGCGAATAACAAACGTAGGACAGGACGTGACGTATCCTGGCGCTGCAGTCTGCCAGGTTTATACACAGAGATATAGTAGAAGAAGCGCTGTCAAAATGGCATCTTTTTGTGCGGTGTACGGTTGTAGCAACAGCGGAAATAGAGAGAAAGACAAGAGCTTCTTCCGTGTTCCAACTGTGGAAATAGCACCACACACAGGACTTTTAAACATACGTTAAAAACCTGGTTATTGGACAATCAAGATTGTAACCACTCATGATGCATAACTTGCGTTTATATTTGACGTCTCTTAAATTGAAATGTTTTAACTAGGGCTGTCAAACGATTAATTTTTTTTAGTTGATTAATCGCATAGTAATGGTGAGTTAACTCACGATTAATCGCATTTTAAGCATCCTATTTCAAATCCACTCCAATTGAAGTTAAATGAGATTTTCAAATGTAATGACACATTGTTATTCATACCAAATGTACTTAAATGTTTGACTTGCTCACAACCTTCTACTTTTGGGTACAACCAACAAGAGCTGTTAATGAAAAGGAAAATGTAGGTACCCCAGCTTTAATTTTGCGAGTTTGGTTGCATTTCAGCGTGTCTCCTCCTCTCCTCCGTGTGTCACACAGCATCAGAGAATGGCCCCTGTGCGAGTATATATACGAGTGTATTATATGACCACGTTACTGCTGTCACCATCACACACACGCACGTGTCCGTGGCATTCTGAGTGATATTATTATAAATGGGCGGGTCATTCAGACATGCGATTGAACAGGTACTCCCATATTGCCAGCAGTTTCTGATGATTTTTACTGAATTTTCAAGACCCACAGAATATTGTGTATTATGACCATCTGAAATCCAAAACCATATTCTGAAAGAATGGACTGTCTACTTTCATCAGCAAAAATAATTTTGTTTCTAGCTTGTTTCGTTCCCCTGTAATCCCCAGTCGAGTAGAGGTAAGTTTTATTGAAATCACCAGAAAGTGCATCTAGCTGTTTTCAAACCATTCATTGAGCAATGCTGCCATCTGCTGGCTCGATAAAATATTGCCTCAAACCTTACATATTTGATACAATAGACATCTGGGAACGTGAAAATAGCGGGAAACGCAATTGACGTGTTAACACGTCAATGGAAGTTAATGCGTTCATTATTTTTTAACGCGTTAATGAAAACGGTAATTAACGGTAATTAACGGTAATTAACGCGATAATTTTGACAGCCCTAGTTTTAACTAGTTACTCTATATTGTCATGTAATGTAATGTAATGTATTGTAATGTAATGTAATTTTTGCAGTGCACTTTGATGGCATTTTACACCTTGCCTAGGGACTACAGTTGGAAACTCGCTGTTAGCTAATACTGACACATATCGTCCCATATCGTCCTATAAAAAAAACCAAAAAAACAACAACCGTACACCGCACAGAGAGCCTTTGACTCCAAAACAGACACTATTAACATGGTTTTCAATGGGAGCAAAACTGAGTAGTCCCACCTCTGCTCATTCGCCCCCTACAGGCCAGGTTCATGAAACCCAAGAATTCTCTCTCTGCAATGTGAAAAGTATCTGCTTTATACACTGCTTATGTTCTATTGTTTTTTTTTTTTTTTTTATGTATAGGAAATGTTGATTTCTAGATAGCTATTATTCTATTGTATGCATATATTTTGTATATAGCTGATTGTTAATTGCATTCAATTTGTGCAGCACTTTGGAAACTGTTCATAAAATGAGATAAACATTTAAGTTATTTAGCACGTTAGACCTATATCTTTATCTCACATTCACGTTCTGACGAGGCCGCACCAGCAACATTCCCATTCCCGCCATTATTAATTCACAAGTGTTTGATGTGATTAATAAAACATGCAGATAACTTTATTAGCATTGGGCTGTGTCTTTGTGTGTACTTTTTCTGTCCTCTCTTCTGTGCTTATGTAAACCTCTTGTCTTGCACTCCCACACACTCCCAAAGACTCCAAATGTGTTTCTCTCGCGACACTGCCTCTGGTCGGATTCAAAATTGTCGTTTTCGTCCCAGTTCCTTGAAATTGACTTTATCCTCCTCCTACATGGTGTCTTCAATTTGTCTTTGCGTCATGAGTAAGACATCTCTCTGTGTGTATGTGAGTGTGTGTCCTAAAGGGAGATTTTTAATTTACCAGTTTTGTCAAACCCCTTAAAACAGCGTAGAAATTTAAAAAAATCCACCCTTGCTTACATCAGTCTTGAATATTTGAATTTCTGATTTTCTTGATTTATATTTGTTGTCTTTTTCAGGATTGCCAGTGGATTCGGTGGAGCCTTGTTCGTCTACTTGAACCGTCTGATTGTTCAGTTCATCCGGAAACAAAAGACTATCAACAAATTCCTCATGAAAAAGTGCGTTTCCATGGCGATAACGGTTCTCACTTCAGTTCCATGTCGAGCTACAGGCTGTTATTGAAAACCAAATTATCACAGAAATGCCTCGCAGCTATTCTGCTTTTATGCTATTATATATACAGACCTGCTCAATTGACCTATTTAAATATAATTAATGAATAATACATGTGCGTTTGTGGCTGAAGGCTTTTAGTGTGCGTCAATGATTAAAGCTGGGGTACCTAACTTTTTTCCGCCATTATTAATACATTTTGTTTGTCCCAACAGAAGGCGTCATGTGGAAGTAGAATGTTGTTTTCTAGTCAGATAAATACAGAACTTTGTGGTTTGAATGGTTCACCCGTTAGCATACTGGGAGTGAGTCATGTGACCTTTTGGGCCGAGAGCTGATTGGCCGAGGGAGCGTGGTCCACTTTTTCACTTTTCTATTATAAAAATGCTAAACTATAGTTGTAAAGTAAGTCATAATATGTGCGTGTGAAAACTAGAGATGGAACCAAACTGTTTTAGAGCCAGGAACAATTTGGATGGATTTTAGCACACACTTTTATACTGGTTTAAAAATTGGGTACCCCAGCTTTATCGCTCAGTCTCAGAGCTGCCACATTCCGACCGTGTAGCTACAGTAGAATATGAGAAAAAAAACATTACATTTTTGTTCAAGAAATATTCCAACATTACATGCCTTTCTGGCTCCAGTCAAAACAGGAATTACGACTGGACTACGTTTGGTGAAAAGTAGCGTTTAATCTTTGATATGGACTTTAACTATTGCCATCTATAAACCTGAACATACAACATATTTGACCACAGCTATTTCTGCAACAGAAATAACCCCCTTAAGGGTTTTTGTGCGCAATATGAATTTAGTTTCACTTTAGTTTCATTTTAGTTTATTTATTTACACTGCAAATAAAATGATAAATATGAGGTAATAAATGCTTGAGTCAAGTGTTTTTTTTTTTTAAATCTAAATATGAGCACATTCTGACTGTCTTATAACCAGATTTGCCAATGGGTCAAAGCCATTTAGTCTAATTTCAAAAACTGTTGGATTATTTTCTCATTCCAGGAGAGACGTTTCTTGTTTCTTTCTAAAACAAGATTATTTTGTTTTGTCCCATTGGCAAATCTTGTTCTAAGGCTCAGTCAGAATGTGCTCATATTAAGATACCATCCATCCATCCATCCATTTTCTTCCGCTTCATCCGTTGCCGGGTCGCGGGGGCAGCAGTCTAAGCAGAGACGCCCAGACTTCCCTATCCACACACACTTCCTCCAGCTCGTCCGGGGGGACTCCAAGGCGTTCCCAGGCCAGCTGAGAGACATAGTCCCTCCAGCGTGTCCTGGGTCTTCCCCGGGGCCTCCTCCCGGTGGGACGTGCCCGGAACACCTCCCCAGGGAGGCGTCCAGGAGGCATCCGGAACAGATGCCCGAGCCACCTCAACTGGTTCCTCTCGACGTGGAGTAGCAGCGGCTCTACTCCGAGCTCCTCCCGTGTGACTGAGCTCCTCACCCTATCTCTAAGGGAGCGCCCAGCCACTCTGCGGAGGAAGCTCATTTCGACCGCTTGTATCCGCGATCTTGTTCTTTCGGTCATTACCCAAAGCTCATGACCATAGGTGAGGGAGGGAACGAAGATTGACCGGTAAATTGAGAGCTTTGCCTTTCGGCTCAGCTCCCTCATCACCACAACGGTCCGATACAGCGACCGCATCACTGCGCACGCTGCACCGATCCGCCTGTCAATCTCACGCTCCATCCTTCCCTCACTCGTGAACAAGACCCCGAGATACTTGAACTCCTCCACTTGAGGAAGGGCCTCTCCACCCACCTGAAGAGGGCAGGGCACCTTTTTCCGGTCGAGCACCATGGCCTCAGATTTGGAGGTGCTGATTCTCATCCCAGCCGCTTCACACTCGGCTGCAAACCGTCCCAGTGCATGTTGTAGGTCCTGGTTCGTTGGAGCCAACAGGACAACATCGTCTGCAAACAGCAGAGATGAAATCCTGTGGTCCCCGATCCGGACCCCCTCCGACCCTTGGCTGCGCCTAGAAATTCTGTCCATGAATACAGTGAACAGAACCGGTGACAAAGGGCAGCCCTGGCGGAGGCCAACGTGCACAGGGAACAGGTCTGACTTACTGCCGGCAATGCGCACGCAGCTCTGGCTCCGGTCATACAGGGACCGGACGGCCCTCAGCAGAGGACCCCGGACCCCGTACTCACGGAGGACCCCCCCAAAGGACACCCCGGGGAACACGGTCGAACGCCTTCTCCAAATCCACAAAGCACATGTGGACAGGTTGGGTGAACTCCCATGAACCCTCGAGTATCCGATGGAGAGTGTAGAGCTGGTCCAGTGTTCCACGGCCGGGACGAAAACCACACTGCTCCTCCTGAATCCGAGATTCGACCATCGGCCGTAACCTCCTCTCCAGTACCTTGGAGTAAACCTTACCAGGGAGGCTGAGGAGTGTGATCCCACGATAATTGGAACACACCCTCCGGTCCCCCTTCTTGTAGAGCGGAACCACCACCCCGGTCTGCCACTCCATTGGCACCGCCCCCGATCGCCACGCGATGTTGTAGAGACGTGTCAGCCAAGACAGTCCTACAACATCCAGAGACTTTAGATAGTCAGGACGGATCTCATCCACTCCCGGCGCCTTGCCACCAAGGAGGCTGCCAACCACCTTGGTGACCTCTGCCAGGGTGACAGAAGTATCCGCCCCAACATCCTCAGCCTCTGCCTCCGGAGCGGAGGACGTGACGGGGGGATTGAGGAGAACCTCGAAGTATTCCTTCCACCGTCCGACAATATCCCCGGTCGAGGTCAGCAGCTCACCCCCCGCACCGTACACGGTGTTGGCAAAGAACTGCTTCCCCCTCCTGAGGCGCCGGACAGTTTGCCAGAATCTCTTCGAGGCCGACCGATAGTCATGCTCCATGGACTCTCCAAACTCCTCCCAGTCCCGGGTTTTTGCCTCTGCAACAGCCCGGGCCGCGGCACGCTTGGCCTGCCGGTACTGGACAGCTGCCTCAGGAGTCCCCCGAACCATCATGGCTCGATAGGACTCCTTCTTCAGCCTGACGGCATCCCTTACTGCCGGTGTCCACCACCGGGTTCGGGGGTTGCCGCCGGGACCAGCACCAGAGACCTTGCGACCACAGCTACGAGCCGCCGCATCGGCGATAGAGGAAGAGAACATGGTCCACTCAGACTCAATATCCCCCTCCTCCGCCGGGACCTGGGAGAAGCTCTCCCGGAGGTGTGAGTTGAAAGTCCGTCTGACAGGGGTCTCAGCGAGACGTTCCCAGCAAACCCTCACTACACGCTTGGGCCTGCCAGGTCTGACCAGCTTCTTCCCCTGCCAGCGGATCCAACTCACGACCAGGTGGTGATCGGTTGACAGCTCTGCCCCTCTCTTTACCCGAGTGTCCGAAACACGCGGTCGAAGGTCAGATGATACGACAACAAAGTCGATCATCGACCTCCGGCCTAGGGTGTCCTGGTGCCACGTGCACTGGTGGACACCCTTGTGCTCAAACATGGTGTTCGTGATGGACAAACCGTGACTAGCACAGAAGTCCAACAACTGAACACCACTCGGGTTCAGATCAGGGGGGCCGTTCTTCCCGATCACCCCTCTCCAAGTGTCACTGGCGCTTCCCACATGGGCGTTAAAGTCCCCCAGGAGAATGACGGAGTCCCCGGGCGGTGCACTGTCCAGTACCCCTCCCAAGGACTCCAAGAAGGCCGAGTACTCTGCACTGCTGTTAGGCCCGTAGGCCGTCACAACAGTGAGAGACTTGTCCCCCACCCGAAGGCGGAGGGACGCGACCCTCTCATTCACCGGGGAGAACTCCAACACGTGGCGGCTGAGATGGGGGGCAATGAGTATGGCCACCCCAGCTCGCCGCCTCTCCCCGCGAGATACACCAGAAAAGTGGAGCGTCCAACCCCTCTCAAGGAGTTGGGTTCCAGAGCCCAAGCTGTGTGTGGAGGTGAGGCCGACTATCTCTAGTCGGTACCTCTCGACCTCCCCCACAAGCTCGGGCTCCTTCCCCCCCAGTGAGGTGACGTTCCACGTCCCAAGAGCTAGATGTTGGGTGTGCGGACTGGGTCGCCGAGGTCTCCGCCTTCGACTGCTGCCCAGTCCTCTCTGCACCGAGCCGCCACGGACCCCTCTGCGGGTGGTGGGCCCACAGGAGGGCCTGCCCACGTCGTCCTTTCGGGCTGAGCCCGGCTGGGCCCCGTGGGCTAAGGCCCGGCCACCAGGCGCCCGCTTTCGGGCCCCGACCCCAGGCCTGGCTCCAGGGTGGGGCCCCGGCTGCGCCATGCCGGGCGACGTCACTTGTTCTTTTTTTGTGCGATCCATGACGGGTTGTGGACTGCGCTTCGTCTGACTCGTCACCTGAGACCTGTCTGCCATGGGAGACCCTACCAGGGGCATGAAGCCCCAGACAGCATAGCTCCCAGGATCACCCGAGTACTCAAACTCCCCCACCACGTTAAGGTGGCAGTCCAGGGGGGAGATATATTAAGATACATTTTGCCAAATTTTGAGCACTTGTTAACTTATTTTGCATCACTTTTTGCAATGTAGTTCAGATGTTTTTCACTATTCTGACCATTTCAGGCAAAAAAAAAGGTCTGTAAAACAGGAATGGGCAGAAACTAAAGCTTACAGACTTACAGACGCCTACCCCTTAGTACACATATAAATGGCTGCTACACAACTTCCTCATTATTTCTGTGGCTGACCTTATTCTGTGTCTTTCCAGGCGTCTGCTGTACCCCGCACTGGTCACTTTAATCATTTCCACCATGACGTTTCCTCCCGGCTTCGGACAGTTCATGGCCGGCAAGGTGAGCTCTCCACTCTCATATAATCGCCTTAAAAAACACACACATACACATACACACACACACCGTGATTACATTCATCCAGTCCTAATGATGTCCTGCTTATGATTCACCCAGCGCTGGTTTTTAAACGTATTTTTCTGTGTGAGCTGATGTCGGCTGTTTGCTTCAGGGATGAGTCAGATCTGTCTCCAATTACTGGCCCTTCATCTCGTCTAATTATCAGAATTAAACGTGGAACAGTGTCCTCAGAGCTAAGAAAATACTTACTCTGGTCTTGTTTCCTGATAAAGGGTTGAGTCAGGCCAGAATGAAAGGTCACGTCCGCCGGCTTCGAATATCACCGCTTTCTTGTCTTCTGCAAGTTCTTTATAATTGAAATGGATAGCGTTACTTTGTGTGAGAGACGGGAGACGTGTACTTTTATACTTGACCTGAGAATATAGATCTGGAACACTGAATTTATCCATTGTGAGGTAATAAAGTACATCTCTTTGTATAGTATAGTAGTTTCTCACTTCAATCCATAGCCTCCTATTATTTATGTATGGAATTGATATTGAAGCATTCACAGCTAGTTAAAGGAGCTATACCCGTTTCTGTGAGGTTTGAATGTTTAGCCCCGCCCCTCAACTCGCTCACAGGCTTCTCATTTCTCCTACGCTCTCATTCCACGGAGTCATCTAGTTTTATTTGCGATCTATGCAAACATTAGCATGAGCGCAACTTAAGCTGTACAACAATCACTGATGAAATGGTACAAAAGCAACGCACTGCTAACAAAATATATAACTGAAAGATTACCGCTAGTTCTGCGTCCGAATGTAGTCCGAGCATAGATGGGCTTGTTCACACTAAAGGGCACAAAAGTGTGACAAAAGGCCAAAAAATAGATTTTAATAATCAGAAGATATTTTATGTTTTTCATGTTTCCAAGCACCTCCTCTGTCCATTAGAAGTTGCTAGAACATAACTGTTTTATACATTAGACAAGTTTCCTATAGTGGCCCTGTTTATTTTATCTAACGGACGTGATGATTTGACGGAATGAGCTTTGCGGAAGTTTGATAGGTATTTTCAGATGTCCACATTTGATTCAGAGATTCTATTTTTTTTTTACACAGAGTAGAAACAAAGTGATACTTTAATTTAGTCAACCAATTAAATGTGAAACCAGACAAGATTTGTTTCTTTCTCAAGTTAAAATTTTAGAGAAAAGAGGACGGAAACCATCACGTCAGTTATACATTTTTCAAGGGTCAATTAATTAATTAATTATTTTTTATTTTTTAACGATTCCTTTTCATATCAAGTGATTTCCTGATGTTGTGTTAACCATGTAAATATTATGGGATTTCATCTGCCGCTTTTTCAGACTGAGGACATTTTATTTTTTATGTAACTGGCGTCACAGTAGAATGGTCAAAAAAGAGGCTGATTTTGTCGTTTAAAATGTCACCAAAAATATATTTGACAATCTTTCCTTTTGATTTTTTCCACACTATTTCTTTGATGTGTCTGTGTTTGAAATCTTTTTTCCAATCTATGATAGTAATTTTAGTTTTTAAGTTATAACCTTTTAAAGTCGAGATACTTCAATTGACACTTAACTGTGAACACACTCAGATAGTCCGAGGCGGTCCCGCAGGTCTTTCCCATAGACAATAAGTCTGTGGGAGATGTAAGCTAGCTATGTTCACCCGGGCTTGATTTCTTCTTTGATCATTTTCTCGCTTTAGTTCCCTCTTCTCTTCCTCACTGTTGTGTCGTTCGGGCTGTTTTTCTGTGTCTGCAGTTACAGCCAGAGGAGTTATAGCCACTTATGCTAACATGCTACTGTGTTTAGCAGCGCTGTAGAGACTAGAGGACGCAGCCTCGTTCTGTGATTGGAGGAGAGCCAGCGTCACACTAAGTCTCTACTCAGCACTTTTATACAGCCTGAATTCATACACAGCTGAATCAGTTTTCAATTAAATTACAGATTATAATACAACTTTTATGTAGTAATAAGTATTTTTATGAACTCTCAAAAAAAAAAATCAAAGACGCTTCACATGTCATTATTCTTTCACTCCTTACACGGTTGTGATAAACTACTACTGGAGCCCCAGCTGCCCTGGGGCACACTGACAGAAGCAAGGCAACCAGTATGTGCCATCAGCCCCTCCGACCACCACCAACCATTCACACACACACCAGACTCATTCTAGACAATGTGGGTGAAGTGTCTTGCCTAAAGACACAACAGCAATTTGGGACTTTACAGCCACAGCCAATTGCCTCCAGGCCTTTGTTTTTGATAATATTAATGATGTGGTTATTTTCTTGATAAACTTACCTTGAAAATGATTATAACATGCCTGATATACCACAATAGTATAAAATGAATAGAATGAAATAAACAAGTAAAATGAAAAAAAAGAAATAAAAAGAATCAGATTAAAATTAAAAAATATATTTATAATTATGCATAAATAAACATGAAACGATAAAATAAAAAAATGGAGGAAGATTAGAGGTCTGTTTAGAGGTGGTCGGGTGAAGGCTGATGGACTTACACAGATCTGCTCTCGAACCTTGACTCTACACAATGTTTTCTTGACTTCCAGTTGCTGCTTCCTGCTCTGATCCGTCAGTCTCTCACATAGAAAGTGGAGAACATGAATAATGCAGCAGTTTTTGTGGCGCAGATCATGATCATTTATCCATGTCCTAACACGACTGTATCTATCCCTGCATCAGTGTTGCCGTGACTATGGGTGATTATTAGCTGAAGTGTGGAGGACACGCACAGGGAGCATAAACTTTTGTGTTTGTTTAATTCATCAGTTCTTCAAACGCGATACCAGCTCTTTCCCCGAGAGGCTGCGGCTTCTGTTCTCTGCTCATGAAGCGTTTGTCTTCCACCGCAACCGTCAACTCTCTCAGACTCGTTCACGAACAAGCATATTGAGTGTTCCCATCTGAAAAAAACTGTCTTTGGCTGGTTTAGCTAATTTAGAATCATATGCATAGTGGTGTAGAGGGCGGCGCGGTCGGAACGGGGCCTTTCTGAGTGGAGTTTTCATGTTCTCCCCTCGTCTACATAAGTTTCCTCCAGGCGCTCCGGTTGCTCCTACCACTAAAAAAACATGTACAATAGGTCTGGCATGCACCTCCTGTAAGCAACCCTGCTTCATCTCTGTGTGGTGTGGGAGACAAGTGCCCACAATTGTAAACCGCTTTGTGACTCGGGTCTGTGAAAGGCGCTATATAATTAAACATTACTTACTTAGATATAATTAAAAAAGAGCCAGTCTTAAAAGCTCAAATAGATAAGTAGTAATTAATAATGCATCTGATTTTATATATTTTTTTGGACACTCAGACTCTTCACTATATTTTTCATTGACTCCAAGCACGGTGGTGATACACTACTACTGTAGCCTCAGCTGCCCTGGGGCACACTGACGGGACACTCCGACCACTACCAACCATTCACACACGCATACAGCAGACTCATTCTAGGCAGGTCTCCCATCACAGTATTCTGACTTCACAAAACCGCTGAATTTCCCAACACAGATCAAGAATCAAACAGAACAAACTCTAGAAATGCATCGATAAAAACACTCATAGAGCCATTGGTCCATAAGGGGCGGAGACCAATGTCCATAAAAAGTCGTCAGATGTTGAGTGTCCTGGACCAGACCTAACCAGACCTGGCCCTGCTTAGCTTCAGAGCTCTGATGGATCTGGCTTTCACATGCTGCTGGTGCAAAAAGTAAAGTCTATTTTTTCCCTTCTTGCTTGAGTCACATTTTTTACACATGTTCTTGAAGAGTTTAAGATGCCCTTCACTCAATCGCTTCAGTATCTAAAATCCGGTGAGTGTCGTGAGTGTGGACTTTACTCTTGTGACCTGTTGGTTTGAAGTATTTTCCATCTCAGAAGCAGTGGTTTCTTTTTCATCTTCAAAGGCCACATATTTATTTTTTGACATGAAAAAGTGTATTGGATATTCTTATCAGACGAGTAAATGAAATGAAAAATGGCTTTCCTCAAACGCAAAGTAACTAAGTAGAATGTGTGGTTTATGTCAAAACACGTGACGTCCGTTTGAATCTTCCACAATATTCCACATGTTTTTGTACAACTCTAACTCAGAAAAACATTTACAGTATACTCCGAATTATCAACCAAGGTAAACTAACAAATGACTTGTTTGTCTATTGCTATATTCTATGAGATGAAATAAAACTCACAAAAGTTCACATCGATTGGATAATGTAGTTGCATTGCTGTCTACACTGCGGCACGGTGGCTGAGTGGTTAGCACTTCCTACGGGGACAATAACGTATAACTGAACTGAACTGAACTGAGCTATATCGGCTCGAACTTCCACAGCAGTCAATTTGATGCTTAGTTTTGGAAGTGTAATTACTCTTTTTCTCTCTTACTATTATTGGTCTTCCCAACATCTTTTTCTGGTTCTATATGTAGTTTATTTTTATGATTGTTTATATTTGAAATGTGAGGAGTACTCAGTTTAACTCTAATAATTCCATTAATTTCAAAATAAAATTCAAATTATTTTTGTGACAAACACAACACTCTTTGTGGGAAATTCTCAGAATTCCAATGGTTTGAATTGGTGCAGTCAAAATGATGGGAGCTCTAGGAGTTTCAGAATACTTTTACAGTAACACACAATTAAAGATGGTGTCAGTGATTTTTTTTCCATACGCATTTTTTTTAACCATTGTGGGAAAACGTCCCTAAACCCTAAAAGTAGTCAAGTTATCATGTGTTTTCAAATAGTAATGGAATTGACCAGTTGCCTAAAGTCTCTAAAAATGTCTACAAAATATTTTGGAGCTGACCGATAAAAATTGACCAATGGGATGTGTTTACCTCCTTCACCCTCTTCCTGTTTCTCGTGAGTGCACCAGAGTTATTGGATTATTTTCTAAAACCTAAAAGGGCTGAATGTAATAATGCCAATTTCACGTTTGCCACCCACTCTCCCTGTTATGACAAAGAAAAGAAAATACTGGATGTTTGGTTTGGTAAAGAGGCGAGGGGAGGAGGGGAGTGGTTTCGAGTCGGTGCTAACGGCTAAGCTAACAACATCGCTAACTGCCCCTTTAACACACTCTTATAACAATAAAAACTCAATTTCCATTATTCTGAGTCCCATTGATACTACCTGGAACACAGTAGTTTCTGTGAGTCTTCCCATGTCTTGAATGTTTGGTCGTAACATTTACCCATTGGATTATGCATCACTCCACACCGGGCCCCTGGGAGCCCTGCGATCCTCTGCAATAAGAGCTGATGTGTTTGCCATAAGCCGCGAGGAAACTTGACACCGGCAGGACTTTTAAAGATGCCCCACTGAGTATCGCTTTTCTTTGACAGACCAAAAGCCCTCGTGTTTCATCTTTTGCACCGAGGTTGTCGTGCCACCGACCGCCTCCAATTAAAAGCAGTCACAAAGAATTTTAATGATGACAGCGGTCCGTGCGGAGTCTTTGCTCCGTGAACGGAAGTGAGTCATTTCAGACCTGATTTACTTCACACTTCTTCAGGTTGTGCACCGTGTGAGTTTCTAGATCCTGCTGTTTCATATGATTCATGCTTTTATGTGAATGTAAACCTATGTTCTTAATGTCAGTCTGGAGGATTGAAGTCTCTGGAATATTTTCAATTTTTTAGTTTTCTTTTTTTGGGTTTTTTATATTGGCAGTCATGAGGTCAAACTGTGATGTTCTAAAACAAGATTTCAAGCATTTATTACAATGGGACAAAGCCATTTAGTCTTATTTCAAGAACTGTGGCTTTATTCTCTCAGTACACGGGAGACATTATTTTCAAAACTTGATCATTTTGCTTTGTCTCTTTGGCAAATCTTGTTTCAAGGCAGTCAGAAAGTGCTCAAATTTAGATACATTCTGCCAATTTTGTTTTGACTTATTTTGTGTTACTTTTTGCAGTGTACATACTGTAATATTCATATACATTGGTCATCTGCCCCTTTATGCACCAATGGCTCTACATTTTTATTATTGCATTTACTGTGTTCAAACGGTTTGATTCTCTGATCCGTGTTGACGAATCGACAAGTTTGTGAAGTCCTCCCGAGATATCTACTCTGTGATTTGGGGCTGCACAAAAATAGTCCAGACAAGTGAAGAGTATAAAAACTATCAAACTAAAACATAAACACACTGATAAACGTGTACCGGGCAAGTTTACTGCTATTTCATGTATTTAAGAGATACTTTTTTATTCCACCGTGGGGACATTTCAGAGTTGCATCACAAGTTACAGAACAGTAGGAATGAGTAAGTAAATATTTAAGTATAGCACAACCATATATACGTATAATCATTTTTATTTTCTTGTTTTTCTCTCTTGTCCCTTGCAGCTGACACAGAAGGAGTCTCTGGTCACATTATTGGACAATCGCACTTGGGCCAAACAAGGAATCGCAGAAGAGTTTGACTACCTCGGCAACTCTCAGGCCTGGCTGCACCCGCAGGTCAACGTCTTCGTCACCCTGGTCATCTTCATCGTCATGAAGGTAACACTCTTACACTCAGAACAGAAGGAATGAGGAGCACACAGCACAAGATACGTGAACAGTAAAACTATATATACTAAAATAAAATAAAATCTCTAACTTAAGCCTAATAATGGAGCAAGAAAGCTACGTCTTTTATATGGTTTGAGATCTATTAGAAATCAATAGGAGATGGAAAAAATAGTTCTCATTAATCACATGTATTTCATTTCAAGATTCAAGAATTTATTTGCCATTTGCAGTAAAACCACTTTGGAAAAACTGTGCAAGACTGCCCCAGTGTGCTCCAGAATTTGTAAGGGAAATAATGTTTTGGATAAAGGTCTCATTCAATTCATGTGAAATACTGTGTAGAGACATTGTACTTGTGTTAAATGACGATTATAGCTGCTTGGATCTGAAACACTGCCTTCCCATGTTTAGTCCTGACCCTGGGCACCCGCAGGAGGCCAGTCCCTGTGATCCTCAGTGCCCTTTGACTGGGCTCGGACTCTTAACATGTCGCAGATGTACCATGGTGCGAGGCCTTGGAGCGACTTGGAGCAATTAGTTTACAACATTATCATAAAGACAATTTTTTACGTGTTTTTCTCATACACTGTTGTTTATTATTTTGTTGTTTTTTCTCTGGTATACAGGAGCAATTTCCTATTATTTTTTTCTTTCTCTTCAAATATTTTCTCTAGTCTTTATGATCTTTATGAAGTAGAAAATATATCTCCCATATATATTAAAGTAGAAGCTATAAGCCATGTTTATTTTGAGCAAATAAGTGTACAAAAAACAAAAGCAGAACATCAAAATTGTGCATAAATAACCCCGAGTTGCATTTACATAATACAAAATAATATTATACACACAAGAGAAAATCTTGCAGATACTTGAAAAGGAGTGGGAAAGTACTCAAAAGCTTAAAGTGATAGTCTGGAACTCTAAATGAATTAGACATTTTAAGAATTGTATTAAATTGACCTCCTGGCCTTAAATGTTGATTTAAAATAAGTCATTTTATGAATTCTAATATTACGGGTAAATCCCGCCTTCCCTTCTCTTAGCTTTAGCTCAAAATCCACGATGCCGTCCAGTTTAACCAATCGAGTCATGCCAAGGGCTGTCAATCATCAGCGCTCATGCTCGTAGCTGCTCATGCTCAGTTGTTTGTTTTCACGGAGCCTCCGAATCAAGCCTCCATTAGGCTCTGAAACTACATGAAAACTGAACAAAGAATTCTGAACATCTGCGCTGAGGGTACTCATTTATATAGTGACCCTATATCCATAATCATTTATATACTGACCCTATATCCATAATCATTTATATACTGAACCTATATCCATAATCATTTATATACTGAACCTATATCCATAATCATTTATATACTGACCCTATATCCATAATCATTTATATACTGACCCTATATCCATAATCATTTATATACTGAACCTATATCCATAATCATTTATATACTGAACCTATATCCATAATCATTTATATACTGAACCTATATCCATAATCATTTATATACTGAACCTATATCCATAATCATTTATATACTGAACCTATATCCATAATCATTTATATACTGAACCTATATCCATAATCATTTATATACTGAACCTATATCCATAATCATTTATATACTGGACCTATATCCATAATCATTTCTATACTGAACCTATATCCATAATCAGATCCTCTGCAGATGTGTTCTATAATGTGCAATCAATGAAAATAGCTACTTCCGGGTTTACCGCGATCGCTTTTTTGTGCATAAAAACATTATTTTTGCCAAAAAAAGTTAATAATTCTCAAAGCTTCCGTGCATGTGTATTAATAATGTATATGTATAATGTGTTCTCTGATTTAAATGTGTTGATTGATTGGTCTACACCTAAGTTTCCGTAACAATCAGCGAGGAAAGGGGAGGAGCTTGTTTTTTGGGGGGGTTTTTTTCAAATCATGTACCTCTCTCTTTTTTTCTACAAACTCCAGACAATCACTAAGTTGAAAGTATACATAAAAAATGCCAAAACTCTGTACCTTGTTGATTAAATTCTCCTGGAAGCAGCATCGACATTATCCCCCTTTTCAGAATAAGTGATGATTGTGTGGGAAGAGGATTGTGTTTTAGAGGCCAAGACATCTTCTCTGTTGAAGTTACACTCTTCGCTTTTTATGTGACCCTTATTCTCCCAGACGGCTTTGTTCAAATGCCAAATTGGAATGCACTTTATAGAAATGGCAAAGTGACTGCTGAATAATCCCCATTCTTCCTTGCAAAACAGCTCGAGCTCAGTGAGGTTGGATGGAGAGCGTTTGTGAACAGCAGTCTTCAGCTCTTTCCACAGATTCTCGATTGGAGTCAGGTTTGGACTTTGACTCGGCCATTCTAACACCTGGATACGTCTATTTGTGAACCATTCCATTGTAGATTTGGCTTTATGTTTTGGATCATTGTCCTGTTGGAAGATAAATCTCCGTCCCAGTCTCAGGTCTTTTGCAGACTCCAACAGGTTTTCTTCCAGAATGGTTCTGTATTTGGCTCCATCCATCTTCCCATCAATTTTAGCCATCTTCCCTGTCCCTGCTGAAGAAAAGCAGACCCAAACCATGATGCTGCCACCACCATGTTTGACAGTGGGGATGGTGTGTTCAGGGTGATGAGCTGTGTTGCTTTTACGCCAAACATATTGTTTTGCATTGTGGCCAAAAAGTTCGATTTTGGTTTCATCTGACCAGAGCACCTTCTTCCACATGTTTGGTGTGTCTCCCAGGTGGCTTGTGGCAAACTTTAAACGAGACTTTTATGGATATCTTTGAGAAATGGCTTTCTTCTTGCCACTCTTTCATAAAGGCCAGATTTGTGCAGTGCACGACTGATTGTTGTCCTATGGACAGACTCTCCCACCTCAGCTGTAGTTATCTGCAGTTCATCCAGAGTGATCATGGGCCTCTTGGCTGCATCTCTGATCAGTCTTCTCCTTGTTTGAGATGAAAGTTTGGAGGGACGGCCGGGTCTTGGTAGATTTGCAGTGGTCTGATACTCCTTCCATTTCAATATAATTGATTGCACAGTGCTCCTTGAGATGTTTAAAGCTTGGGAAATCTTTTTGTATCCAAATCCGGCTTTAAACTTCTCCACAACAGTATCTCGGACCTGCCTGGTGTGTTCCTTTGTCTTCATGGTTCTCTCTGCGCTTTAAACAGAACCCTGAGACTATCAAAGAGCAGGTGCATTTATACAAAGACTTGATTACACACAGGTGGATTCTATTTATCATCATCAGTCATTTAGGACAACATTGGATCATTCAAAGATCCTCACTGAACTTCTGGAGTGAATTTGCTGCACTGAAAGTAAAGGGGCCGAATAATATTGCATGCCCCACTTTTCAGTTTTTTATTTGTTAAAAAAGTTTAAAATAAAAATGCCAGGGGCGACAGTAGCTCAGTTGGTAGAGCATTGGCCTTCAGGCCTGAAGGTCGTGGGTTCAATTCCCACCTCTACACCTTCTCCACCGACTCCCACTGATGACTGCTGTCGTTGTGTCCTTGGGCAAGACACTTAACCCCACTTTGCCCAAAGCCCCCACTGAAAGATCAAGGCTATGCTCACACTCAGAGAGCAGCCGTCCTCCTGTGGACTCACCACCTGCAGAGGGTCAGTGAGGGGCTGGTGCTATGAGACTTGGGTGGCATCTCTGATTGCCACCCCCCTGACCCAGAAATGGATTAAAGGGTAGAAAATGGATGGATGGAAGTTTAAAATATTCAATACATTTCGTTCCACTTCACGATTGTGTCCCACTTGTTGTTGATTCATGACAAAAAAATAAAATTTTATATCTTTATGTTTGAAGTTTGTGTAAGCCCTCAGTCGTACAGGGATTAGTCAAAGCAAAGGAAGGTTTCTCACCCATCATCTGTACTTCTTAGCAAGTTTTCCCGACGTTTCGTCCTCAACCTGGGGACTTCTTCAGGGAATGAATTCTCGGACCACGCGTTGATTTATAACCTATGGGTGTGGTAAGCCACACCCTAATCCTGATACTAACTCGTAAACAATCTCAGGTCTGCTTGATGTAGAAGGGAGCAGGTCTAACGACCCTGCTGAGGCTAACGACCCTAACTCCTTAGCATGTCACAGACCTATTGTCTGCTGGGATCATCAAGTGGAGTGCAGGTCTCACCCCTCCTAACTCATTAGCATGTCACTGACCTTGTCCCAAGTTAGGGCGTTGTTTTTAGGATGTCGTCATAGATGCGAGGCAAAACAAATCTTAACCCTCCTCCTCTGTTAAGAGAAGGTTTTTGTTTCCTCACAAAAATGGCTTCTTTCACCCCTCTCTCAAACCAATTCTTCTCCCGAGCCAGAATTTTAACCTCTGTGTCATCCACCGTGTGGTTGGAGGCCTTGAGGTGGAGATGAACAGCCGACTGTGGCCCACTAGAGTTTTCTCTACGATGTTGGTAAAGTCGTTTCTGTAGAGTTTGTTTGGTTTCTCCAATATAGTGGTCAGTGCACTCCTCTTCACTACATTTAATTGAATACACCACATTGCTCTGTTTGTGTCTGGGTGTTTTGTCTTTGGGATGCACTAATTTCTGTCTTAACGTGTTGAAAGGTTTGAAATACACAGGGATTTTGTGTTGCCTAAAGATTCTTTGTAGTTTCTCTGAAACTCCCGCCACATACGGTAAGGACACCCCTCTCCTCCTACTTTCTTCTGTCTGTAGGACTGTGTCTCTGGCCTTTCTCGTCCTTTGGGCTTTAGTAAAAGACCACTTGGGGTAGCCACATCTGGAAAGTGCTCTCTGAACATGTTTGGTTTCTCTGTTCTTTCCCTCCGAGCTAGTGGGGACCTGGTGGGCTCGGTGTTGAAGCGTTCTAATGACCCCGAGTTTGTGTTGTAGCGGATGATTTGAATCAAAGGCCAAGTACTGGTCAGTGTGAGTGGACTTTCTGAAGACCTCAGTCTCTAATTGTCCGTTCTCCAGTATGATGACCTTACAATCTAGAAAGGCGAGTTCACTCTCCTTAGCATCCTCGCCGAGCCCAACACCGAGCCCACCAGGTCCCCACTAGCTCGGAGGGAAAGAACAGAGAAACCAAACATGTTCAGAAAGCACTTTCCAGATGTGGCTACCCCAAGTGGTCTTTTACTAAAGCCCAAAGGACGAGAAAGGCCAGAGACACAGTCCTACAGACAGAAGAAAGTAGGAGGAGAGGGGTGTCCTTACCGTATGTGGCGGGAGTTTCAGAGAAACTACAAAGAATCTTTAGGCAACACAAAATCCCTGTGTATTTCAAACCTTTCAACACGTTAAGACAGAAATTAGTGCATCCCAAAGACAAAACACCCAGACACAAACAGAGCAATGTGGTGTATTCAATTAAATGTAGTGAAGAGGAGTGCACTGACCACTATATTGGAGAAACCAAACAAACTCTACAGAAACGACTTTACCAACATCGTAGAGAAAACTCTAGTGGGCCACAGTCGGCTGTTCATCTCCACCTCAAGGCCTCCAACCACACGGTGGATGACACAGAGATTAAAATTCTGGCTCGGGAGAAGAATTGGTTTGAGAGAGGGGTGAAAGAAGCCATTTTTGTGAGGAAACAAAAACCTTCTCTTAACAGAGGAGGAGGGTTAAGATTTGTTTTGCCTCGCATCTATGACGACATCCTAAAAACAACGCCCTAACTTGGGACAAGGTCAGTGACATGCTAATGAGTTAGGAGGGGTGAGACCTGCACTCCACTTGAGCATCCCAGCAGACAATAGGTCTGTGACATGCTAAGGAGTTAGGGTCGTTAGCCTCAGCAGGGTCGTTAGACCTGCTCCCTTCTACATCAAGCAGACCTGAGATTGTTTACGAGTTAGTATCAGGATTAGGGTGTGGCTTACCACACCCATAGGTTATAAATCGGTCCGAGAATTCATTCCCTGAAGAAGTCCCCAGGTTGAGGACGAAACGTCGGGAAAACTTGCTAAGAAGTACAGATGATGGGTGAGAAACCTTCCTTTGCTTTTATGTTTGAAGCCTGAAATGTTGCAAAATGTTGAAAGGTTCAAGGGGTTCAATACTTTCGCAAGGCACTGTAGATGTGGGAGGGATGCATTTCTAATTTACAATATTTGTGTTGATGTATAGTTTGAAATCTGAAAGGTATTTTTTGATTGGCACAACACAATAATTAACAATATTAATGGCTCAGTTGGTAGAGCATTGGCCTTTGGGCCTTTGGGCCTGAAGGCCGTGGGATCAAGACCACCACGAGACCAACTTCACAACTCCCACTGATGACTGCTGTCGTTGTGTCCTTGGGCAAGACACCTAACCCCACTTTGCCTAATGCCCCCGGCTGGTGCTATGTGTACTGGGTGCAGCTCTGACTATCACCCCCCCCCCCCCCCCCCCCCCCCTGACCCAGAAATGGATTAAGGGGAAGAAGATGGATGGATGGACATTAATTAACAACCATATCCAAGTCATGCACTAATTGTACATACAGTGCCAGATTTTAGCAAAACAGTTTCTTTTGTGACCTGTCTTAGGACTACAGATGTAAAATTGGAGGTCAAGGGTCTTTCAGAAGTCCACAATACTCATCTGTCTTTTGGGCGTTCAGCTCTAAGTTGTTGCCGGTGTAAATAGATCGATCAGTCTAATGAGGGGGGGCATATACTGTCTGTCCTCTGCATTTGACCCTTTCTTCCAAATCCACAACTAAGGCGTCTGTCAGGAGCTGTGGTCTCCGTAGTACAGCGCCTGCGGGCCATTCTCCAGACTTGGTCAGGACCGGAGCAGGAGGATTTTACCTATTGTACATGTTTTAGTGGTAGGGGAAACCAGAGCACCCAGAGGAAGCCTACACTGACATCGGGAGAACATGCTAACTCAAATGATTAGTTTAAATAAGTGCAAAACTGATTTATGTTTGGGAACACCATGTCTCCTCCATTATCCAAGACAGAAGGTTTTTTGGCAATGAACTTGAAGCTTTCAGGCAAAACGGTGGCGTCTTTCTGTGAAAATGCAAACCGTCGACGTTCCACCTTAAAAGTTCACTTGTGCACCATTGATAAAACAACAAGTTTGATCTTGGAGCCGTCTTGGAGACTTAAAGCTCTGAATGGCGATGGCAGCAGTCTTTTTTTCAGCTGAAATCACACCATTTGTCCAGAACACCTACTGCAGTGAAATGACAATCCAACACTCCAGAGGCTAAGTGTCAGAGTTATGTAAGACACGAGCCGGGCCTCCGTCTGGGCTGCGATCTCCAACAAGAGCTCATTGTTGTTCCAAACTATCCAGGCATCTGAAAGAGTTGCGTTGGCGATAGTCGGCAACGTCAATATTCAGTGCTAAAAATGCCTTGATATTCACCAGTTTTGTGTCAGAAGTCGAGAGGATAGTGCTCCGTTCTCCTGAAATAAGTAGCTATCCTTTTGCATTCATTACATCTTAATTAATTAGGGCGACAGTAGCTCAGTTGGTAGAGTATTGGCCTTTGAGCCAGAGGGTCGTGGGTTCGAGCCCGACCTTCACCATCGACTCCCACTGTCTGCTGTCGTCGTGTCCTTGGCAAGACACTTAACCTCTGGGAACACCAGGTGCCACAGTGGGGCGACTGCAGCTGTAAGGTGCCAAACTGCCGGTGTGTCCTTAGGCAAGACACTTCACCCCCATTGCCTAGAATGAGTCTGGTGTTTGTGTGAATGGTTGGTGGTGGTCAGAGGGGCTGATGGCACATACTGTTTGCCTCGCTTCTGTCAGTGTGTCCCAGGGCAGCTGTGGCTACAGTAGTAGTTTATCACCACAGTGAATGGAGTGAATGAAAAATGACATGTGAAGCGTCTTTGAGTGTCCAGAAAAGCGCTATATAAAAACCGATGCATTATTATTTATTATTATTTTGATATAGTCCTAAATCACAACTGTAATCTCGGAGGACTTTACAGTTTATTTGATACCAACCCAGGTAATGCAATTATAACAAACACATAGAAGCCATTGGTCCATAGGGGGCGGATGATCAATATCCATAAATGTTAATTAATTTCCGTATGAGTCCTTTAATGTCCCGGCTAATCACCATTCTAGAAACCAAATTAAAGGAATTATGCTGTTGAGATTAAAGAATTAGGAAATTAAATTAAACTACCAGTAAATTGCTTCTTATGTCACAGCACATTTAGGGCATTTTTACCGTGAAGCAGGAGCACTGACCACATCAGGACCTTTCTGTGTGGTGTTTGCATGTTCTCCTTTTTAGATGCTCTGTTTTCTACCACTGACGACATTTACAATAGATTTGAAGGTAGTGAGAGAGTGAATAGATCGTAATGGTCTGGGACTTTTATACGCCAGGTCACTATATGCTTCTTCTATATATTTTTCTAATGGAGAGCCTCAATTCCTTGTTTAAACTATATGTAGGAGAAGCTGCTTTCTCTCAATTTATCCTTGTAATTGGAATGAAATGAAAAGTGCTCAAACACCGAGCTCATTCAGAACATTTGAACTTTCTATTCTTGTCCTTTTGATGTTGACCATAAAGAATTTTTTTTTTTTTTTTTTGTCACAGTCTTGTATGAAATGTACAATAACAAAGAAAATCTCTCCTTTCATTGTCCCAAAATGCTGATCCAAACCTGCGGTAGAGGCTAAAATACATGCAAATGAAATCATGTCGTCTACCAAATGAGAATACTTTTGCATTTCGGTGACGTGTCTGGTCCTTCCTGCCGTACATTTTGCAGTCTTTAGAACCATTTCCACTTGCGACATTTCTTAAACCGTTCTTTCTTGGTTTAATTGGCCGTGCACCTACTCAGACCTCCATTTCCAGATCACATGACACATCCAGGCTATAATTGCAGCCGTGCAGAGTTCACCCAGATCTAAAAACTGGTAATTTTCCACGCTCGGATTGCACTCCACCAGTAATGGACGTTAACTTTATTTAACATGGCAGCCATTTTGGAAGGATACACAGAAGAAGAAAGCTGCTTGTGCCTCTGCTGAAGTTTGGGTGTCTTCTTTCACTGGCCGTCTCATCCATCTCCTGCTATTGAGCTGAAATTGCACAAAGTGAAGAATGCGGCGAGATTGATGCCACCAGCCGGGATGTGTGTTTCCCAGATTCAACTTTTGTTTCAGCGACAGCAGCAAGATTTCTCTCTGTTCAATGTCTTTTTCTCGTCACATCTTGAAAATCATCTTGGTTTTATCTCCATGCAAGTTCTCGATCCATGCTAATGACTTCATATAATGTGAACACAACCCGACTATAATTAGTGTAACCACATTATTCACTCTTCAAAACAGACCTGGAGTTAATTTTAGCTCCATCCACGCTAATTTCAGGAAATTCTGGCACAGATTTACACGAACACACCCCCCTCCTACATCTCTTCTTCTGTCCCAGAACTAATTACACTCATTACACATGAACAGAGCTATTTCTGTTTGAAACAGAAGTATTGGATGATTCAGATTTTGTCTTTCTTCCTTATAAAATATATACAGTATATTGAAACAACTAATAAAGGCCACATTTTTGCCCAGTTTCCACCAGCCCTACCAGCCTCTACTCAGCTCTGACCCATGCCGATTGTAAGTGATTCCATTAGCCCTGTTTAACCGGTAACAGGTACTGAAGTGATTGGCCAGAGAGCTGCTTTCAGCCATGGTTACCAAGGAATTTCCCTGTGTACTACAAAATACAATGTATCAGTAACTCTGGCCTTCTTCAGGGATTTTGTTTCCCCTATTATTGCTGAGTGCGCGCTACATTACAAAGTATTTGCGAATTCCAAAGATTGGCCTTTTTGTGGACTTTGGGTGTTTCTCCCACTTTCTGAGTGAGTTTCCTCCGGTTGCTCCGGTTTCTCCCACCATCCTCTTGGCTCCGGTAGTCCTGACCAAGCCGAGGGTGAACATCTGGAGAGGGGTCCCTGGGCGCTGCACTGTTGTGACCACTGCTCTGGTTTCCTTATAGTGCCATTGGAAGCATGGGTCAAATGCAGAGACAAATCTTTTCATTAATCGATCTTACTACTATTATCCCTGTAACAAGAGTTGTACCAGGCAGAGTTTAATGATGAAACTACTTGCACATTCTCAGTTTTAGATTTCAGTATTTTTCCAGAATTGGAGTTTATTACATATCATTATTACATAAGAAACCGAACAGCTTCAGAAATGTTGCACCCGGGCTCTTGTGCGAGGCGCTGTTGCAGACGTGTAACTGAGGTGTAATTCCAACACATAGAAACGCGACAGACTTGGCAGTTTTTATGTGGAGCTATTTAAAGCGCTGTTCATTATGCATCGATACCTCTCGGGGAGATTGTTATTGCAGCGTGTACCTGATTGTAAGAGAGAGACGGTCTGATAGTGTAATTGCACTGGGACTAGTTTGAGGCCCTCTGAGGTCCCCGGAGGGCCTTGGGCTATAGTCATTGGGACACTGTGTAGCTATGAGGACAGTCTAACAGGTGAAATGGAGGATACACACGGCCTATGTATAAACTGCTGCAGCTCATGGACAGACATCACCTCTGTATTGCAATTCAGTTTAAAGTCCATCAGCGTATTTCTGCAAACAAATAATGGCAGAAATAGATTAAAAACCCCTCGATAACCACTATTTAGTCTTCAGACCTACTATACTATCAATAAACGATAATAAATCTTGGAATATCAAGAAAATAGAGCTGTTGGAGAAGATGTCACAGTTAATGATTAAAGACTTCAGCTGCCACAGTGGGATGGCTGAAGCTGTAAAGTCCTAAAGTTCATCAGTAAAACTGTGGTTATCCTGAGGCAACACCCTACACCCACACTACATCTACATACTAGGCCCAAACCAAATGGATATGAAAGAGGACATTTAATGACACTAAACAGTTTACCAGATACTCACAGACATAACAGAAAACAAAAAAATGCATTAGTATCGCAACATTGAAACCCTATAATCACTTTGATTCCATAAAGCTGGTCGAATAGAAGCCAAACTTGCCTTTCTCATCTGAAAAATACACAATTATTAATTTATAGATGGTAAACTCTACCTACCGTGTATGAAGTGAACAAATAATGACATGTGAAGCGTCTTTGAGTGTCCTGAAACAGTGCTGTATAAAACCAATCCATTATTGAACTAAAATTAAAAGTTGTATGCAGTTTTTCTTTCTTTTTCTACTTTCTGAACTCATTGCTTTTATTATTCACAAATGAGTTAAGCAGTGCAAAGGTTCCTACTGTTGGGTTTATATTTCATGGACTAATGCGGCAGAATGAGTCCTTCAGGGCAAAAATGTTTACTTTAGTGCAACAGATTTGATCTACTGTATAATCTCTGTATGCCTCGTGGTTGATCGTCTCTTTGCCTGTAATATTTAGTCCCCTGTGTACTACTGCAAATTCTGTCTAATTAAACCAACAGCAAAGTCAGAATTGATGCTCTTCATTAGCCGCACATTCAACGGCTTCACTGCAGGTCCGAGGCATTTCCAGAATCCCCATTCCAAACCATTACCAGTTTCTTGTTTGTGTCCCTTTGGCCCCTGGCTCGGCACAGTCCTGAGCAAGTGCATTCAGACGACTCTTCCTCTGAGACGTATACTTAATCGATTGCATTAGATAAGATGAGACGGAACTGTAATGATTCCTGCGGGGGAAGTGAGTCACGCGGTTGATTTGAACAAGTTCTAGTGATGCAGGAGCACATAAATATAGTGAGGACATAATGGCGTCGGAACAAGGACTTGGACATGTGTTAGTCATCAATCACCGATTATTTTCACCTCAAAGCAGATATCTCAGTTTTCATGGCTGTGATTGGACGGCGACAGGTGGAATAGACTTTAAATCAGCTCTGTTTGTTACAAGCCTCTCCATGGCCTCGCTCCAAAGTACATCTGTGACATGTTAGAGCCATATGAGCCAAAACTGACTCCGGGGAGCACAGGGACTGGACTCCTGTTAGTGCCCAGAGTCAGAACTAAACATGGGGAGGCTGCATTTCAGATTTATGCTGCTAAAATCTGGAACAGTCTTTCTAAAAATGTGAGACAGGCTTCTACTCTGACAATGTTCAAGTCCAGGTTAAAAACAGTTCTGTTTAGCTGCAGACAACTGAGGGATTTTATTTTCACTTTTTAATGTGATTATTAAAGGGCCCATATCACGGTTTTTGACTTTTCTCTGCTTCAAACATGATTACAATGCTATTTGGCCTTCATACACAAGCCCACAGTAGTTTATTCATTGATTCTGTCAATCTTTTGTAAGAGAGCCATCTGTCTCCTTCCCCAGCGTGAGGCACAGAAACGCTCGGGTCCACTTCAGTGACGAAAACCACACTGATGACGCGCATGACGCGCATGACCCCGTTTGCTTTGTATTTAAAATAGTTGTTAAATACTTTTGTCAAAACGGGGTAAACAATACACAATTAGTATGCTGTTTTTTGTCAAAAATAATAAAAATAAAAATAAATTAAAAGCCGGCGGGAGGTGATTGACGGATCAAAACAGCGAATCAGAGCGCACAGGCTCCGGCTCCAGAGTCCAGCGTCTGTGGTCTGGTCTCGCGGACACCACATAGAGCTGCTGTTTTTATGCTTTTGTCAACAACTAAAAGTGTTAGGATCACGTCAACTTGAATGAAGTGTGTTATGGGTGTAAATATGTGACACACTATTTGGCCCTAAGAGGAAGAAAGCAGCTCGACTTTTTTCATCTGTTCATCTCATGGATCTATTATAAACCGGTTCATCTGCGACACTTCACTGAGACTGTTCCAGAACTACAGGGACAATGGAACTGGACTTACTCAAAGGCTGATCTGGAAACACGTTATTCCCACGGTAAAAGACGTAACTCGGACCCCCTCGATCTGTAAGTAGTGATGCTAACTCGCTGTAAACTAAATAACTAGGGTCTGATTGTGCATCGAGGACATAGGGCTCGATGTGACGGATTGTCATTGTTGGAAAAAGTTTATTCTTATGTATGAAATTTGTAGTGAAGCTTTCACTATAATTAGCTGGTTATTGTCTTATTGTTGTCGCGGAGTGGACATCGGTCAGGATGCAAATGATCAGCCTTGTTGATGGTTATTCTCTTTATTCTGAGTTGTACAGAACGGTGTGTATGTGGTGTGTGTGGTTCTGTAACACAAACAGATAGAAACAAAATATTAGAATAATATAACAGTTACTACACAGTAATAATGTGCATCACTACAATTAGCATAATCTAATAATAACACTAAACAGTTATACACATCAAACTAATGTCTTCCTAACCTAATAACATAATAACCCAGTGCTAATAACATGACTACTGAACATTTTCTCTCAGTGTGAATGAGCCTCTCTCTGGCCATATGCATTGTAATGCCTTAGCTTTAACTGTATCTTAACAATAAATTGAATTACACACAAATGAACACAGCTCAGATACTCCTGGCTCCAAGGGCGTAGGTTTGCGTGGGGACCATGGGGACATGTCCCCACCAATATTTGGTGAGGACTAAAAAGTCCCCACCAAAATGACATGATGTCCCGTGACCCGGACGGTCCGGGACACATGTCTTCCGTTTGTGCATACGTCGCGCCTCCTCCTCGCCTCCAGAGCAACAGCAGCAGCAGCAGCACGTGACCCGTTCCGTTCTCTGCAGTGATTGGCTGTCTTCTTCAGCGCCAAACTGAAGCACTGAGCAACTGTTTAATTTTTAAAGTTAGCCAGCGTGAAGCAAGTGTTTTTTTTCGTTCCCTGAGCGTTGTAGCACGTGAGTAATCAGAGGAAAGTACTGTAGATCTATTACCATTCAAAGTACTTACGTTATTTCTAATCTGTCAGCGCACTGTTTAATGTTCCGAGGAGCTCACACGGCACAGAGACAGAACAGAACTGGCTCCAATAAAGAAACAGGTTGGTTGAAAGGCTGAAAAAATACTTATTGTGCTCTTACTATCCAAAATGTATAAGTGGGTGTGTTGTGTGAATCAGGATAAACTAGGGATGAAAATATTCCACGGATCCACGATTTACAACTTTTATCTGCTGATAATGTAATTTCTGTGAAATGTGTGACAGCGGGCACTTGCTGTTATTTGCTCTAAGCACATTCAAGCGATGCACTCGAATGTGCACGTCCTGGTGCAGCTGCTGCCGCTTTGTAATGACAGCCGCGGCGCTCAGTGAAAGCACAGCTCTAACATGGTACCGAGCTCGGACCATATGCAGACAGAACCATGTTGCAAGTGCGGGTCTCCCTCGTATCTCCCCCGTTTCTCCCCTGTGTCTCTGACATGTCTCTCCCCTGACTCTTCCCAAAGCGCAACCAGCGCTCCCGAAATTAAAGCTCGGATACGTAAATTTTCCATTGCGTTAACTATGCATGCTGGTTGTGCGCAAAACACACCACAACAGGTCATTTAAGTTTTTATTTTGCATACTTGAGAGCCCTGTGAGTCATTACTTGCCTTTTTGGGTTGAGAGTGGAATAAAAAAAAGAAAATATAGAAAAATCCACACTGTTACTTATTGCCAAACTCTTGTTAACTCATTGTATTGAGAAATACTATGTAACTTTTGACATTGGCCAAGTTATATAAATGATTCTGCAGTTCATGTATATGAATGTCTGTTTTTGATTGTCTATACCTTCTTATATAATTTAGAAAAAATGCCACCTCCACAAATAAGATAAAAGATATCAGGAGCTTTTTTAACAGTTGGAAAGTAAGTAAGAGAAAGCACAAGTAATAGCAAATTATGAATTGTGATGATTAATCTTCTGTTAACATAGATAACTGCTTCTCATTCAGTCTACAGCTGAGTTTAGTATAGAAGGCAACACACTATTGCAAATATAGTGTGTGATTACACAACAAATTCTGGGGGAGAAACTCTGGACTCCGTGTCAATGGGTGTAGACTCAGGTCGTAGTGAATGTCCCCACCAAGATTGGAACCAAACCTACACCATTGCCTGGCTCTAACTCGCACTAACAGACAAACCATTCACTACCAAGTGTATTTAAATAATAAAGTAATGAGTAAACATACACTCAGAGGACTAGCCTAGCCACCTAGCCCAGGAGCTAAACTAGCCTCAATCCCCATGAACTTGCACTAAACACTTAAACTACAATTCTAACCCATTCCCAAACCCATAACACATATTAAACACTATTGACAATCACCCACCTCTCTAACGGACGCACACAATCTTTTTACACACAGCACTGTAATCTGCCATTATCTCTCGAGCACACAGAACATCACTAAAACAGCCCAAAACTTTTCACTGCTCACATGCGGGCGCGCCCCTGGTGGCCAGATCAGGTACTACAACTATATACAAAACGCTCTATTTAAGCCCTGCCTTCATAACAAAATTACTAAGTACAGGTGATAAACGACAAAAGCGTGATGCTACGTCACCGTGCGGGCGGGGGGAGGCGGGCTCACAGGCAGAGGAGCAGACTCTTCTCTGGATCAGCTCGTTTGAGTCGAGGTGACGTCACCTCTATACAAGAGATGGCTCTAATCTCACAAGCTTTGATTGTGGTGTATCATACACATTAATATCACACATGTGCATAGGATTGAGTGTGAAACATGAAGAAAAGCGTGATATAGGACCTTTAAGTATTTTAATGACTGTATGAATTGTGCTATACAACTAACCTTGCCTATACATCTATCTTAAACATCTATATATTAAATTCTACATCAAGTATTGGAATGATTATTTGAAGAAACACATTCTATGAGAGTATGATTCATTCTGAACCTGCATCAGTAAAAACATTCAGCCCAAAATGCAATAATCACTCACATGGCCAGTGGTGGCTCAATATTTTTTCAATAAACCCTCTTGGGAGGACACATCCATCAATCCATTTTCTTCTGCTTTATCTGGTGCCTTTGGAGATGCAGCAGTCTGAGCAGAGAAACCTCTATCCATACACTTTCTTCAGCTCATCTGTGGATTCCTGAAAGCATGTACACGGCCTTGTCTCTCTTGGAATGAAAAAATAGTTATTGAGATAAAACTAAATGGCTTTGTCCCATTGGCAAATCTTGTTATATAACGGTCCGAATGTACTCAAAGTAAGGAAAGAATCACTCAATTCAAGCGATTATTACCTTATACTACATGATTTGAACACACTGCAATCTCTATTCAGAAGGACGTTCATTTTTAAAGACATGGCTTTGTTTTCAAACATGCTATTGTTTTCTCTGCTTCAAAGCAATAGATTCAGTTCTTTTTCCTTTATGTCCTTTTCCGAGCGGTGTGAAATGCAGTCTTTGGCGAGTGTTTGCTTTGTGTCTCGGTCTTCATGTCTGTGTCTCGGATTCTTGGAGCAGTGAGAACTCCTACGCCCGTATGTGATTATGAGCGCAGGGTTACACAAGGAAAAGCATTACACCAGCAGCTTTAATTACTGCTAACTATCGTCACTGTTGAACAAGAAGAGTGGGAGAGAGCGGAGACAGACCAATGAGTATAATTAAAAAGTCTGTTTGAAACCACGTTATTACTTTGATCGAGTTTGTCTAATGACTCCAACTATAGCCTTTTACTTATATAACTTTGCATTATGTGATTAGTAAACATCTGATTTTTACACAGGGGAGAATGTCTGTGATGTGAGCGTGTTGTTTTATGGTCAGCTAGCACAAAGCCTCTTGTGATTCTGCCATGTTGGCCCAGCTGTTGTACATGTATATTCATGTAATCCCATGTCAAAAAATATATTTTGTTTACATAATTGCTATCCTTAACTCAAATTGACCCACCATAGTGATTATAAAATACCCTAAATATTTGTTTTCGAGCTGAATTTTGATGACTTCTCATAACTTGCCTGCACTGGGTCATTTATTTTAGGGTATTACAACAGACTTGGATGAGTCTTCTGCTGCTGGACACCTGCATTTCTCCTTCAGGGATCAAGTCTCTATCTAAAGCAGTCACATTGACCGTGTGGGGACTGGATCCTTGTCTTTGCTTCTAGCTCTTCGCACAAATTACATTTTTGCTTAATTTCTACTATCTATGGTTTTATAGGAAATATCAAACCTGTTCAATGTAGGTCTGAGCGCTGCTGCAGCTGTCAAGACGTGCGTACATTGTAAATTACAGCTGCAGAGGACACCACGCTGAGGGCCAGGACTGAGGGCTGAACTAATCCTTCCGGTGCTCAGAAACCACAAAAGATTTCTTCTGAAACGCCTTCTTGCGGTTTTTTGTGTGTGCAACTCTGCACACACAAAAATATATATCAAACAGCGAGATCGTATCAAGAGGCTCTGTTTGTCTTGTGAGGTCTGACTAAAAGAACAGTCATCTGCCCCTTATGAACCAATACCAATGTGTTTTCTAATTTATTTCTCCGTCCTCCGAGTTAGCTACTGTTGTGATTTAGGGCTACACAAGAATACATTGAATTGAAAGGTTCAATTCTGGGGCGACAGTAGCTCAGTTGGTAGAGCATTGGCCTTTGGGCTGGAAGGTCATGGGTTTGATCCCACCTCGGGACCTACTCTAACTGCTCCCACTAATGTCTGCTGTCGTTGTGTCCTTGGGCAAGACACTTAACCCCACACTGCCTGAAGCTCCAGCTGAAACACCAAGGCTGTGGCATCACTGATGTAGCAGCCATCTTCCTGTAGACTCACCACCTGCAGAGGAACAGAGGGACTGAGCATTGACTGGCCTCCACCCAGAAATGGACTAATAAAGGGGTAGAAAATGAATGAATGAATCGAAAGGTAGTTTAATAAGTAGTTTATTTTTGAGTATTTATCTCTTCGGCCATTATGTACACTAGATCTCTGGTCACATGTTTTCAAAGATTGTATACGTTTTAAAACAATATAAAAGATAATATTGTGTCTATAAGAATGTTAGTGCTAAAGGCCTGGTTGGACGTGGTTCTCGAGACTTTTACTGCTTAACCCCTATTACAATGTGACAATACGTTCAAAGATGACATTATACAGGTAGCATCAAACTTCGACAACCAAAATATTGTTGTACATGATCAACATTTGAGATGACACAATATGCAGTTCCTCATAGACCAACAATGATAACCATGAAGGTGAACCACAATAGTGAGGGACCACTCCATAGCCACTAGAATAGACTCACACACTCACAATCTAAAAGCACAAAGATCGAACAATGGCTGAACACCGTGGGACGTGCGGACCACTGCTGTGTGATTCCACTCATCAAAAACCAGAGCGAGTCGGTGCCATTTTACACAACCGTCAAATCATAAGCGCTCAATTCTGTTCAATTTGTATCATGGAAATGTGTAGCCAAAAATCAAAACGCTTCTAACATTTAATATGGAAATGAATGTAGCTTTTCATCACAGCCATAGTTTTACCATATCAGTGATGGGTGCATAATACGTTCCGACCTGAAAAGAGTTCCTCGGATATAGTTTAAACAAAGCAAAGTGATATATTTCTGTCCGATTTTCCCTTTCGGTCCTGGAGATACGCATCTTTTAAGCTCTCTTAGACCTGGCTGGCACAAAGTCAGCCGTGACATTTTTCATTTTTGTTTGTCTTTTCTTAATTAGCCGTCCTCTGTTGCTCGTCAAAGAACAATGTCGGCCATTCAACACACTGCGCTTATTAGCCCCAGATTTATTTCAGCTCGGTGCCAAATGAGGAGTGAAAATGACAAGTCAATCTAACCTCTGTATTAGGCTGTGCTTGGCTGACTGCTGCTGCTGCTGCTGCTCAGACACCGCAGAGGGCTGTCCTATGTGGGGACTCTGAATTATGCAGCTAATTGAAATGCCATTTATGCTTTGCTTTTGTTTTTTGTTTTTGTTTTTCAGTTCTGGATGTCGGCCCTGGCCACCACCATCCCAGTGCCCTGTGGAGCCTTCATGCCGGTGTTTGTCATTGGTACGTAACTAGTTTGATCAGGGCGTTTCATTGAATGGGCTGCGCTTATGTGACATCACAACCTTCACAAAGAGTCTATAGTTTGAAATTGTGGTGAAGGGCAGTGGAAAAATATGGTCTGGTTCTAGTTTAGAGCAAATTTCTCTGTAATTCTTGGTCCAAACTACATGACACACACTGCCTCACATTTTGTCATCTTTGTTAGAACTTGTCCACTATGGTTTAATTATTTCCTCATGTCTAGAAGTGGTGACAATCTTTTAAAAACATGTCATAGCTTAAATAAATCCTATCCCAGGGAGGGATGGTTTGGAGAGAGAGAGAGAGAGTGACACGGAGATAGAGAGAGACACGGAGTGAGAGAGAGGAAAAGCGCAAGAGAGGAAAAGCGATAGAGAGGAAAAGCGAGAGAGCGGAAAAGCGAGAGAGCGGAAAAGCCTCTGCCACAGGTCTCTTAGCTACATGTTTGTAGCTAGCATAACTAGACCAAGAGAACCGCTAGCAGTAAGATGACTCCTGACTATATCCCCCGAGGTCACACTTGATTGGACAGTTTGGGGCGCCAGATAGAAGACTGATGCCAATTCATCCCAAAAGTTACATAGACGTTATTATTATATGAACATAGCGTTTTATTTGTATGTAACCGTAACACTTGCATAACCAACACAATTCAGTGCAAGATTAGACATAACAGTAATTGTTCAATCTGAGTAATTGTTCAATCAGATTCTCTCATTAAGCGCCTGATTGCAGTTAGCTCAATTAGAAAAGAAATTATTACGTTTCTAACATGCATAGTGTGTTCGATCACTGTTTCATGTAACCTTGCCTGCAAGCTGAATTCTCGCGGTATTTGTGAGTTCACAAACACTCGAGAATACATCGTGTCCCGCTCCCGCCAACCCTTTTCGAGTAGAACATCTAGGTGTTCAAGCCAATCACGCGCCAGTCTGGGGATTTAGGGCGGGATATCCGGGTTTGACGAAAGCAAGAAGTGCCGGGCCGAAGTAAAACAAACATGGCTACGCAGGAGGACGGACGCGTAGCTGAGGCTATCAAGTCAGTTTTAGCAGAATCTCCAATTTCTTTTTTGAAAGATGAACAGCGAGAGGCGCTTTGTGCATTTCTGGACGGCAAAGATGTTACCAGGATTGGTTTAAGTCAAACCTTAGTAGGCGGGCACACAGCGTCACTTCGCCCAATCAGCTTGAAGTATTCTGCTGCTTATCCCTCCTTTCCCTGAAAGGATTCTCCTGCAGAAGTCCCAGATTGATATTGTGGAGAACGCATTAGAGTTCTACACAATCATCAATCTGGCTCTTGCCAGGTTATGTTTGATGTAGTGTTTGAGACATATTTTGCAAAATCAAAAAAGGAAATCCACGCTAATACCAGGAACTTCTGGGACAATCGTGTATGTAGCAACAGCCCTTTTGTCTAAAATGTCCTGTTTGGATACTGTAAAGGTATGTCATTGTACCACTATGACATCACACTCGGTGCAGTTTCCTGCCTTTCAAAAGTATTGTCCATAAATTAGTTGAGGCAATTTCTCAAGTGAAATGACGCTCTTTACAATCGCATGGTTACGTTTGGTCATCGAATTTGGAAGAAAACATAGCATTCTCCTCCCTCTGGTGGTAGCATAGGGAGTTGCAGGTGTACAGTAGGTCCCATTCCGTTTTGTCGTCTTCATTCACGCTTCTCGGGAATCACGCAGCTGCGTGAAAAATAGTACATCTTATCGCCACAAGGTGGCAGGCTAAGTCCGCTTTAGCTCTGCCAGCGACTTAGACGCTCAGGTATAAGACTGCGTGCAAACCTGTCTAACTCCAGAGGTGCTATGTTGGCCGAATGGATAGCATTAAATACAGGGACCTGGAGAACCCAGGTTCGATTCTTGTCTGAGGCACATCTTTTGGTTGCTTGTGGCAAAATTGTTTTTTCATTAAACAATTATTATATAACATCTTGTCTTTAATGTCTGAAAAAATCTAGGTGAAATTCACTAGTGTTATACGTTAAATATTGTGATATGTTTTGATAAACCGAACGTTACGTTACATCCTCCGCTCTGGCCCCGAGAGCAGCTGCTGTGACCCCCGCTCTGACAGCTCAGTGAACGCACTGCCGTCTGGGCTCCGAGCGCGGACCATAGACACGCGGACTCACGTCTCTCTCTCTCTGCTCGCGTCTCTCTCTCTCTGCTCGCGTCTCTCTCTCTGCTCACGTCTCTCTCTCTGCTCGTGTCCCTCTCTCTCTGCTCACGTCTCTCTCTCTGCTCACGTCTCTCTCTCTGCTCGTGTCCCTCTCTCTCTGCTCACGTCTCTCTCTCTGCTCGCGTCTCTCTCTCTGCTCTCTCTCTCTGCTCACGTCTCTCTCTCTGCTCGTGTCCCTCTCTCTCTGCTCACGTCTCTCTCTCTCTGCTCGCATCTCTCTCTCTCTGCTCGCATCTCTCTCTCTCTGCTCGCATCTCTCTCTCTCTGCTCGCATCTCTCTTTCTGCTCACGTCTCTCTCTCTGCTCACGTCTCTCTCTCTTCTCTGCTCGCTCTCTCTCTCTTGCTCCGGTCTCTCTCTCTCTGCTCACGTCTCTCTGCTCCTCTCTGCTCGCGTCTCTCTCTCTCTGCTCGCTCTCTCTCTCTGCTCACGCCTCTCTCTCTCTGCTCACGTCTCTCTCTGCTCGCGTCTCTCTCTCTCTGCTCACGTCTCTCTCTCTCTGCTCACGTCTCTCTCTCTCTGCTCACGTCTCTCTCTGCTCACGTCTCTCTCTCTCTGCTCACGTCTCTCTCTCTCTGCTCACGTCTCTCTCTCTCTGCTCACGTCTCTCTCTCTGCTCGTGTCCCTCTCTCTCGCTCACGTCTCTCTCTCTCTGCTCGTCCCTCTCTCTCTGCTCACGTCTCTCTCTCTCTGCTCTCGCTCTCTCTCTCTCTGCTCGCATCTCTCTCTCTCTGCTCGCTCTCTCTCTCTCTCTCTCTCTCTGCTCACCTCTCTCTCTCTGCTCACGCTCTCTCTCTCTGCTCGCTCTCTCTCTCTCTGCTCGCTCTCTCTCTCTCTGCTCCTCTCTCTCTCTCTGCTCACCCTCTCTCTCTCTCTTGCTCACCTCTCTCTCTCTCTCTCGCTCTCTCTCTCTCTGCTCCTCTCTCTCTCTCTGCTACTCTCTCTCTCTGCTCACGTCTCTCTCTCTCTGCTCACGTCTCTCTCTCTCTGCTCACGTCTCTCTCTCTCTGCTCACCTCTCTCTCTGCTCACCCTCTCTCTCTGCTCACGTCTCTCTCTCTCTGCTCACGTCTCTCTCTGCTCGCTCTCTCTCTCGCTCCGTCTCTCTCTCTCTCTGCTCACGTCTCTCTCTGCTCACGTCTCTCTCTGCTCCGTCTCTCTCTCTCTCTCTCACGTCTCTCTCTGCTCGCGTCTCTCTCTCTCTGCTCACGTCTCTCTCTCTCGCTCTCTCTCTCTGCTCGCGTCTCTCTCTCTCTGCTCACGTCTCTCTTGCTCCTCTCTCTCTCTCTCTCTCTCTCTCTCTCTGCTCACGTCTCTCTCTGCTCACGTCTCTCTCTCTCTCTCTCCGTCTCTCTCTCTGCTCACGTCTCTCTCTGCTCACGTCTCTCTCTCTCACGTCTCTCTCTCTCGCTCACGTCTCTCTCTGCTCTCTCTCTCTCTCTGCTCACGTCTCTCTCTCTCTCCTCTCTCTCCACGTCTCTCTCTCTCTGCTCACATCTCTCTCTGCTCTCGTCTCTCTCTCTCTCGCTCACGTCTCTCTCTGCTCACGTCTCTCTCTCTCGCTCTCCGTCTCTCTCTCTCTGCTCTCTCTCTCTCTGCTCGCGTCTCTCTCCTCTCTGCTCACGTCTCTCTCTGCTCTCTCTCTCTCTGCTCACGTCTCTCTCTCTCTGCTCACGTCTCTCTCTGCTCGCGTCTCTCTCTCTCTGCTCACGTCTCTCTCTGCTCGCGTCTCTCTCTCTCTGCTCACGTCTCTCTCTGCTCTCTCTCTCTGCTCGCTCTCTCTCTCTCTGCTCACGTCTCTCTCTCTGCTCGCGTCTCTCTCTCTCTGCTCACGTCTCTCTCTGCTCTCTCTCTCTGCTGCTCGCGTCTCTCTCTCTCTGCTCACGTCTCTCTCTGCTCTCTCTCTCTCTGCTCACGTCTCTCGTCTATTAATAGCATCTGCCTCTGTCTGTGCGCTTTAACTGCCGGCACTAGGACCCACTACGTGGATTCGCCCCCTCTCAGCTGTCTTTCGCGCCGATATGAATGACAGCTAGCAGAAGTGATAGAAATGTAAACAATGGCAACGCCGAGCTGCTGAAAAGGGCAAAACCTAGGCCATTCAGTCTGCTGGACCAAGAGTTTGGTTTGTTGTTTGTGAAGGACCGTGCTGTGGTGCACTTTATGCTGTGAAAATGTTGTGTGCAGTACTTCACGTTGTTAAGCGTCATATTGAGCCGACGCACGAGAAGACCTTCCCAGACCACTCAGGACAAATAGAGTCAATTAATGTGCTGGGTCCCAGATATGGAAAACAAGCTAGTTCCTCAGGGTTTATACCACTGCTAAAATCACGGGACAGAAGCAGCTCTCCCTCCCCCCCACCACGACATAAACAACGCCCACCCCAGGCCCCTGATGTTTAGTCATTACGTAAAATTGCACACTTCAATACCATGCACATGTATAGCAGCCAACCTATCTTCTTTTCAAAACAGGGGCAATTCGCTGGGTTTGCTAGAGTTAAAATAAGCAGACATTCATCGCCCAACTCCATTTATAATTTGTAAAACACACGGCAAGAAAGAAAGTTTTTTTCCCACCCATCATAAACCTTTGTATTAGCAATATCGTTTTACACGTTTCTACAGGCTAGCCAACTATTCATTTCAACCTTCGGCACCAACACGCCAAAACCGCATGAATTCAAGCATTTGGACAATAATTAAACATGTTCACACTCTGGCATCATGTTTAAAAAATGAATCTGGCGGCATCCGAAAATGTATAACGGAAACACGCAAACATCGAATTCATTATATAATAAGCCTCTATTATTCTTTTAAATAATGTTGTTATAACACTCCACCCGTAATGCGACTTCTTGGTGCTGGACTGTTATAATAATACAACTCAAAATTGTTCACCTTTATAAGATTTTTGCATTCACTGACAATAAATTGCCAGTTGGTACTTTTATGACAATGAAGGCCATGGGCCTGTATAGTAGTACAAAAACAAGATAAAATAGACGTACAAGACACACAATGTTCTTGATGTATTAATCTGCCCCCCCCCCCCCCTTACGATTGTGTATCAGTTGTTTTAGCTGGACTGACGCCCAATTATCCAATTATAATGTGTTCCCTGTTTATGTTTGCCTGAATCTCACCTGTTGTGAATAAACTTCCATGTTGCTTGGTGTGCAAAGATCCCTGCTATGCGTCTGATTTTCGACATCACTTTCTGAAGTTTCTGATGAAATGTTCATTCTTATTTGATATATTAGTTGATTTGACTTTGAAGTTGTAGTGAACTTCTGACCGTTCAAGTGGCTCCCAAGATAGTTCCAGTACCAACTGAGGAAATTTACTTCGTCCACTGAATGCAAAAATCTGAGTATGTAGTGAACAATTGTGAGTGTCGTTTTTACAGTTTCACCGAGCTATAGTGAGGTCAATTATCAGCGTTAGCTCACTATAAATATGTGTTATGGCAAACAGCTGCATTCAACATTTCTGTACAACTAATTTGCCCAAAAAAATCACTGTATTGAATTTTTACCAACGTAATCGGGGGGGAAAACCGGGCCAAGCACAAAGTAGCCCTTTATATTCTCTTGTCAGTCTTAGGAACATTAGTTCCCCCTCGGGTTCACAGTGTGTGCGGCACGGTGGCTGAGTGGATAGCACTCTCGCTTCTGACACGAAGGTCCTGGGTTCGAATCCCCCGGTGGAAAAGGGCTTTCTGTGTGGAATTGGCATGTTCTGTGTCTGCATAGGTTTCCTCGGGTGCTCCGGTTGCCCTCCCACGTGACCTTGGTCCATGAAATGCGTATATAAATAAAATCCACTGATCTTTTTTAATGTCGGGGAGCTTAATCTTAAACTCAAAAATTGTAAGTTAATTGTAGGAGGACCAGTAATCTGAACTTAAAAAAGTAAGTTTTACAGTCTTGACAATTGCGTAAACTTGAATTTAAACACTTAGTTGGCAGCACTTGGAAAACTTAATGGGCACACAACTAAAGAAGTGTAGTTCTTCAAAACTTGAAAGAATTAAGTTAATGCCTTCAACTCAAAACTCCTTCGAGTGGTTGCTTTGAAAATTTTGGTTGAACTAACTTTATCTTGTTTACCAGTGTGCATGACCAGAAGTCCAAATAAAATAATGGACCATTGCTCCTGCAGCGCCCTGAACAGGGACATGCGAGGTGCGCGGGTCGGCCGAAACCCGACAGTCAACCCGCGGGGTCCCGCGGTTTTTCGGACGGGTTGGATGCCTCAAAAATATGAGTCATCGGCAGGTGCGGGTGGGTCGGGTCAGAAAGCTACTGATCCCTTATATTATTATATATGTGAGCCACGGTATGGGAGTCCCTTTGAGTACATTTGCAATCGCGCAGGGAGGATGTTAAACAAAATAAATCATGCCTGAACAAACAGGATCTGCTCCTTTGACTCCCGCTTAAAAGCACTCCAGAACATCCTGTGAGGACAGACGTGTGATCTACACCGAGGCCCCGAGCCTGATGACGTGGGGCCTAACAGCAGAGGCCTAAAGCAGGCGGCCTCATAACTTTAATTAGCAATGAAAGACTCAGTGGAAACCCGCTGTGGTGTGAAAAGAGGTCGCCGTCTTACTAACTTCGTCTCTTGATTTGACGCCAGAAAATAAGCAGAAGTTATAGCCTACCACCACTATCAATCAACTATTTTTTTCATAGAGCCATAAATGTGTGGATTGTTCTCGACTATTCCGTTTCATTTCCTGAGATATGAATTAATAAGTTGCACCAGAATATGAGGCAGAGTGGGCCACAGATCGTCTGGACTCTGAAAAAAAATGGAGTCGGGATATCTCGGCATTCCGCGCGGTTAATGAGTCGCCGCGAGGTGATAATTCTTACCGGGAAACAGTATCATTAATACCAATTTTTATTTATGGCATTACGGTGAAAGCGGATCTCTCAGCTGTTGCGGTTACGGAGCTATAATCCGACGATACCTAATAGCCATCATACACCTGGTAAGTAACCGGGGTTTTGGAAAACCAACACCACACACATACATCTCAGATCATAGCTTTAGAATGATGGTATATTGAGTCAGGTACGGTTGTTTTGACCCCCGCGGATCAGTGAATAAGTTGAAAAACCGCCGCGCTATCACACACTCTGCTCTGCTGCCGAAGCGGCAGGCAAGTCGGGCGAGTCCACTTTTCCGGGGGGTAGAATAAACGCGAGTCACGTGGCCCAAACCCCCGACCCAATCGCATTGGTTGGAATAATCCCATTTTACATGTTAACAAGCGGGTGTTAGGGTTGTTAAACATGTTTAAAGCTCGGGCTCCGGTAACTTTAGTCTATAACACTAACATGCCTTAAAGCTGAGGTCTGTAACTTTAGTCTGATAAATAACCTGTTTAAAGTTTGAGGTCTGTAACTTAGTCACATAACTAACACATGTTTAAAGCTGAGGTCTGTACTTTAGTCGCCATAAATAACACATGGTTTAAAGCTGGGTCTGTAACCTTTAGTCTCATTAATAACGTTTTAAAGCTGAGGTCTGTAACTTTAGTCTCATTATAACATGATTCTAAAGCTCGGGTCTGTAACTTTAGTCTTCATTACTAAAATGTTTAACGCTGAGTATGTAACTTTAGTTCATTACTAAATGTTTAAAGCTAGGGTCAGTAACATTCGTCTCCCATAAATAAACAATGTTTAAGCTGAGGTCTGAATTTTTTTAATTCTCATAATAAACTCGTGTGTGTGTGTGCATTGCCAAAAAATTTCTAAGCATCATATTCTAGATAGCTTTACACTTTATTTTGATATATTACATAGTCGTTTGAAAAAAATGTTCGGATTTCTTGTTGGCACGCCATCTTGGATAAGCTGGCGGCCATGAATTGGAATCGGGTCGGCCAAATTGTAAAATTGAATATCGAATTAACATCCCTGAATTGTTTCCTTCTTTCACTGTGAATTTTAATGTTTACTCTTAGTAAAATATGTAGTTACAGCTATTAGAAGATTGATAAAGGCTTGGAACTGGCTTGACATAGAATGGTTCCACAGTATCCACTTTGTTTTAAACCAATTACTTGCACTATAAGCGAAAAAAGCACTTATCATTATGGTAATAAAATATAACCACTTATCGATCTTCATAATTCAAAACTGTTTTATTCCTCTTACTGGCTGGAAAGTACTGTGTGAATTAAATCTGATTGGTAATTTAAAAAATGTAATTTGCATTGCTACTTTAATACTTACAGTCTGTGTAAATACAAGGGTACATGTGGTACACGTGCTTAGACTAATTAGATTGTATGTGGTAACATTCAAAATAGATGAGTGAATATTCCCTTTTCTATTTAGTGATTTGCGGAGGAGAGGAGAGGAGCAAGCGAGAGAAGTTTGGCAGTTAAAATAAATGAATTACTGCTTGCTAAATTATTTGGAAAGCATCTTCATTATGATTGTTATATTTATGTTTTTTTTATAAATGTTAGAGATGCCAGAGACAAAGGAGTCTGCTTTTTTTTCTGAGTGGGAGGAGGACACCCGCGGCGCTGTTGAGTCCTAATAACGCTTCAGCGTTATATTACCAATAGTTTCTCTTTCCATCACGATATTCTCCCTCGTTTTGGAACGATCACCAACGTGGATGCAAAAAGTTTACGTTATATTGCAGTAGTTTAATGTCTGCGGGTTATTCCAGAGCCTGCCTGCTACAAGGCCGTTCGCCCCGTTTTAACCAGATTTGTCGATGTGCGCGGGGCGAAACCTCGCCAATGTAACCCTGCTCACAAGACACAAACAATGCCACCTGGTGTTGTTTTGGGTTATTTGCAACCGTCACTGGAGGGGGGAAAATAAAAGACGCGTGAATCACGTGAGTCTCGTGTGATTCACGCGGTGAACGGCGACAAACGGAAGGGGACCTACTGTACACTGCTAATTTACAAAATCACGCGTTACGCCGTAAAGCGTTCTCCGACGCAGCCAGACCGCGCGTAACTTTTTTCCATGTTAAACATATGATGATATTTCCACTTCTAGCATCATGCATGTATGTCGCGAAGCTGCGCTCTTAATTTAGGTGGTTTCTAATTTTGTGCCGCGCTCCCATCGCGTCTCCCTTGATGATCTCATGTAAAAACAGTTTTTCTAGCGGTCCTATGGCTCCTTAGATTGCCTCTACCACACAAGCACTTGTGTTTAAACATCAGAGGAGGAGCAGCAGGTTTTACAGTGATTCTGGATATCGTTTTTTTACTTTCATAAAGTCTTGCGTATGGCCCAAACCAGCGCTCTCGACCATGAGGGCACAAAAAAATGCTTGTGATTGTGTTGCTCGTACATCAGTCCTCTGGCCCATACTGTCCTCCCTGTGTAGTCTATGAGAGCAGTGAAGAGGACAGTAGGGGCCAGAGGACTGGATGTAGAGCAACACAAATCAATGCATGTGTTGTCCTATGGTCTTTGTGCGCTGGTGTTGGCCAGACGCAAGGACTTTCTCTGATAGAAAAAAAACGATATCCCAGAATATCACTGTAAAACCTGCTGCTCTCCTGTGATGTTTAGGGACACAAGTGCTTTGTGTGTGTAGAAGCAATCTAAGCCCAAGGGATCCCGCTAGAAAAATCATGGTTACATGAGATATCAATGGGAGGGGACGCGTTGGTGCGCGCCAAAAATTTAGAAAATCCATCCTACATCTAGAGCGCAGCTTCGGTCATACATGCGATGATGCTAAGTAGAAGTGTAAATATCATCATAGGTTAACATGGAAAAAGTTAAGTTAACGGGGGGGGGGGGGGCCGGGGGGTGCGTATCTGCGCGTATTATCTACTCAACGCGTACGTGCTGTAACGCGTGAAGTGTAAATTCAGCCGTTCCAGTAGGTCCCATTCCGTTTTGTCGCCTTTCACGCGTGCATCACACGAGATTCACGTGTGTTCACATCGTCTTTTATTTCCCCCCTCCAGTGACGTTTTGCACTGACCAAAACAACCACCGGCTGCACTTGTGGAGCAGGGTTACATTGGGCGGAGTTTCTGCCCCGCGCACATCGACAATCTGGTTTTAAAACGGGCAACGCCTTGTAGCAGGCAGGCTCTGGATAACCGCAGACATTAAACTCTGCATATAACGTAAACTTTTGCATTTCACGTTGGTGATCTTTCCAAAATGAGGAGAAATAATCGTTATGGAATAGAGAACTAAACTATTGGTAATATCACGTGAACGTTATTTTGACTCAAACCGCCTCCGAGGTGTTCTCCTCCACCACTCAGAAAAAAAGCCGACCGCCTTTTCTCTGGATCTCTAACATTTATAATAAATACATAAATATAACAATATAATGAAGATGCTTTCAAATAATTTAGCAAGCTGGAATGTCATCTTATTTTAACTGCAAAATTCTCTCGATGCTCCTCTCCTCTCCTCCGCAAATCACTAAATGAGGAAAAGGGAGAATATTCACTCAATCTATTCGCTTGAGATGTTACACATACAATATTAATATAGTCTAAGAGGTGTACCACCGTAGCCCGTGTATTTACCACTGACTGTAAAAGTAAGAAAGTTAGCAATGCAAGATTACATTTTTTAATTACCAAATCAGATTTAATTCAGCACAGTACTTTCCAAGCTCAGTAAGAGGAATAAAACGTTTTTGAATTATGAAAATAGGAAGAATAAGGTGGTTTTGATTTTTATTACCCATATTGATAAGTGCTTTTATGCGTTTAGTGAAAGATAATTTGGTTTTAAAAACAAAGGGATACTGTGGAACCTTCTATTCTGCCAGTTTCAAGCCTTTATTCATCTTCTAAGTGCTGTAACTTCCCTATTTTACTAACTATAAACCATATTTAAAAATCACTGTAAAGAAGGAAACAAGTTTCAAGGAGTTGGAACTTCGATATTATTTTACAATTTGGCCGACCCCGCATCTCCCAATATGGCCTCCAGTATCCAGATTGGCTGCCAACATGAAAAATTCCGGAAAACATTTTTTTCAAACTACTATGTAATATATCAATATATAAAAGGTAAGCAATCTAAATTGATGCTTAGGAAATGTTTTTGGGCCTATGCACACACACACAGTGTTATATATGAGACTAAATTCAGACCTCAGTTTATACATATGTTATTTATGAGACTAAAGTTACAGGGACCGCGCTTTAAACTGTTATTAATGAGGACTAAAGTTACATACTATCAGCCTTTAAACATTGCTTATTTGTGAGACCTAAAGTTACAGACCCGAGCTTTAAACATGTTTATTAATGAGACTAAAGTTACAGACCTCAGCTTTAAAACGTTCTTAATGAGCCTAAAGTTACAACCCCAGCATTTAAACCTGTGTTTTTATGCAGACTAAAGTTACAGACCTCCGCTTTAAACTGTGTTATTTATGAGGGACTCAACTGTACCAGTTCCTCAACTATAAACATGTTATTTATCAGGAACTACGTTACAGACCTCGCCTTTAAGCATGTTATTTATGAGACTAAAGAAAGACCGTAGCTATTTTAAACATGTTAAAAACCCAAACACCTTGTTACCCTGTAAAATGGATTAGGTCAACCAATGGCCATTGGTCGTTTGGGCCACGTGACTCGCGTTTCTACCCCGGAAAAGTGGACTCGCGGACTTTGCCCTGCCGCCTTCGGCTAGCAGCAGCAGCAGAGCAGAGTGACTGTGATGGAGCGCGGCGGTTTTGCAACTTTATTCACTGATCCGCGGGTACAAACAACCGTGTTGACATGATTCAAATATACCCATCATTTCTAAAAGCTTTACTCTTAGATGTATTGTGCTGTGGTGTTGGTTTCCCAAAAACCCCGGTTAGCTTACCGTGTATTTTGCTATTAAGTTCGTGGATTATACTCCGTAAACCGCAAACAGCTGGAGAGATGCAGCTATCACCGTAATCGCAGTAATAAGTGATTCTGTTTACCGGTAAATATCAACCTCCGCGGCGAACGTCATTACCCGCCGACTGCGAGGATATCCCGCTCATTTTTTTTCAGGAAGAGTCCAGACTATCGGTGGCCCCACTCTGCTCAATATTCGTCAACTTTATTAATTCATATCTAGGAAATAAAGGAATCTTCAGAACATTCCACACATTTATGGGATTCTATGAATAAAATATGTCTTATTGATTCGTTGGTTGGTTAGCTTATATTCATGATATTTGCTGCTCAGTAAATCAAATGAACTAAGTGAGTAAGACCGCCGACCTCTTTTTCACCACACGCGTTGCCTCAGGCGCAGCGTTTCCCTGTGGTCTTGCCTTGCTAATTTAAAAGTAATGAGGCCCTGCTTCCTGGCCTCTGGCTGTGAGGCCCACCACCGTCATCAGTCTCGGTGCTGCCTCTGTGTAGATCACACGTCTGTCTCGGACTGGGTGTTCCTCGAGGCTTTAAGGGGGTGTAGGAAGGAGCGATCCTGTTTGTCCCGCATGTTTTTTTGTTTAACGCATCCTGCGCCGAATTGCAAATTGTTACTCAGGGGACTTCCCATGCATACCGTAGGCGCACATATATAATAATATATAGGGATCAGGAGCTTTCTGTCGACGACCCACACGCACCATGACATGGATCATATTTCTTGAGCATCCCAACCCGCCCGAAACCAGCGGGACCCGAGGGTGGACTGCGGGTTTCGGGCCGGACACCCGCGCACCTCGCATGTCCTGTTAGGGCTGCAGGAGCATTTGTTCCTCCATTATTTTAATGGGACTTTGGTCCATGCACACTGTAAAAAAGATAAAGTTAGTTCACTCAAAATTTCCAAAGCAACCAGGCTGCGCAAGGTTTTTGAGTTGAAGGCATTAATTAATTCTTCATAGTTTTGAAAGAAACACACTTATTATGTTGTGACAGTTATGTTTCCAAGTTTGCCACTAAGTGTTTTAAATTCATTACTGGAAATTTCAAGTCTGTAAAACTTATTTTTTTAAGTTCAGATTACTGTCCCTACAATAACTTACCTAATTTGTGTTTAAATTTAGCCCCACCATTTAAAGATCCTGATGTTTATTTTATTATTGCGTTTCAAGGACCAGGTCCCTTGGGTAGGGGAAAACCGGAGCACCCGGAGGAAACCTATGCAGACACGAGAACATGCCAATTCCCACACAGAAAGGCCTGTCCGACCGGGATTCGAACCCAGGACTTGTGTCAGAAGCGACGAGGCTATCCACTCAGCACCGTGCCGCACACCACTGTGACCAGGCGGGGACCTTCTGTTTCTAAGACTGAGCCAGAAATTATTACGGGCTACTTTGGCTTGGCCCAGTCGTTTAGGTTGGTAAACAATAAATACAGTGATTTTTGTGGTCAAATTAGTTTGTTCCAAAATGTTGAATTGAGCTGGTTGCCATAACACCTATTTAAATAGCGCAAACGCAGATAAGTGACCTCACTATAGCTCGCGTGAACTGTAAAACACGACAACTCAAAAATTGTTCACCTTACTCAGATTTTTGCATTCACTGACAATAAAATTTCCAGTTGGAATGGAACTATCTGTGAGCCACTTGAACTTTCAGAAGTTCATACAACTTCAAAAGTCAAATCACTTAATATATCAAATAAGATGAACTTTTCATCAGAAACTTCAGGAAAGTGAGTTGACGAAAATTAGACGCATAGGCAGGGATCTTTGCACACCAGAGGCAACTTGGCAAGTTTTTATTCACAACAGGTGGTGATTCAGGCAGAAACAATAAAACAGGGGGAAACAGATATCTGGTTATATTGGCTCGTCAGTCAGCCTAAAACAACGGATACACAAACGTGCAGATATACAATCAAAGACCTTGTGTGTTTGTACTTCATATTTTCTCTTGTTTTTGTTACTACTATACAGGCCCATGGCTCTTCTTTGTTCAAAAGTTCCAAACTGGCAATTGTATTGTCAGTGAATGCAAAAATTCTTAGTAAGGTGAACCAATTTTGAGTTGTATTTTTTACAGTCCAGCACCAGAAGTGCATTAATGTGAGTTTATAACCACATTATTTAAAAGATATAAATGCAGAGCTTAATATATATATGATTCGCAGTTTGCGTGTTTCGTCTCAGACATTTTCTTGATGCGCAAATTCAATTTTTTTTAAACCTTGGATTGCCGAGTGTGGAACCATGTTTATTATTGTCCAAAATCTAGAATATCATGCGTGTTTTGGCGTGGTTTTGTTGTGCCGCAAGGTTGATATGAATAGTTTGCTAGACTGTAGTAACTTGTAAAACGATATTGCTTTAATACAAAAGTTATGATGGGTGGGAAACTTTCTTTTATCCGTGTTTTACAATATAATGGAGTTGGCTGATGACTGCTGCCTTAGTTTTTAAAACTAGCAAACAAGCGAAATTGGCCCCTGTTTTTGAAAAGACAAGGAAGGTTGGCTTGCTAACATTTGCATGTATTGATTTGCAAAATTTAGGTAAATGACTAATAACAGCAGGGGGCCTTGGGTGCGGCTACTTGTGTTATTGGGTGGGGGAGGGAGAGCTGCTGCTGTCCCGTGATTTTTAGCTGTGGTATTAAAAACCCTGAAGGAGTAGCTTGTTTTCCTATCTGGACATAGCACATTTAATGAGCTCTACGTTGTCTGATTGTCTTTGCAGGTCTTCTCGTGCTTCGTCTCATAATGACGCTTAACACCTTGAGGTTCTGCACACAACATTTATCACAGCATAAAGTGGCACACAGGCACTCGTCCTTCTACCAAACACAAAACCAAACTTTGTGTCCAGCTGGACTGGAATGGCCTAGTTTTGCCTTTTCGCAGCCGGCGAGTTGCCCATTGTTTACATATCTCTATCACTATCATGTAATCTGTGCATTTCATTTCGGAACGCCGACGAAGACAGCTTGGAGAGGGTTGGCTAATCACGTATGTTCCTGAGTGCCGGCAGGTAAAAGCGCACGGACAGGGCAGATGCTTTTTAATAGCCATAAAATGGCCCCCATCAACTACTTTCAAAGCTGAAAAACAGTAGCCTACACATTTAAAACATAAAAACAAGTGTTATGTTGAGGGAACAAATCAAATGATCAGATGAATATAGCCAGACAGACAGTGGCACGTCGCGGTGAGGATTGTGATTAGGGGAGGAGGCACTGACTTTAAATGTCAGATTTACTATCCTTATTATAATAAAATTGCATTTAATCACCGATTGCAATAACCATTCACAAAACTTCCCATGCTGTAAAGATGAGAGAACTAGGCTTTCTTTTACATAATCTCACAACCAATTCTAGTTGCTGACCTCTCCTGCTCCTCCCCTCCAGCTCAAACAACATCTTTTAGAAGAACAGTGTGCGAGGACGTGAGCAGAGGAGCGAGACGGTGAGCAGAGAGGCGAGAGGACTTGGCAGAGAGAGAGAGGCGTGGCAGAGGAGAGAGCGCGAGAGAGACGTTGAGCCAGAGACGAGGAGGAGACAGTGAGCACGAGAGAGGAGCGACGTGAGCAGGAGAGAGAGAGACGTAGAGCAAGAGAGAGAGCAGAGTGAGACGTGAGCAGAGAGAGAGAAGGAGACGTGAGCAGAGAGAGAGACTACGCGGGGGGGAGAGCAGAGAGAGAAGAGAGAGATGGTGAGCAGAGCAGAGAGAAGACGTGAGCGAGAGAGAGAGGACCCCGTGAGCAGGGAGAGAGAGAGCAGAGAGAGAGTGGAGGCAGAGAGAGAGGCGCGAGCAGTGAGAGAGACGTGAGCAGAGCGTGATAGAGACGTGCGCTGAGAGAGACGTGAAGAGAGAGAGAGAGACGCGAGAGCAGAGAGAGACGTGAGCAGAGAGAGGAGACGCGGAGCAGAGAAAGCAGAGCAGAGAGAGACGACGTGAGCAGAGAGAGAGAGAGACGGCGAGCAGGGAGCAGAGAGAGAATGTGAGCAGTGAGAGAGAGACGTGGAGCAGAGAGGAGACGTGAGCAGAGAGTAGACGTGAGAGAGAGAGAGAGGCGTGAGCAGAGAGAGACTGTGAGCAGAGAGAGACCGTGAGCCGAGAGAGAGGTCGGCCGTCGTGAAGCCAGACGAGAGAGGAGAGAGGTGCAGCAGAGTGAGAGAGACCTGTGAGCCGAGAGAGAGAGACGCGAGTGTGAGAGAGAGCGCAGAGAGAAGACAGAGCGAGACGTGAGGCAGAGAGAGAGAGACGTCGACCAGTAACGAGAGAGAGCGAGAGAGACGTGAGCAGAGAGAGAGAGAGCGAAGCCAGTGAGTCGTTAGCAGAGAGAGGGAGACGTGGCAGAGAGAGAGAGGACCTTGCTGGTAGCAGAGAGCGACGTGAGCAGAGAGAGACGTGGAGCAGGAGGGAGAGAGACCGCGGAGCCAGAGAGAGACTTGATGCAGAGAGAGACGTGAGCCAGAGGACAGCGAGAGGAGCGCAGAGGAGACGTGAGCAGTCGGAGAGAGAGACCGCGAGCATTGACGAGCGAAGGGAGCAGAGAGAGAGAGAGACCGGGTGGCCAGAGAGAGAGAGACGTGAGCAGGAGAGAGAGTAGAGACCCGTGAGCAGCGAGAGAGAGACAGTGAGCAGGAGGAGAGAGAGAGACCGTGAGAGAGAGAGAGAGACGTGAGCAGAGAGCGAGAGGTGCGCGAGAGAGACGTGAGCAGAGAGAGAGAGCCGCGCGCAGGAGAGCGAGAGCGAGCAGAGGAGAGAGAGACTGGCGAGCGAGAGACGTACGTGAGCAGGAGAGAGGGGCGCGGAGAGTCGAGCGAGAGAGACGTGGAAGCAGAGAGAGAGAGGACGTGAGCAGAAAGAGAGCAGCGCGCGCAGCGAGAGAGAGGAGGCGTGAGCACCGAGAGAGAGAGAGAGAGCCGTGAGCAGAGAGAGACGGTGAGCAGAAGGGGAGAGAGAGACCGTGAAGCAGAGAGAGAGCGAGGTGAGCCAGAGAGAGAGCGAGAGAGAGTTGTGAAGCAGCGAGCGAGAGGGACGCAGAGCAGAAGGAGAGAGAGAGGTGAGCATGAGAGAGAGCGGACGCGAGCAGTCGAGGAGAGCGCGAGCAGAGAGTGAGACCGCGGAGCAGAGAGACGAGAGATGCGAGCAGGAGTAGCGAGATATTTGCGATCAGAGAGAGAGAGATGCGAGCAGAGAGCGAGTGATGCGAGCAGAGAGAGAGTGCGAGCGAGAGAGAGAGGCGTGTGAGAGAGAGAGAGGATAGCGAGACGTGCGCAGAGAGAGAGGTGGAGAGGAGAGAGTGATGCGAAGCAGCAGAGATGAGGGAGAGATACGAGCAGAGAGAGAGAGCACTGTGAGCAGAGAGAGAGAGACAGAGCAAGAGCAAGAGACGGTGAGCAGAGAGAGGAGGAGCGAAGAGAAGAGAGGGACGCGAGCAGATGGAGAGACGCCCGCTGCAGAGAGGGAGGGACGGCGAGCAGCGAGGGGAGAGGACGCGGCAGAGAGAGAGAGACGCGAGCAGAGAGAGAGGATGCGAGCAGCGAGAGTGAGGAACCGTGAGTCCGCGTGTCTTATGGTCCGCGCCTCGGAGCCAGACGCAGTGCGTTCACTGCGCTGTTCAGAGCGGGGGGTAACAGCAGCTGCTCCGGGCCCAGAGCGGAGGATGTAACGTAACGGTCGGTTTATCAAAAAAAACATAACAAATATTTAAACGTATAAAACATAGTGAATTTCACTAGATTTTTTTCCAGACATTACAGACAAGATATTATTTCATATTGTTTAATGAAAAAAAAATAACAAATTTTGCCACAAGCAACCACAAAGATGTGCCTCAGACAAGAATCGAAACCTGGTTCTCAGGGTCCCTGTATTTTACTGCTAACCATTCGGCCAACATAGCACCTCTGGGCTAGACAGGTTTGCACGCAGTCTTATACTGAGCGTCTAAGTCGCTGGTCAGAGCTAAAGCGGACTTAGCCTGCCACTTGGGCGATAAGATGTACTATTTTTCACGCCGCTGCGTGCTGATTCCCGAGCGAATCTAAGAAGCGTGAATGAAGGACGACAAAACGGAAAATGGGCCTTATTAGTGTGTAAATGGACTGTCGACTGCGTATATAGGTATTTTGATATGACTTGTGGCCAAGGATCGTTGATGAATATTGAGGAAAAGAAGGGGACTCTAAAGTGGAGCCCTTTCTCAATTATGCATTTGTTGGACTTGGAACAATGTGACAAAACATATTGAAAATGGCGTTGGTATCAGACCTAATTGCGTTAAGTTGTCAAGTAGAAGGGAGTGCTCTACAGAATCAATGGCTTTGGAAAGATCCTTGGAATATGGAGCCAGGACTATTTGTCCAAATCATGAAAATAAATCAATGTTACATTTTAACAGAGCAGTGGTGGTTGAGTACCTTGATCGGAAAAACCCTAGATGGATAGGGAACAAAATATGAAATGCATTTGTGTAGTGATCTAAACTGGTTGGAAAATCAAATTTTTCAAAAATTTGCAACTGCACAAATATTAGAAATTGGCCGGGAAAATTGTTTAAGTCAGTGGAAGTGCTTTTCAATACACTTACCAATTTCATTGGTGTGGACTTTCTGTTATTGTATCTGGTTTAATTTGATATTTTTTTTGGTTTCCCTTGCTGTGAGTTTTGCTTCCTCGTCTGTCTTGTTGATTGTTTGCCCTCATGATGTGCTACCACTGTGTCCCCCTGTGTGTATTTAGACCCTGTGTCATTGTCCTCTTTGGTTTGTGGACCATATGTTGTTTTCCCCCCCTTCTCTTGTTCCCGGTTTCAGTGTTTACTTTTATTGGCCTTTATTAAAATTATATTCATTTTAGCAGTTCTGCTTTCGGTGCGGTTCTCTATGACAACCAAGGATTAATCCAGACCACCAGAGGCTCACAAGCCTTTGGGCATGAATTTGGCGTACTAGAACATGTTTCACCTCCAGCCAACTACATCAAGTGGTGCTCCTTCACTCACTTCCATTGAAATGATGACAATGGTTGTGTAACACAGGTCATTCTAAAAAATAATATAAACGCAAAACAGTAATTTTAAAATGTATATTTCAACCCAACTGAGGTGTCAATACAAATGATGTACAAAAGTTTTGGTGTAGCCATCGTCTATGTTTCTGACTTACTGATTGTAACCTCGCCCGGGGATACCCATGCTGGTACGCGCTCTTAATCTAACATAACTTACCAGAGAGTCCTGTAAATTAAGGCCCAAATTGTTCGCAATGAATTTGGAAACTAATCACAAAATTGGATTGGCTATGGCCATAGTAGTATTCAAGATAATTGGCTCTGGGCTGTGTGCGATGACTCGTACAGGAGGATCTTGGAGTGACGTCGTATGTTCCATATTATCCGCTCCGGATAGTCTTCTTAAAGATACCCAAAGACATCATCCCCGCGGCAGACATCCTCATCAGTTCCTGGAAGGTTTCGCAAGGGTTTAAAAAAACTAGCTATCCTTGAGAAGGAGGGGAGGACACAACTGTTGGCACTTGTGAGGATCTCATCCAATTCTTGAGGGTACTGCTACTTGACTAGTGGTTCTGCCATGCTCCCCAGAGTCGATTGGTACTGCACACACAACGGTCTGGGATCGAGGCAACGCTAACTCCTTCAGGAGATAAAAAACGAAATTCATCGGAGTATTACTTAAAGATCCTCCTTAATCTTAGCAATCCCAAAATACACAGACTATATAACCCCCCCTTCGCCCCAAAAAAATATTGAATACTTTAAAAGCTGCTAATTTATCGTACGAAAATGTTACTACAAAAATTGCCCACGTTATAAATATCCATCCCTTTCTTCCCCTTATACATTTCTGGATGGGGGCGTGGTGGCTGTCATGAGCCTGCACCATAGTTCAAAAGCACCCTCATTAGTAGTGTATATATTAATTAAATCTACATTAATAAAACATGCATAGCCACCTGTAATATTATTAAATATTTGATAAAAAACTAAACTAAACCTAAAATCTTTAAATAAAAAGACTGGTGTCAATACTTTTTATAATTGAAGCTTGCGTTGTATCATGAGGTGGAGATGAGTGAGGACTCTCAAACGCAGGAAATGCCATAATTAAGATTTAATATACAATTAAGTCCAAGGCAAAAAACACAAACCTCCAAAATCCAAAGTACCGAGGAACCCAGAGGGAACTTGACCATGACAATGAACCAAGCACACAGGGACAAGAGAGGGGAGCGAGAAGCATCAGGTAATTAGGGACACAGACGATCACAGAAGAACACATAGGGCGGGGCAGACAATCAACAGGGGACAGGACATGAAGTATAAAACTGAAATGAACCAGAGTACATAATGTCAAAATGAAAACCAAAATACAGAAATAATAAATCCACACCATGGAAACAGTGGAACCTCAGTACATCAGATAAAATTAACAGCTCACCATGAGTAGTTTTGGACTCTAGGGACAGTTAAGAGATATTGCAGGACCTAAGTGTCCCAGAGGGTTCATAAATAAAATAAAAATGCGAATTTAAGATACATAAACAGGACCTGAGGATTATTTAAAAACATTCATAAAGCAGTATATTAAAATCAAAAGGTATCTTACAAAATAATGCGCCCAAACACAATCCTTTTTTGCAGAGGTCGTGGCGTTTTTCATGACATGGCTCAAACCTGGTTGGATGGATGTGGAAGTCAAAAGCCTCTCCAAAATATTGCCCCTAAATTTAACATCATATTTCATGGAGGAGGTTTTCCCCAATGGAGAGCCGACAAAGTCGTCGTGGTATGGAATGCAGCAGAACCAAAGATCCATCGCACACAAAATATTTACATGCCTTTTACAAGGCATTTTTTACAAACATTCTCCATCCCTGCATCTGTCATAACGTTGCCTGTAAAAAAGTATATAATGGAATGGGTTCGTGTGGTGTGATCCAAGTAGCAGAGTAGCTATGGGCAGTGGTGAGGCACCTTTTGAAAGGGTTTCTTACCACGGTCTCATTCCATAAAATGGCTTGAGTGTCTTCCTCTGCACTATGCACCCTGTAGCATCCAGGTAACACCAATGTCCTCTTTGATCTTGACTGGAAAATATTTAGACTTTTTTGGATACAGCATGATTCCTTTAGGGTGTTGATAATCTTCTGAATTAATCTCATCAGGCACCAGTTGGTGTTCTGAAAGGACATTCACTGCTGTTTCATTGGATAAGGTATATTATTTTTTCTCTGTACGAGGGGCTTCTGTCCTTGCAAACCAGACTCAAAATACAATTCCAAATGGGTTCTATTTTTCTCCAGGTTACCAAATATACCTACAATTTGTCTGCCCCTTGATCCCACTGGGTCTGCATATTAACTATTCTGTGCGGTGAGCCGCCCCAACCCGTGACCAGTAAAGTCACACGACCCTTCAAAACTGATGTCAGTAGGCACTGGGACTGAAGCTGTTACCGTACAGTCTTTATTGTACAAAAAGTGTACATGAAAAGTGGCTTCTCTAGCTTTTTGATGTTATCAATTAAATGCCTCTTGATCCAAAACTGCAAAATGGTCCCTGAACTGTCTTTAGACCTTTGCCGCAATTAAATTTGTCAATTTTAATCAGGGAAATAATTATCTTTGCATGATTTTTCCAATTTTGCATCATTTTATTCCACATATAAAAAGGGGTGGTTTGGCGTAAGTAGGCAAATGAAAGCATTTGTCTTTCTTCATGGCTTGAGACCAGGAGCCCAGAAATAGAAAAGGCCAACAAGAAATAAAAGAACAGGCAATGGTTGTGATAATTCAATTAACTGTAATCATTCCAAGCAACTCAACATGTTTGGGTAAGAGCCTATTTTAAAATATTTACTAACCTGGAGGTTTCCAACATCAGACTAAAGTCGGAAAATATTTTGAATGATATACCTTGTTGACTGATAATTCTTTCCCATTTTTTACCCTCAGTGTCTTCGAGTTTCCTCTGATATTGGAGAATGGGGGAAAGTTTTTTTCCACGTCAGTCTATAATAATATGATCATGAAATTTTACAAATGTTACTCTTATTTTCATTGTCTAACTTGCCACTCTATGTCTTCTATCAGAAGAAACAGGGTGGTTCCCAACATCAGAACTAAATGAATAGAGAGATCCTTCCATTTCTATTACCCAAACTTTGAAATAAATATCGTTTCCGATTTTTAACGATTTTTAGCTTGCATGTGTTTGCAATTATCCTCCTTGCGGTCACCGAATGGGGAGTTGGTCTTTGTCAAGTCCTTAACCATAGTATAATCTTTACACAAAAATAGAGAAGCATCAAATAACTTATTACGGGGGTGGATGTCCATTAATAATAAAAGTTAATATGGACTGTGTGGACCCCTGTTGCCAAAAATATAAGACTGTAAATCGGGTTTCGGCTACCATTCGGTGCATCCACAGGTACCCCGAAGCAGTTGCCTGCGGAGGCAAATTCATGAATCCGGGTCATCGTCAGGGCTCTGGTAAAGTTTTCTCATTGTTTTGGCTGCCAAGGGTCATCCAAAGTGATCAACGGTACCAATTAAGCGAAAGACTTGCACACTCTCTTCCAATTGGAGATAAAAACATGGTCACTCTGTTGTCTTATCACCCGAGAGTCAGGGTGCACATCGAAAAACTCCATTGAAACATGAACCCCACTAAACATCCGAGTCCACTCAACCTCCCGATCACGTCAATATCGCGCTCGGCTCGGTCGTGACCTTTATTAGTCCAACGACGTCTGTGCAAGGTGCGCCATCTGGCGTAAAACAATGACCTCCCCATAGACGTGGATAAGAGTCCCATCCCGACCTCCTCTAGACGTGGAAAACAGGTCTTCGGACTTCCGACGCAGAACGTCTTGATCTAGCAATACAATTACTATAGGCTGTGAAGCATTCTATGGTGTTGTTCACCTGACTGGTAGGCGTTTAGTGATTAAGCAAAATGTGGCCAGCTTGGGATACGTGTGTTCCACAGGTCCACGTGTTTGTTGTATCATTATCTTTACATATTTGTTTCGATTTTTTTTTTTTTCTATGCGAACAATTTTTCTGTTGGTTTAAAGCCTAATAAACACTCAACATAGGATTTACGTAGTGGCTAATAATAAAACTTGTGAATGTATGCAATTTGTTGAGCTAACAATCTCAAGTTTGTAAATAAGGGGTGAGCCACTTTGGAATTTATGCAAAATGCATGGGTCAACAAGTTTATTATAGCCACTACATAATTTCTAGGTTGTTGAGTGTTATTCCGTTTTTAACCAAAACCAAGAAAAATTGTTCGCTAAAAAAGTGGAAAAGTCAATCATTTCTCCGACCTGGGATTTGAACCTGCGTCGTTGGACTGAAGTCTATTACGCAACCGCCTACACCACTGCAGGCATATTTTTCTGACTATGTGAAAAAATAATAGCTAACATCCTAAACAACGAACGCCACCACTTATACGAGGTTACAAGCCTGACATGTGAGGGTCGTCGAGGACCTGTTTTCACGTCTACTCGACGTTTATGGGTGTGCTTCTGGACGTAAAGGCAATGCCTTCCCAGACGTTGAAATCTGTTACCTCTGGTCGCTGCCTGCTTTATTTTATGGAATGCACCTTCTAGTAATGTACACAGTCTGCACCGAGTTTTTAGATATAGATGTATCATTTCCACATTGAAAAGAGTTTGTGGAGACAGAAGTAAGTTGTTTTCTCACGTTATACGTGGAATTTTGTTAAGTATATTTCGTATATTATCTGTATTTTGAAATTTGCCTCGCACAGTGATGAATCTATAACATACCGGCTGGCATCTGCTCAGCTGCAAGGGAGACACCTTTTTTAGTTTTTTAAGGTAAAGTTTATAAATATGATTTTGTTTTTCATATTTCAAACTCTTTTTAGTCACATTAGAATTCTTAGGCTTAGACTGTCCAACAAACTCTGTGTTTAAAAAAGGTTATGATTCTGGAGTTTTAATTATAATAATTCAAATTATTATCAAAAGTTACTGTATAGATCACAATGGTTTATAAACTGCAAAAAGGACAACAGTCGAAAACCTAGTAAAAACTAAGTTTAAAAACAGGGGATGATCAGCTTTAATATTTGAGGACACTCCCATCATTTAGACACCTGTGATGTCATCAGTGGAGTTGAGTTCAGGTGTGGGACCATGTGGGACCATGTGGGACCAATAGGAGCACCACATGATGTTACCTGCTGTCAGAAAGAGAGTTTAATGTTCATGTATTGCTTTGTCTAATTAAATGGAGATTTAATGTCTTCCCAGCGTCGTCAATGTCAGAGGACTTTCACTTCTTCTCACTGTGGCTGTTTAAAATATGAGCCACTACAGTTGTTATTTTGGTTAGTTGCTTAGCTGCAAATATTAAATATCCATTCATCTGCTGCTTGGTAGCAAGCTAACTAGCGCTTGCAACCTCTATTCAATTTCTTACTTTTTCTTATAAACTTTAAAACCAGCCTATGTTAATTAACATACATTTACCTTTGGCTAATGCAGTCCAATTATTGTGAAATCCATAGCTAGTGTATAATTTTCATGCATGTTGCAATAACTAATGTTCTCGAGTGTCCTAATGTGTCATGTGTTGTTTGAGTCTTTTACAGGTGTCAGACTGTGTTGAAGGTGTTCGACAGGTAAGAATCACACTCTCACACATTGATTGTTTCTTCTGTATTATTATGTGGTTTTTCGAATAAACCTTATTTGGTGTATTCTCTTGAAAACATTCTTTTTCTCAGATTGTTCATGCAACTCACTCAAGCATGAGGGAAAAAGAACAACAAGGGGAAAATGCCCCCCTCGCGAAGAATGCAACATGTGTACCAGTATACAGGGGTAAGTCAGCTTTCAGGGGCTAATTTGTGTCCATGTGCAAAACAAATGCACATTTGCAATTGTTTTTTTACATGGCTTTACTCCAATGACCAAAGCCTTATCCCAAGTTTTCTAGACAGAGTGTCTTCCAGTGTTCAAGCGAGGGTGCAGTGCCTAAGGTTTGTATCCCCTGGTGATGGATTCGAGTGGTTGAGGGCATTACTAGAAAGTTATGTGTTGGTTATATCACTTTGCAACATTATGATGAAACTAAAACATGTTCCACATTTTCAGGGGCTGTGCTTGGACCTTGTTATGAGAGACTGCAGACAAGAGAGGACCACATGTTTGGAACACCTCAACATTCATTAAATGCATTCTTCTGCCTTTCAGATTGTGTTTGTACATCTGGGGAAACCTAGAGTTGTGGCGTGTGCCTGTTTATTACGGATCCAAACATAGGGCTACAATCATGTTTTTTGTTACTTTGCTGAATGTTCAGACTTAGTGTTCTATAACACTGTGCCCTGTGTGCTTGAACGTGTACTTTGATGTAGGAAACATGATTTTTTAATGCAGCTCCATTTGACAAATAATGACTGATATCCTTTACTACGTTGTTTCTCAGGTTTTTGACTGCTGTGTTTATCGTGTATTGCCCAGAGTCAGAACTAAACATTGGATAAAAGCCTGCATTTCAGTTTCACAAGGCTAAAATCTGGAACGGTCTTCCTGGGAAATGTGAGACCAGGCTTCTTCTTTGACAATGTTTTAAATCCCGGTTTAAAAACACTTCTGTTTCTGCTTCAATGGCGATTTTATGAGAGATTTTATTTTTTATCTTTTTAATTTACTGTCAATATTTATAATTGTAATGCCTGTTTTGATTGTTTCTATTTTTGTTTCAGTGTTTGAGTTTCCTTTGTTTTGACTGTGCTATACAAATAAACCTTGCCTGCCTATTGCAAAAAGTAGTCTCGACCCGTAAGTGATTCTGCAGAGGATAAGTAGTTTCAATAGAAACTGTAATGGGGAGTCATATCAACGTCAAAAATTTTGGTCATATAAGACGTCGAGAGGCTTCGTCGGACCCGACCCCGGTTCTGTACCACATTTCAACTTGAATGAACGTGGCCGCGATCGTCTTTGAAACGTCCAGATAAGTCCAGATGACGTTGAAATGACAGTGTTTTGCATCTGCTTGTTAGCGGGAACAACGGAGCAACGAACGTCATATGAAGGCAATATTTTGGTCATATAAGACGTTGCTAGGAGTCGGACCACGACGGTTCTGTACCCCATTGCACCTTGAAAGAACGTCAGATGACGTTGGAAAATTACGTTGTTTTTGAATCAGCTAGCTTAGTGGGAACGACTGAACCGAACGTCATATAAAACGTAATATTTTGGGCATATGAAGACATTGATAGGACGTCAGACCCGACCGGTTCCGTACCACATTCAAAACCTTGAATTGACGTGCCATCCAGTAACATTTGGAGGTTGATGGTGACGTCGGGAGGAAACGACGTCGAGGAACAACGTTCATTCAGCACCCACCAGTGACCTTATTCGACGTTCCAAATTACGTTGATTCAACGTATCGGCTTGCTTAGTGGAAGTCCATGTTGAGGACGCCACTGCTTTGAGTCACAAAGAGAAAGTGAAAAGTGTGCCCTTGTGCTGTTTGTGCTGGAGAAGAAGAAAGCTGTGCAGGAGTGGTTGCGGTTCAGCCCGGTCCGCAGGCAACATCATCAAGCCAGGAAAGCGATGACTTTTACTATAGGTCTGCTGAGCCAGATCAAGGCCTTACATAAGAAACTCTATACTGCGGGACCTGGTAGTTAAAGGCACAGTATCGAGACTTGATATAACCATCAATATTGGTATCACATGGCACCAATAAGCAAGAAAATGCGGTTGCATTTTGTCTAATATGAATGTGCAAGTTGATACCAATCAGCCACAATCTGTATTATTTTTAAATAATTGTTACCTGTTAATGAGCCATGGTAAATGAGCATGATATAGTCTACATCAGGCATGTAAAGTCATATACATCAGAGGGCCAATAACACAAATTTGCTGCGAGCCGAGGGGCCGGATGGTTCAATGTTTATTATACTCATTGCCTGTCAGCCTATTTCAGACAGGTACTACCATATTGCCAGCGTTTTGATTGATTTTTATAGATTTTTAGGACCCAAGACTATTGTTTATTGTGTACTTTATGACTATCTGGAAATCCGAAACCCGATTCTGAAAGAATTTGCCTGTCTACTTTCATCAGCAAAAAGAATTTTGTTTTAGCTTGTATATCCCGTTGAGTAGCGAGGGAGTTTTACTGAAATCACCAAAAAAGCTGAGAAAAAGAGGCCACAATAAAGGCATTAGCTGTTTTCAAAACCATTCAGCGAGCGCTGCTGCCACCTGCGGGCTCGATTCCAATATGCTCTTCAAGCTTATCCCCCCAAACACATATTAGAATAAAATAGACATCTGGAACATGAAAATAGCGGAAAACGCAATTGCGTAATAGTGCGTCAATGGCAGGCAACGGGCCATGTAAATTCATTTGCGGGCGGGGATTTGGCCGCGGGCTTGACTTTGCACAAGTGGTCTACATGATAGGTCAGTGGTCCATTTTATACTTGCTCTTGGAATGATTTACTTATACATCAATTGATGTGTCGCTTCTTGAGACAATAACCTTGGTCTTCATGGTTGCTGTCTGTTAAAATCTTGTAGTTTTTTTTTTTTTTTTTCCGAATTTCAGCTCTGTTGTGGACTGGTGAGAAAGCTTGTCTCCTGAGCCCCGTCCACCCAAGAGTTGACAACACCCCCCAAAAACATGCTGATGCACCCATACTGAGAGTGACGGGGCCAGGTGAAACGTCACGTTCCACACCTTGAAGACCTTCCAAGTAAGTTTTTTGTTAATCTGTCATTTTTGTGTGATAAGGGTTTCTGCGGGGGGCATATAAAAATTTTCGGTGATTAAAAGGACAACTAAGCACAAATCAACTTTTTGAGGGGCTTATAACTGCCGATAAATATTGTTTCTTATTGCGCTCTCTACATTGTCTGGTAATAATTTTCTTGGACATTTTAGTGCCAAAATAGATAAACTCTCACTTTGAAGCCTAAATACCGCTGTGTAGCGCCCTCTCTAAATTTATTCTTTGGCTACACTACATTTGAATTTTCGGTGCCGCGTCCTCCCCATTTGCTCTGCCAGCATGTTGTATCGGTCCGCGCTCTGTGATCGGCGGTATAAAAGCCAGCCAGAGTCTCGCAACGCCCCCTGTGCGAGTTAGAGTTGGAATACGGGCGAGCCGCTTTTAACATCGATTTCAGGTTAGCAATTTATTAGCATAGTATTTTAGAAGTTTTTTAGCGCAGCGTTTCTCGTGTGTAGTTAACTGTAGTCAGGTAGTTTCTGTAGCCGTTTTGTGGGACGTTGGAAGCACAACATGCCGGTCACGACGCGGCCAGGGAGCGGGAGATGAGGAGGGAAGACCCGAGACGGGGATTTGATCTTACAGGCCCCGCTGTGAGAGCCACTGCACTCACATCCCCGACCTCTCCGTCTAAATAATGACAACCGAGCAGAGACCGCTCACCCACAACTCCCCCTCCCCGCGTCTCCCAACGCCTCTCGCCACGCCTCCTTTCTTCCTGGAGTTTTTTTTACTTTTTGGGATAGTGGGGTGGAGTAAGATCTGGATAGGGGTGTTTAGTCGCTTCTTTTTTAAGTGAAATTTGTCCAAAAATAAGCCTTAAATATATTTACATTTTTGCATTAAAGTAGATTCAAAACTGGCATTTAACTGGAAAATGTATAAGGGGAAATTATGACATGCGCGACGCCTGTATTAACCTTTAACACGCAAAACTCACCCCCCCCCCCCCCCCCCCCCCACCCCCCCCCACACCCCCTCTTGCCATTATTAGCCTTCTTATGCTTGTGTGATGTCATCCATTCTAATGCATTGTAGTGACTTTCCTTTTTTTCATCCTTGTCATGGTCATATTTCTATTACTTTAAAGGTGTGAAAATCGGGTCGCGATGATGTCACTATCTCATCCAATAGTTGGAGACGGCACAAAAACTTGTACCCACCTCGCCAATGGTCTGGCTCGGGTGTAATGATGGGCTCTTTGATTTGAAGTCCTCCTCAAGGGTCAACCTGAAAGGGGGCGTCAGCAAATTGGATCCTAATGCCGAGCGTCGGCAGGCTCTCGACCCGAGGAACTATTCAAGCTCTGCAAGGTAACTTATTCTTAGAGTTTTTGGGTTGTCTTCCAGTTTTGATTGCATTATGCAGGAGGGAGGATGAGCGGGGGCTATGGGGAGAGGAAGAGGTTGGCGAGTCGGGGACGGGATGCTTAAGCGGATGAATTGGGTGGAATCGTTGTTCTGTTCCCACTGATGCTGTTGTTAAAACAGTTTCCGGTACGGCCATAGACGCTGATGTGAGAAAGTCCATTCAATAGTCGAATTTCGGAGCTAAGACACCAGGTGAAGCGCAAAAGTTTGTAATTGTTTTAAGTTTTTGTACTTGCACTTTTGCGGAAGTGCGTTTAAAGTTTGCACTAGATTTTGCCCTGTTAAAAACTGTACCCTCTTACCTCAACATCCTCTGGGATTTGTTATTTATCTGAATTAGAAAATAACGTTTGGCTTTTGATTAGATGCACATTAGTCTGTGTTAATTGCCATACACATGTTTGCATATATATATATATATACCTCTTTATTTATATATATAATTACCTGTTTCTATATTAACATATATTTCAAATACATTGTAACATTTTAAACTATAAAGGCGGGGGGGGGGGGAATTTTTTTGGTCCACTCTAGTTTTACTGGCTGTGATTTTTGAAGTCTCTCGTTCAAATGGAATGGGGCAGCGCCGGGGGCGTTGTGGAGCGGCGCTTTGCGGCTTGGTGCGGGGCGGCGTGGTGCGGGGCGGCGTGGTGCGGGGAGTGCGCGCGGTGCATGGAGTCGCGCGGTGCGGCGAGGGCCGTTCGACGCCGCTTGCGGCTTTAATTTATTTATTTCTTTCTTTCTTTCTTTTTTCTTCTGCACTTTGAGCCTTAATTTGACCCCCTGAACATGCATGAAAAGTTGTTAATTTTGGCCCAAAAATCAGACCTGGCGAAAAATTTGATATTTTGGTGTTTATTTTTATGGGACTCAAAAAATGACAGAACAGCGCCACCTACAACAGCCAAAATAATACCCCTATGGGACTTTTCTGAGGTCAAGTTTGTCGTAGAGCCATGAAATTTGGTACACATGTTCCTCAAGTCAAGACAAGAAAAAAATATTATTATGGCCCCGCCCCCTGACAAACAGGAAGCCCATAAATGTCACTGCAAAATGGAAAAATGAACAGCAAAAGTTTTCATACATGACGGTTGGAAAGCGACTCCTCCTCGGCCGTTTCACCGATTCGCCTCAAAATCGCTCCACATCATCTCAACACATGTACCTTCAAAATGACCTCAGGGATTTTTGATCAGTGAAACATTGTTCGAGCAGCGGAGCGGCAAAATGTGACCTTTTTTTGGCCGTTTTTGACAACATTAAATTTGCTCCCGTTCGCACAAACAAAGTCTGATTTGCACAAAACTTTAATACATTGTTCAACTCTAGGGTCTAGGTCGTTTGAAAGTGAATTAATTCAAATTGACACATTAGCGCCCCCTACAGACTATTTCAAAGTTTTAGATGGGCATTTTCAAATTTAGTTTTTTCAAAATGTTTGAAATTTTGCACATAAATCTGTTTTGCCCTCTTGATTCAAAAAGTCAATAGAGTCCAAGGCCTATTTTTTACCCTGTTGCCGTGGCGACGACAAACGCTCCCCATTCATTGCAAATGTACACCTCACAAAAACATCAAACCAGCCTCGGCTGTTTCACCGATTCGCCTCAAAATCGCTCCACATCATCTCAATACATGTACCATCAAAATGACTTCAGGGAATTTTGATCAGTGAAACGTTGTTTGAGCAGCGGAGCGCCAAAAAGTGGCGTAATTTTTTTTAGTTTTTGACAATAGAAAAATTGCTTCCGTTTGCACAAACAAAGTGTGATTGGCACAAAACTTGAATCCATGGATTAACTCTTTGATCTAGGTCATTTGAAAGTTTAAATTTTGAAATTGGCTCTATAGCGCCACCTACAACAGCCAATTTAAAAATGCCTATGGGATGGGTTCGAGGTCAAAATTGTCGTAGAACCATGTAATTTGGTACACATGTTCCTCAAGTCAAGACATGGAAAAAATTGTTATTATGGCTAATCCCTCTGACAAACAGGAAGCTCATAAATTTCATTGCAAAATGGAAAAATGAAAACCAATCATTTTCATACATGTCGCTTGGAAAGCGACTGCTCCTCGGCCATTTCACCGATTGGCCTCAAAATTGCTCCAAATTATCTCAACACATGTACCTTCAAAATGACTTCAGGGATTTTTGATCAGTGAAACGTTGTTTGAGCAGCGGAGCGGCAAAATGTGAGGGTTTTTTTGGCCGTTTTTGACAACATACATTTTTTCCCCGTTTGCACAAACAAAGACTGATTTGCATTAAACTTGAATCCATTGTTCAACTCCAGGGTTTAGGTCAGGTGAAAGTGAAATATTTGAAATTGGCCCATTAGCGCCCCCTAAAGACTGAGTCAAAGTTTACATGGGGAGCCAAACCAGCTCTACTTATTATATTCATTACAATTTGACTAACAATCTTCTATGGCTACGGGAACAAATCATCACACAACGGCGCCACCTCCTTTGAGCGGTGCTGCGTGGTACGGTGTGGTGCGGCGTAGTGCGGGGCGTTGTGGAGCGGCGCATTGCGGCTTGGTGCGGGGCGGCGTAAGGCAGGACAGCGTGGTGCAGGGCGGCGTGGTGCGGGGTGGCTTGGTGCGGGGCGGCTTGGTGCGGGGCGGCTTGGTGCGGGGCGGCTTGGTGCGGGGCGGCTTGGACCAGGTGGTGCGCAGGGTGCGGGGAGTCGCGCGGTGCGGCGAGGGCCGTTCGACGCCGCTTGCGGCTTTAATTTATTTCTTTCTTTCTTTCTTTCTTTCTTTCTTCTGCACTTTGAGCCTTAATTTGACCCCCTGAACATGCATGAAAAGTTGTTAAATTTTGCCCAAAAATCAGACCTGGCGAAAAATTTGATATTTTGGTGTTTATTTTAATGGGACTCAAAAAATGCCAGAACAGCGCCACCTACAACAGCCAAAATAATACCCCTATGGGAGTTCTGAAGATCAAGTTTGTTGTAGAGTCATGAAATTCGGTACACATGTTCCTCAAGTCAAGACAAGAAAAAAATATTATTATGGCCCCGCCCTCTGACAAACAGGAAGCCCATAAATCTCACTGCAAAATGGAAAAATGAACAGCAAAAGTTTTCATACATGTCGGTTGGAAAGCGACTCCTCCTCGGCCGTTTCACCGATTCGCCTCAAAATCGCGCCACATCATCTCAACACATGTACCTTCAAAATGACCTCAGGGATTTTTGATCAGTGAAACATTGTTTGAGCAGCGGAGCGGCAAAATGTGACATTTTTTTGGCCGTTTTTGACAACATTAAATTTGCTCCCGTTTGCACAAACAAAGTCTGATTTGCACAAAACTTTAATACATTGTTCAACTCTAGGGTCTAGGTCGTTTGAAAGTGAATTAATTCAAATTGACACATTAGTGCCCCCTACAGACTATTTCAAAGTTTTAGATGGGCATTTTCAAATTTAGTTTTTTCAAAATGTTTGAAATTTTGCACATACATCTGTTTTGCCCTCTTGATTCAAAAAGTCAATTGGGTCCAAGGCTTATTTTTTACCCTGTTGCCGTGGCGACGAGAAACGCTCCCCATTTATTGCAAATGTACACCTCACACAAACATCAAACCAGCCTCGGCCGTTTCACCAATTCGCCTCAAAATCGCTCCACATCATCTCAACACATGTACCATCAAAATGACTTCAGGGAATTTTGATCAGTGTAACGTTGTTCGAGCAGCAGAGCGCCAAAAAGTGGCGTATTTTTTTTCAGTTTTTGACAATAGAATTTTTTTTTTCCGTTTGCACAAACAAAGTGTGATTGGCACAAAACTTGAATCCATGGTTTAACTCTTGCGTCTAGGTCATTTGAAAGTTAACATTTTGAAATTGGCTCTATAGCGCCACCTACAACTGCCAATTTAAAAATGCCTAAGGGGTGGGTTCGAGGTCAAAATTGTCGTAGAGCCATGTAATTTGGAACACATGTTCCTCAAGTCAAGACATGGATAAAATGTTATTATGGCTAAGCCCTCTGACAAACAGGAAGCCCATAAATTTCATTGCAAAATGGAAACATGAAAACCAATCATTTTCATACACGTCGGTTGGAAAGCGACTCCTCCTCGGCCGTTTCACCGATTGACCTCAAAATTGTTCCAAATCATCTCAACACATGTACCATCGAAATGACTTCAGGGAATTTTGATCAGTGAAACGTTGTTTGAGCAGCGGAGCGGCAAAATGGGAAGTTTTTTTCTGCCGTTTTTGACAACATTAATTTTTTTCCCGTTTGCACATACAAAGTCTGATTTGCATTAAACTTGAATCCATTGTTCAACTCCAGGGTTTAGGTCAGGTGAAAGTGAAATATTCGAAATTGACCCATTAGCGCCCCCTAAAGACTGAGTCAAAGTTTACATGGGGAGCCAAACCAGCTCTACTTTTCATATTCATTACAATTTGACTAACAATCTTCTATGGCTACGGGAACAAATCATCACACGGCGGCGCCACCTCCTTTGGGCGGTGCTGCGTGGTGCGGTGTAGTGCGGGCCGTTGTGGAGCGGAGCGTTGCGGCTTGGTGCGGGGCGGCGTGATGCTGGACGGCGTGATGCGGGACGGCGTGATGCGGGACGGCGTGGTGCAGGGCGGCGTGGTGCAGGGCGGCGTGGTGCGCGGCGGCGTGGTGCGGGGAGTGCGCGCGGTGCAGGGAGTCGCGCGGTGCGGCGAGGGCCGTTCGACGCCGCTTGCGGCTTTAATTTATTTCTTTCTTTCTTTCTTTCTTTCTTTCTTTTTTCTTCTGCACTTTGAGCCTTAATTTGACCCCCTGAATATGCATGAAAAGTTGTTAAATTTTGCCCAAAAATCAGACCTGGCGAAAAATTTGATATTTTGGTGTTTATTTTAATGGGACTCAAAAAATGCCAGAACAGCGCCACCTACAACAGCCAAAATAATACCCCTATGGGAGTTCTGAAGATGAAGTTTGTTGTAGAGTCATGAAATTCGGTACACATGTTCCTCAAGTCAAGACAAGAAAAAAATATTATTATGGCTCCGCCCTCTGACAAACAGGAAGCCCATAAATGTCACTGCAAAATGGAAAAATGAACAGCAAAAGTTTTCATACATGTCGGTTGGAAAGCGACTCCTCCTCGGCCGTTTCACCGATTCGCCTCAAAATCGCTCCACATCATCTCAACACATGTACCTTCAAAATGACCTCGGGGATTTTTGATCAGTGAAACATTGTTCGAGCAGCGGAGCGGCAAAATGTGACCTTTTTTTGGCCGTTTTTGACAACATTAAATTTGCTCCCGTTTGCACAAACAAAGTCTGATTTTCACAAAACTTTAATACATTGTTCAACTCTAGGGTCTAGGTCATTTGAAAGTTAAATGATTCAAATTGACACATTAGCGCCCCCTACAGACTATTTCAAAGTTTTAAATGGGCATTTTCAAATTTAGTTTTTTCAAAATGTTTGAAATTTTGCACATACATCTGTTTTGCCCTCTTGATTCAAAAAGGCAATTGGGTCCAAGGCTTATTTTTTACCCTGTTGCCGTGGCGACGACAAACGCTCCCCATTCATTGCAAATATACACCTCACACAAACATCAAACCAGCCTCGGCCGTTTCACCGATTCGCCTCAAAATCGCTCCACATCATCTCAACACATGTACCATCAAAATGACTTCAGGGAATTTTGATCAGTGAAACGTTGTTTGAGCAGCGGAGCGCCAAAAAGTGGCGTATTTTTTTTCAGTTTTTGACCATAGAAAAATTGCTTCCGTTTGCACAAACAAAGTCTGATTTGCACAAAACTTGAATCCATGGTTCAACTCTTGGGTCTAGGTCATTTGAAAGTTAAAATTCTGAAATTGGCTCTATAGCGCCACCTACAACAGCCATATTAAAAATGCCTATGGGAGGGGTTTGAGGTCAAAATTGTCGTAGAACCATGTAATTTGGAACACATGTTCCTTAAGTCAAGACATGGGAAAAATGTTATTATGGCTAAGCCCCCTGACAAACAGGAAGCCCATAAATTTCATTGCAAAATGGAAACATGAAAACCAATCATTTTCATAAACGTTGGTTGGAAAGCGACTCCTCCTCGGCCGTTTCACCGATTGGCCTCAAAATTGTTCCAAATCATCTCAACACATTTACCTTCATAATTACTTCAGGGAATTTTAATCAGTCAAACGTTGTTTGAGAAGCGGAACGGCAAAATGTGAGGGTTTTTTGGCTGTTTTTGACAACATAAATTTTTTCCCCGTTTGCACAAACAAAGACTGATTTGCATTAAACTTGAATCCATTGTTCAACTCCAGGGTTTAGGTCAGGTGAAAGTGAAATATTTGAAATTAGCCCATTAGCGCCCCCTACAGACTGATTCAAAGTTTACATGGGGAGCCAAACCAGCTCTAATAATCATATTCATTACAATTTGACTAAGTTCTTCTATGGCTACGGGAACCAATCATCACACGGCGGCGCCACATCCTATGCGCGGTGCTACGTGGTACGGTGTGGTGCGGCGTAGTGCGGGGCGGTGTGGAGCGGTGCGTTGCGGCTTGGTGCGGGGCGGCTTGGTGCGGGGCGGCTTGGTGCGGGGCGGCTTGGTGCGGGGCGGCGTGATGCGGGACGGCGTGGTGCGGGGTGGCTTGGTGCGGGGCGGCGTGGAACGGGGTGGTGCGCGCGGTGCGGGGAGTCGCGCGGTGCGGCGAGGGCCGTTTGACGCCGCTTGCGGCTTTAATTTATATATTAAATTTGCATCATAATATAATATGATGCAAATAAAACAGTCTGTAATAAGTTATTAGTGCAAAGTCAAAACAATACTAGAGGGGTACAAAATGAAAAGTTCAGTATTTGTGTAATTCATAGAAATCCTTTGGGGAGAATGGGGTGGCGAGCTCCCACGTGGCGAGCAACCATGAGGCTCCCGAGTAATTGAGGTTTTTTTATTGTAATTCATCTCAAAATTCTCACATTTCAATGCTTTTTCAAGGTTTATATGTCCATTCAATCGCACATTATTTGTATTCTTGAACTTCTAATCTTGAGAAAGTTGGACTTATTCTAATTTCAACCCTGAAAGATAAGTAATTATTTCTAGAAGTGTTATCAAGAGTGGAGGCTGTTCTAGAATGGACCATTTTTAATTGATGGAGGACAGTGCATCGTCAGAACACCTGAGCTTAACCAGAGAAAATGGCGCTCCATGCTGTCGCAGTCTTTCACTTTTCAAGGTGTAGTTTTTAAATTGCCTCAGACTGAGACATTAGGACTCAATGTATTTTAATGAGGAAGGACAGCTGCATCAGGACTACGGTGTACTTTGTGAGTTCGGTCGAGGTGTGACTGTAATCAACAAATATGTTGGCCACTCCAGAGCTCACTCGTCTCGTCAGCCCGTCTTACAGAATGTGACAGCGCGATGCACGGCGTGTATCTACGGCTGATGACTAGAGGCAGTCGTGTTGGCGCCCCAGATAGACCCGCTTTGATAGACCTGCGTTTCAGTCTTATTGAATCCTGCAGCAGAGGCCTCCCCCCGAAGAAAGAACAGCCACCAGAGGCATGCGTACACAAAGTCGGAGCTGGAAGCAGGATGCATGCTGGTCTGCATTGCCATCACAGGTAACGGGGGAAGGTGAAAATTAAAATTTAAATCTTCTACCTCACTCTTTCGGTCTGAAAAAGGGTTATATTGTGGATGTGAAATTGCTTTTGCTGTTGATGGTTTTGTTCATTGTTGACTGAAGATAAATAAATCAATAAGAATATTAGTTGAAAAGATAACAATGCAATTACTACTGGAATCAATGCACAACTAACATCAGTTATAAATACTACATAAAAATTTTATATAAACTTTATCCAACATTTTGGCTCAAAATATTACCAATTGTGACTTTTTTTTAGATATAAAATATCTCCAGTGTTCTATGTAACTGTTTTCTTCTTTCTGCACGTAATCTGCAAGTAGAGGCCTGCTCTGTCTTGTGTGAACATTTAGCTGTTGTTGATGAAATTACAACGGTGTAAAGTCCTGCTGTTGTCATTTGACGCTGTACAAACATGAATTGAATCGACTTAAACCTATGTTTAAATAAGACACTTTTTTTCTTTCCCAAAGGCTTAATATGACTTGTTTTAACCAGTGTGGCATCATTAACCACTTTAAAGCTTCCAAAAGGCCTGACCCGGAGAGACTAAGCTGCAGTCGTGAGTGGTGGCCTGACTTACCAACAGCCTGTGGGGCCAGGATCTGTGTGAATCCTGCCGAGAAGGTGATGAGGACCACTGGATACGTGACCCAGGCCAAGTACTGCAGGAACACGTTACTGTCCAGGCCTCCGTGCATCCACTTCTGTGCTGTGGACACAACACAAACACTTTCAACACTCATGCACACGAGGGGAGGCCCACACTGACCAGAATATGGAAATACTGTAAGTAAGTCATCTTTAATTATATAATGAATTTCACAGACCAAGTCACACAAAGGGCTTTACAGAATGGGGACGGTAAGGAACACAAAGCAACAATCCACACAAATAAATGATTCAGATTAGATGTAGTCGGTGCCCCCTTTACACCTCTTAGTCCATTTTTTTGCCCTTCCAACATGAAGCTAATGAACACACAACTATCTTTACTATACTCTGTCTTTATATTGGTTGCTGGACTTTCCAGTTTCTTGGATGAATGTCAAACTGTTCAACCCACCAACATTATATTGATATGGTCTTATTTTCCTCTTTTTATTTTATTTTTTAAATGCCTTTGAATAATATGAGGGACATAAGAGCCAAAGCAATTTTCTAGTTTGTGACTTCTTGTTACTCACATTGCAATAAAAAGGATTCTGATTCTACATTATGTTAGTATTAGATAGCAATATGGCCTACGTGCAGGACTGTACAAGGACTCTGATGATGACTCCATGTTTTGACTATGATGTGACTGTCTCTTTGTGACACGTACGTCTTTCGATGTGTGACGTGACAATGACTATATAAACTGTACTGCCTTTATTCTGTCTGAGAGAAGGAAACAATGGAAACCACTGGAACTTGAGAGAAACTTAAATACACTTCCAGAGTTTGGCGCACCACGATCAGTCTCTGTCTGCTTCATTCCTGACAATTACACAATAGAATTGCAATACTAGCTGTTTCGCAATATATTCATCACATTTTTGCCAATCAGAATTTAATTTCTGATTGGCAAAAATGTGGGTGCAGCTCTTACTGCCACCCCGCCGACCCAGAAATGGATAAGGGGAAGAAAACAGATGGATGGATGGATGGATTGATTTCATACACTAAAATACAAAAGCAGAAATTGCCAGAAGTTTGGCTAAACCTTCAGATGAGATGAACTTGCATTGTTTTGTTCTGGTTCAAATATTTATGAACTCATGTGACCAAAACATCCTCTTTATCGGTTCAGATAACGTGTGCAGATATTCTCAATCAGCTCAATACATTAGCGCCAACTAAGGCCTTCAATCTAATTAAAAGCGCACCAATACAGGAAGTGGATGAGACTGGGTTAGCTTCACCTTCAGAGCGCTTTAAACACACACCGACTGAAGATGAAAATCCTTTTGAATTAGCGTCAGTCCCTCAAGGTTTCATCTCACCTCCGATTCCTCCTCGGACTCAAGGTAGCTTACCCACAAATCCCCTGTTCACATCATCCCTTTTAAAATCCACCTGACATCTCTCCAATGCACTCTTGTCTGCACACACACACACACACACACACACATAAACACACACGCACGCTAAGGAGTTATGTAGTGATCATCTATGAAACTAGTGGCTCACAGTATTTTAGGGATGTATAGATAGAGGAAATGCAGAGGGTTTTTTTGTATTAACAACTCTGTATTCATACTATTTTTGTATATATCGAATTGTCTTTATTTGCATTATTTCAAGGCCTGGCACCCCATGACAGATCGCAATGACAGTTCAAAACAAAAATCCTCTGCATCCAACAAGAAACATACAGGCATCAATCAATATCAAAAAAGGCAAAACAAAAGGAACGGACAAGGCTGAGTGGATAGCTCTCTCTCTTCTCAGCAAGAAGGGTTCGAATCCCAGTCCGTACAAGGCCTTTGAGTGGAGTTTGCACCGTTTAGTACAATAGGTCTGGCATGGAGAGAGAGGACAACTGCCCACAATTGTAAAGCGCTTTGTGACTCTGGTCTGTGAAAGGCGCAATATAAATAAATATTACTTACTTACAAGATGACACTCACTCCCATTCATCTCGCTCCTCCAAAAGGTCTAACAATGTTTGAAATGACTTCTACTTTTTATGGACAGTATCGTGTTGATTATAGGGCGTCATTAATGGTTCCCCAAACAGACAGTAGTTAAACTGTATTTGGTTTTCTCTGTATCCATGCAGCGACACAGGTATCGGTCAATATTCCCCAAACCTGTCTTTTTCCTCGTTACAGGCCTATTGAGAGAGAGCTGTGTTTGGTGTTCCAATAGTACACAGCGTCTCTCACAGTCCGTCTTGTCGAACAGTGAGTCTGAAGAGTGGAGCTCCTCGGGCAGATGAGGAATATGAGCAGCTTCAGACAAAACAACAACCTCCGTTTATGTGACAACTTCGACATATTGTAGAGATGAGTATCGACTAATTATTTTTTTGTGAATCTCAACCTCGGTATTTTGAGTTATGTATGTGTTTTCCAGCTATGGTTTGAAAGAGCCTCACCAGTTATCTTGGTATTTTTTTATTTATTAAAGCTAGGGTACCTAACTTTCTGATAGTAGAGTTGTTGGATTTTCATTGAAGTGAATTAGAATATATTCAAAGTTTAGACAGCTTTGGGTTAACCTACGTGTGTGGTGGGATGCAGCATTCTCCCATCCCCCAGTCATGAGTGAAAGACTAGTCTAAATAAGCACGAAGCCGAAAACATCTGTTTTCAGAAGATCTCATGTTTATTTAGAGGGAAGCCACGTCTTTTCTGAGGGAGAGGAAGGCGGGACATATTGTTGCATGTGTTTCAAATTATCATGGTATAAGACCAGAGCTCTTTGTCCATTCTTGGTCACTCTGCTGCTACATCTAGCTGACCCAGACTGGTGCAGTCTGTAAACGTGTCTGTTTGTGCTGATGTCCAGATAACCTGTAGTTTTGAACCAGCGGCTGACAACATGTATTAAAGAGATTATGTTGTTCAAATGTGAATAGTTTATTCACACTTTCCTTTCCCATAAATAGTACATGCGGTTTTCATTTGAATAGATGTTTAAATAGATATTTAATGTAATTGTGACGGAGGCCAAACATTTACATCCATGAAAAAACGTGAATTGATAGAAATAATTCATTTTGTTATAAAAAGGTTAGGTATACTGTGGTCCCAATTAAATCCAAGAAGTATGAGCAATGAGTTTTCAGGAAGTAAATCCCTCACCACACACTTCTGTCACTTTTCTAACCACCTGAACTGACAACTGCTGAAGTGCGATCGCGGAGATATCAAACCTGTTCATTGTAGATCTGAGAGCTGCTGCGGCTGTGTTTTACAGTGTGTGCACGGCTTTTGACAGCTGCAGCAGCACTCAGACCTGAGGAGCAGGACTGAGGACCATGGGGAGTCCGCTGTAGTCCTTTGAGCTAATCATGCAAGCCACAAAAGCATTCTTCTGGCTAAAGAAACTTCATCCACGCATTCATGACCTCCAGACTCGACTACTGCAATAGCCTCCTCTACGGACTTCCCGCCTCTCATCTCCAAAAACTGCAATACATCCAGAACTCTGCAGCCCTAACCCTCCTCACCCACACCCGGTCCAGAGAACACATCACCCCTGTCCTCCAGCAGCTCCACTGGCTCCCCGTTCAATACCGCATCCATTACAAGCTCCTTCTCCTCACCTACACGTCCCTCCAGAACCTGGCCCCGCCCTACCTTACTGAGCTCCTTTAACAGCACCAACCCACCCGCCGCCTTTGCTCAGCCGATTCCAACCTCCTCACTCCCATCACCCGCACTAACCGCCGGACCATGGGGGATAGAGCCTTTGCCATTGCCGCCCCAACCCTCTAGAACTCACTCCCACTGCCCATTAGAAACTCTGACTCACTACCAAACTTTAAATCAGTCTCAAAACCCATCTTTTCAAACAAGCTTTTCCGTAAACTACTACTTTATTATTGTATTTTATTTCCCATGTGAAGCATCTGTGTCCAAAAAACCGCTATACAAGTTTGATGTATTATTATTATTACTAAAGAAACTGTCATGTTTTACCAGTGATTATATGATGTTGGAGTATGTACACGTGGCGCATAAAAAAAACACTACATTTCAAACATAAAAACCGTGAAACAGTGAGGCTTGTAAGTCTTGTAAATGTAAAATGTTGAGAATAAATCAGACTTCATCTTAAAGGCACTTAAAGATAAGGATTCACACTTTCGCTTTTCTGTCTGAAAAAGCTGATCTAAAGAAGCGGCGGAAACCAAAAATGAATGCATGAAAAAACTAGAGATAGAAAAAAATGTCTTTGAGCCACACACTAGTTAGATGGATAAAATAAGTTCCATTGTTGTAGTAGGAAAGTTAAGTACCCCAGCTTTAACGATACTTCCACCCGGATTTGTGTTGGCGGCAGATTTCCCAAAATCCTGTGTAAGCCTTGTTGTGTTGGAGTCCAGCGCTCACCTTGCAGACAGATGGCGATGCAGAAGTCCATGACCCAGCTGACCAGCGCCATGACCAGTCCCAGCAGGATGAGGAAGATCCAGTCCTCCCCGACCCGCGAGATCAGGAACTTCTGACAGCGCACTGCACAGACTAAACCACAGGGAACTCATGTGAATATACTGAACGCTCTTAACACCACACAGATACAGCCGCAAAACACAGGGGTAGAAGCAATGAGGCGGACACAAAAAAGCAGTTAATGAGGCATTTAGGCAGCCACCAATTGTGTAAATCAGTCGCCTGTAATTTCCATCATAGGTGTTCCTCAACTGTGAGAGACTAAATCAGAAAAATACAGTTTGAATGTGATTTTATGTTTTTTTAATTACTTGCGAATGATGGTAGAAAATAAGTATACAGTCAATAACAAAAGTTCATTGCACTTCTTGATGTATACCCTTTGTTGGCAATGACACACACACTTTTTCACACACTACACTGTTGCTGGTATTTTGGCCCATCCCTCCGTGCAGATCTCTTCTAGAGCCACGTTTCATCTTCAATGCCCTTGCTGATGGAGGAAGCTTTTTCCCTCAAACTCTCACAGAAAATGGCTCATTCATTCTTTCCTTTGCAGAAAAACAGCCCCAAAAAAAATGATGTAGATCTACTTTGTTTTGGAAATGCAAAGGCATTTCCAAAACAAAGTAGATCTACCATCCGTGTTCTGGCCCGACTTTTGACGCTCTCTCTTCAGAATCATTGTCCTAATAACAGCAATTATATGTGATGAGGCTGCAGGAGAGATATGCACAGTGTAATCACAGGGACCCCCAGTGGCCCCTGCACAGAGTGTGTCCTGATTTCCCTTCTCTTCTCCGTGGGACGCTCCTTCTGGGACCAGCGGGGCCCTCACTAATGACACAGCACAAACATGATCACCTCTCCTCTCTGCTCACCTCACATTCAAATCCGAGTCGAGAGAAGGATAATCTAGCGCTGTGATTATTCTCATTAAAAGAAAGGTGCACAATGTATACACCCTTGTGTGTATCCTACTATGGTTATATATGGTTTTAATGTTTTTTCTCAGATTCAGATTCATTTTATTTGCCATTTGCAGTAAAACCCCATTGGAATACATGAGCAAAAGTCCAGTGTTTGACAAATATAGAAAAATGCATTTGCGAATTCTGAGTTTCCTTGTGTATGAACTTGTATGAAACTTGACTTGCATATTCCCATTTTTACGGATGGATGGCAGCTTTGGATGGCAGTTCATTCGCTAAATTAAAGTTGCTTATTAGTTCAAAATGCCTGGTCTAATTTGTGTTTATACAGCAATGCTAACCAAATTCAACTCTAGTGTATTTTTTCACATGTAAAATTATCAAGATCACTAAAATAGAGATAAAGAGATCCGTGTAGTTGTCCCAAAGTGGGGAAATGTCAGTGTTGCATCACCAGTAGCAGAGAATAATTAATGTTAATGTTTAGGAATGGCGAAGCAAGTTTATCTGTATGGCAAAGTTCATACACAAGGATCTCAAAGTGCTGAACGAATCATGGAGACAGTAAAATCACAGCTCCATAAAATTTGGATTTGAACATTGTCAGAGAAGAGGCCTGTTTCACATTTTCAGGAAGACTGTTCCAGATTGTAGCTGCATGAATCTGTAATGCTGCCATGTTTCATTCCTCTCTCAAATGTTCAATAATAGAACTTTATATGGGAACTTGGCAAAAAGTATGAAAAAACTGTTCCAATGTATCTGTTGCTTGAAGTTTGAAGACACATTTATTGCAAACATTTTCTCTCGACTCACTCGGACGATGCATTACTGACAGCTGAGAGTGATTGACAGGTGGAGGAAGGAGGAGTGGGCGGGTTGATGTAAGACTCGACTCTAATATACAGAAAAGCAGCAGCATGAACACATATCGCACAAGCGCTGCCAAACCGTGATTAACCCCGACTTTATTACAGACTACAAACATGTGAGAATGAGACTTGTAAATTTAGACCTGAGTGTTAGTCACCCACATGCCTTCTGCTTTCTCACGACCACTTTTTAGTTCATGCGTGATTCAAACCGTATAATGATTGCATATCAGTCTAGTATTAGGAGTTAAGTATGAGTAAAACCTCGATCCGCTCAATCATTGGAAAAGTCATGTGACATTTCCGTAACGGCCATTACATCACTATCCTAATTTATCTGCTTTGGAAGAAAAAAACTAAACAAATGTTGTGTCACTTTTGATGGTGGTGTCAGAGGAGAGACATAAGCCCTTTTGTCATTTTTTAAATGAACCTCAGTATGGTATTCTACTTCAATAAAATTATCTAATAAAAGTTTTTTCCACTGAAAAAAAACTCCCGTGTACATGTTTAATATCATACTGTGGAACATCCATCCATCCATTTTCTCCCAACGGCTGCTCTGTTTGAGAGTATAGCCTTGATCTTTCAGCAGGGGCTGCAGGCAAAGTGGGGTTAAGTGTCTTGCCCAAGGACATGGTTACTGTGGAACATTCCAGGCTAATAGAACCAAAAAGAAGGGCAAAAAGTGACAAAATATAAGTCAATCATTTCACAAATTTGGCAAACTCTTAATTTGAGCACATTTTGACCAAGCCTTAAAACAAGGGTGATCTTGATCTAAAAGATACAAGAAATGTCTCTTGGAATGAGAAAATAAAGCATCAGTTCTAAGACTAAATGGCTTTGTCCCATTGGCAAATTTTGTTTTAGTTCAGTCAGAAAGTACTCAAATTAAGACAAGAAACCACTCTAGTCAAGCAATTATTAGCTCATATTTGATCATTTTTTGCAGTGAATTGCGGACCACCTGTGAGATAACCATAAAAGGAGCTACCGTTCATTGCACAAGTCTGCAAACAAAACCAACATGAGTTACGTAAGCGAGCAGAGACTGCACACTGTCATTATTTAATCACCGCCAATTAATAATGAGGCAACACTCTGACGGCCTCTTGTTGCTACAGGTGCCTGCGAGAGACAAACGTAGCACTGCAGAGTACAATCCGTGACTCACACTGCCGCAGACCCTCGCTCCCCTCCTGTGTACATCTCCCATCATGCATCATTCTACCCCCTCTGTTCTTCTGCGCACTTTAATCACATCTCATTTGTTGCTCTGACTTCCTCCCCCCCTCCTACCCCTCCTACCCCCTCCTCACCTTCACACCCCCCTCCCTGGGACTAATTTAGGTCTCCATAGATACCTGCTGCACCTGGCTCAAGATGGCTCCCACGCGGCGTGCGCTTAGACTGTTGTGACTGAAATTTTTTCTGCGAGATGGTTTATCAATTAATCAACGCTTTCTAAATGAGAGAAGACATTTTATATTGATGGTAATATGAAGAGACAGGCCGCCCACACACACAAACACACACACACACACACACACACACACACACACACAGAGACAGAAAGATGCAGCTGTGTGGAAGCAAATGTATAGACTGTAGATTAGGTTTTATGGGCAAAAAGATAAATAAGATATTGACGAAAGAAGGGAGCCGCATGGATTTTATTGAATTATAATGAAAATGGCATTAGCTTTTGGAGGAGAGGGTCGCTATAAAGGGATTGTTAATGTGATGTCGTTAACAGAAACATATTGTGCATTTTGTTTACAATCTAATTTACCCAACGGCACTCAAGAGGCCCATAGATGACAGACCCCATGTGTTCATCATAAAGCACCAATCATACATACTGTAAAAACAGTTTGCTTTTACAAGAATTTTTATGTAACAAATGGACTATGGTCTATGCTTGAAAAAAACTAAAACTTAAAAAGGAGCAGTATGTAAAAGTCTGGCCAAAAGTTGTACTGCACTATCCCTGACTTAGGTTGCCAGATATGCAGACGAACCCAGCTGGGAAACAAATCTATAACCAACACTTTTTTCAAAGACAGCAATCCTTGTTTTATTCCTTGTTTGGTCATTAATGATTTGAGAATTATAGACCTTTAGTTCTGCAGCCACATGTGACTTTACCAGTGACATTTTCTTGATGAGTTCTGGCAACCCAGATCACGGACTTTCTGATTGGTAAAATGGTAGAGGACAGGGACATCAAAATGAAAACAGTAACAAGATTTAGAGGCTGTAATACTAATTTTGAAATTCTAATATCTCAACTGAACTACTGTTATCAGTTAGAGAAGTATTCACAATGTTTTATTAATACCTATTTACATGTTACAGCCCAAGAGCAGTGTGGTTTTCGTCCTGGCCGCGGAACTCTGGACCAGCGCTAATCCATCGGATACTCGAGGGTTCATGGGAGTTCGCCCAACCTGTCCACATGTGCTTTGTGGATTTGTAGAAGGCGTTCGACCGTGTTCCCCGGGGTGTCCTTTGGGGGGTTCTCCGGGAGTACGGGGTCTGGGGTCCTCTGCTGAGGGCTGTTCGGTCCCTGTATGACCGGAGCCAGAGCTGTGTTCGCATTGCCGGCAGTAAGTCAGACCTGTTCCCGGTGCATGTTGGCCTCCGCCAAGGCTGCCCTTTGTCACCGGTTCTGTTCACTGTATTCATGGACAGAATTTCTAGGCGCAGCCAGGGGCCGGAGGGGGTCCGGTTCGGGGACCTGCACAGGATTTCATCTCTGCTGTTTGCGGACGATGTTATCCTGTTGGCTCCAACGAACCAGGACCTACAACATGCACTGGGACGGTTTGAAGCCGAGTGTGAAGCGGCTGGGATGAGAATCAGCAACTCCAAATCTGAGGCCATGGTGCTCGACCGGAAAAAGGTGCCTTGCCCTCTTCAGGTGGGTTAGGGTTAGGGTTAGGGAACTCCTCCACTTCCTCAAGTGGAGGAGTTCAAGCATCTCGGGGTCTTGTTCACGAGTGAGGGAAGAATAGAGCGTGAGATTGACAGGCGGATCGGTGCAGCGTGTGCAGTGACCGTTGTGGTAAAGAGGGAGCTGAGCCGAAAGGCAAAGCTCTCAATTTACCGGTCAATCTTCGTTCCCTCCCTCACCTATGGTCATGAGCTTTGGGTAATGACCGAAAAAACGAGATCGCAGATACAAGCGGTCGAAATGAGCTTCCTCCGCAGAGTGGCTGGGCGCTCCCTTAGAGATAGGGTGAGGAGCTCAGTCACACGGGAGGAGCTCGGAGTAGAGCCGCTGCTACTCCACGTCGAGAGGAACCAATTGAGGTGGCTCGGGCATCTGTTCCGGATGCCTCCTGGACGCCTCCCTGGGGAGGTGTTCCGGGCACGTCCCACCGGGAGGAGGCCCCGCGGAAGACCCAGGACACGCTGGAGGGACTATGTCTCTCAGCTGGCCTGGGAACGCCTTGGGGTCCCCCCGGACGAGCTGGAGGAAGTGTGTGTGGATAGGGAAGTCTGGGCGTCTCTGCTTAGACTGCTGCCCCCGCGACCTGGCAACGGATGAAGCGGAAGAAAACGGACGGACGGACGGATGTTACAGCCATTTTAAAATTACTTGAAATGAAAATCTTACATATTGCTACTTCAACTTCATCCCGACCACTCAAACCGTACTCTGGTCCGTCCCAGTCGCTCTCACAGTATGGTCCGGCTTTAATGAGGAGTTCTCAGTCAAATGTTCATTATTTTACTCAAAACAGCCCAAACCCTTGACACAATGATTAAAATGAAAATCCCTACCTGTGCACATTTCCTCCCATCCAAACCCAATTATTCAAATAAGGCATTAGTTTGTTATGCAAGCCCACAGCTCCATACAGGCCTTAAGTGGTGGGGGAGAGAGGAGACATAATTCCCTGATTGTGCACAGTCATGCCAATAAGTCCTTTCTCCAGTGTGTGTATGTGGCGCCACGCTCGTTATGTGGCTTCATCTGAAAGAAAGCGATTCAATTAGAAATGCCGTGGCTGTGTTTAATACTAGTGGCTTAATTAGATGGGAATGAGTGGAGATAAAGCACAAATCTGTCTGTTCAGGCCTTCTGCTTTTTTCAAACAGGAGATAAGGGGGTCCATGGTGGTATTATACTGTAAATATTGGAGGTGTGACTGAACCGAGCAGAGGGGAACTAAGCCGTTGTCAGTAATTAATGTAAGGATTTTAATGGCTTATTAAAAAGGCGACTATATTCACCAGTGACATTTTTGGCATTACACAAGAATATTTATGGAGCTTAACACAACACATAAGCAGGACACACTTGGACAAAATATCTGGATGGATAATATGTCAACAACAAGAAAAGCAGATAGATGGCTACAGAAATTGCATATGTATTTTTCAGCATTTTGATTGAGGCGCCGTGGAACCAATTTTGAAAATGATGTTCAGGCACGACTGGTCACGACAGTTTGCACCTGGAGCAGACGTGCTGGAGTGTGCAGAAGAAAGATGTAGATGCGTGAAGAGATGTGAATGAGACGTTTATCCATGTTTTGCTTAATGCTGGGGTCATTGAGTTTTGCACACTTTTATGAAAGTCACTGTGAAATTCTGCGAGTCACTATTTGAGCTGATTGCAGTGAGGGTGAGGTTATACAAGAAATCTTAACTTAGAATAAATTTGATTTTTATCCAGGTTTTCCTTACAAGTTGGGGTCACAATTAAAAAGGGTGTTATTTATGAAACAAAAAAGTTAGTCTTACTGCTAATTTACACATCATGCGTTACAGCACGTACGCGTTATACGCGCAGCAGACACGCGTAACTTTTTTCCATGTTAACCTATGATGATATTTACACTGACGGACGTATGACGCGAAGCTGCGCTCTAATTTAGGATGGATTTCTAATTTTGTGCGCGCACCAACGCGTCTCCCATTGAAATCTCATGTAAAACATGATTTTTCTAGCGGTCCTTGGCTCTAGATCGCATCTGCACACACACAGCACTTGTGTCTAAACATCAGCAGGAGGAGCCGCAGGTTTTACAGTGATTCTGGACATCGTTCTTTTTCTTTCATAAAGTCTCGCGTCTGGCCAAACCAGCACACAGAAACCATGAGGACAAACACATGCATATGATTTGTGTTGCTCTACATCAGTCCTCTGGCCCGTATTGTCCTCTACACTGCTCCATAGACTACACAAGGAGAGCATCAGAAGACGCGGACCTGCGCGCACGGCCAGTGTAGATACTCCAAAAACATTGCGCCTACTGTGTAAATTGCCTGTTATAGTTGGATTTGTTTGCAACTCTATATCTTAATTGGGAATATGTGACCTTTTTCATACTTGTAAGAGAATCCTGTGAGTCACTATTTGACACTTTTGGCAGAGAGCTGATAGAGGGTGAAGGTGGCCTCTCTTTTTTATCACTTTTCTGTCTGAAAACTGATCTAGAAATTTCACTGAGGCCAAATATAAACGCTTGTGAAAACTAGTGATGGAACGGAACCGTATTATAGCCAGGATTTGCTTAAAAGTATTTAAGTATTCTTCTACTACTACCACCACTACCACTACCACTACTACTACAAACCCGCATCAAGCCCGACCTGTCTTTTTTTGTACCTCTCATAACAATGTTTTAGCGTAGTATATAGTCCCGCGCACTGATATGAACACAGGCTTGGCCAGAGGGCAGAGTTATACATGGTAGTGATCTGTTGCAATGAGTTCTGTGTGTACGAGTGAACGGCCGCAGCTGTATGATACACAGCTGTATGATACACAGATGCCGCAACACACTTGTAAGTAACGCTATGAATCGTCAATGACAACACTACACAGAACAACAAACACTACAGCGTGATAGAACGCTATATTCAGTGGGTGCGTTCGTAATTGTAATCTGCCGCTCTGAAAGTGCGCGAGCCCGAACCAGGCCCGTGTCCGAGGTCATTATACATTCATTGGCCCGAAGCCCGGCCCTTGGGCCAAGGGCTCAAGTGCAGGGCTCTACTGCTACTGCTGGCCCTACTGCTACTGGCCCTACTGCTATCATAGTTTAACTTCTTGTGGTTTGAAAGTGAGGGACCCCAGCTTTAAGTATAACTGATGTCCCATTAACTTCCAACTTATTGTTCTTTGTTTTAGTGGTCGGGGAAGATCCATTGAACAAACCTGTGTCTTTTCTAAAGCAATGGCAGACACATGAACAACATCAAATACTTGCACTTACCTTTATGCACTTAGTGTTGCCCTGTGTATGAATTGGGCTACACAAAAAAACTTTCCTTACAACCTCCTGACTCCAAATACATACAACCGTTTTACCCTATTGTAACAAGTTTACCCTGTGTGGTATTTGGCCGGCATTGCAAAAGTTAAAACACATCTGCAAAGTCAATGCTCCAAAAGTTTTGAACATGCCACAATCAATCAACTCAAATCTAAAAACTGGGAAATCTTTTGAAAACAAATTTGTATTTCTGTGTTTTTGTTATAGCTGCAGCTGGTGATTTGTCTGACTTTAAACTGCACTAATGAGTGAAAAGAGTCCTGCCATCAGCCTTCCTTCTTTTTATGTTTTGCTTGAATGGACGCAGAATACGGAGGGTTTGAGGAAATCTACTTTGTGGCAGACAAAAGAGAATTTACATAACTAGAAATTGTGTTTTTCATTAAATAAGGCTTAGTTAAGTGGCCAAAAACTAGAAAGAAAAACATGGAAGGGCGTCCAATCTAAAATTTATTGCTTTGGAAGTTTCAGAGTAACCAAATCATTTTCTTTTTGAGCCGTGGGAGGAAGAGAAGATAACTCACAATGACAAATGGAAAGTAGACGTCCTTCGAGTTGGAGTTTGTGAAAAATGTGCACCATTTTTCAGCTTTTGAGTTCATGAGGAAAATTCTAAATGCTTCTGTGAGAGCATAAGAGGCTGGTGTGTGTCTGCTGATTATGACACACACACACAATTGTTCTGTAAAGATAATTTAATGTGCCTGGGGTTATAAACATGTTTAGATAGAACGTAACTTTTCTTGGCTCTGTGACACTAAAGTTTTGATTGTGTCACACCAACAGGATCTCGTGCGAGTTCTTTGCCCTGTTGGCGTGGACAGAGAATGGGTCAAATGAATGGGTATATTATGAGAAAGCCATAGTTTGACAATGATGGCAATGTATAGTAGTATAGTTGTTGTTTTAAATAGTGAGATAGAAATTATGACAGAAATTATGACAGAAATTATGATAGAATAATGGACAGTTTTTTTTTTCTGGTTAGTCTCATATATGTGTATCATATATTGGTGCTTTGTGAATTGAGTGGAAGCTCTGATTGCCACCCCCCTGACCCAGAAATGGATAATAAAGGGATTAAAATGAATGAATGATTTGTCTTATATAGCATGTCATTATCTATTCACTCCATTATACTGTGGTGATAAACTACTACTGTAGCCACAGCTGCCCTGGGGCACTCTGACAGAAGCGAGGCAACCAGTCTGTGCCATCGGCCCCTTCGACCACCACCAACCATTCACGCACATCTGTGTTTATTGATACACACTGCAGCTACATTAGCGTCATAGCGTTTCCAAAGGTTCTGAGCTTTACAACAAGGTATAGCATAGCTTATAGGTGAGGCTGAAGTTGGCTGGATGATGCTATTAAGGAAGGACTTTTAGAAGAAAAACATAAATTGAACCAAATAAATGCCACAAGGAAAATAAATCCTAAAGTAAATACAGAAAAATAAAAGTCCACACCAGGGGGCCACATAAAATTACACAGCGGGCCGCATTTGGCCCATGGGCCTGAGTTTGGACAGGTCTCATGTAAGAGAAGGCTCCATCTATCTAATACAGTGCCTTGCAAAAGTATTCGGCCCCCTTGAACCTTTCAACATTTCGCCACATTTCAGGCTTCAAACATAAAGATAATAATTTTTTTGTCAAGAATCAACAACAAGTGGGACACAATCGTGAAGTGGAACGAAATTTATTGGATAATTTAAACTTTTTTAACAAATAAAAAACTGAAAAGTGGGGCGTGCAATATTATTCGGCCCCCTTGCGCTAATACTTTGTAGCGCCACCTTTTGCTGCAATTACAGCTGCAAGTTGCTTGGGGTTTGTCTCTATCAGTTTTGCACATCGAGAGACTGGAATTCTTTCCCATTCTTCCTTGCAAAACAGCTCGAGCTCAGTGAGGTTGGATGGAGAGTGTTTAGCAGTCTTCAGCTCTTTCCACAGATTCTCGATTGGATTCAGGTCTGGACTTTGACTTGGCCATTCTAACACCTGGATACGTCTATTTGTGAACCATTCCATTGTAGATTTGCTTTATGTTTTGGATCATTGTCCTGATGGAAGATAAATCTCCGTCCCAGTCTCAGGTCTTTTGCAGACTCCAACAGGTTTTCTTCGAGAATGGTCCTGTATTTGGCTCCATCCATCTTCCCAGAGCCGGCGCTTCCTATACGCAGACTACGCAGTATGCGTAGGGCCCCGCAGCTGGAAGGGCCCCGGAGTCTCATGCCCGGAGTGCGGACTCCTTTTCTTTTTTTTCTTTTTTTGTCATCGCTCTCACTCGTGCAGTTACGAGGCCCCTCTTATCCAGAATCACCCATGTGATTGGTTGTTAAAGTTGTCACTTACTGTCTCCCATGATCCTCATACGTTACGTCCTTACGTCGCAACCCTCCCCTCCCTCCCCTCCCTCCGCCTTGTTGTCAGTCGCGCAGCCACGAAGAGAGACGCTAACAAAATGAAGCGGAGTTATCCCTCGGGTCATGAAAAAAGGAAAAAGATACCATGACAGCGAACTTCGGGAACAACAGTCGGGTAAAACACGTGTGGTTGCATTCAATGTCTGCAAAGAAAGTTGAATATTGTGTCTGACCTGTTTTTTTTTTTTTTAAACGAGTCTCAAAACAACTTCATCAGTCAAGCTCTTTGTTGTGGTTCAGGTGTACACCTTCAAAATAAACGTGCTTTCTTTGGTAATTGGAAGTATTTTGTTACATTTGTAATACAGACATAATACTAACAGTATTAGTATAATGCACTACTAATATTAATATTAAGGTAATATATTAATACTAGTGGTGATAATGATTTTATATACAAATTAATTACAGAAGATGTTATTTTACGATGAGATCATCACTTTAATTATTATGATTAGTATATTGTATAATATATATATACTATCATAATATAATAATATATCATACTAATGAAAGTGATGATCTCATTGTACAATAACATCTTCTGTAATTAATTTGATTTGTTAAAAACTAACTTTAACTTCATCAAAGGACAGGTAATGGCATGTACGTATTTAGAATATCTATGTTTTTACAGGTGCTATGCTGAAGTTCCTTAATAAAGGAGATCCTTCAGCAAGCAGCAGTACCAGCACAGTAGGTTCATTTGTAGCCTCTGCTAATCCAGGCAGTTCTGAGCCAGCGCTTCCTCCAGAAACAACCTCAGAGGAGAGTGAAGAAGAGGCTGAGGAAAACCTGGCTGAGGAAGACCTGGCCTCAGATGCAAATGTATTGTCAACATCAGAGCAAGATACATCAGACATCAGTGTTGCACCAGAAGACCCATCAGATTGGCCCCCAAAAATTACTGATAATATAAGAATTGAGTTGGTGCGCAGAGGTCCCTTCAAACCAAGCCAGGATTTTCCCTATCCAAAAGACAAGTTCTACAGAGGATTTCATTCAGGGTTGTATCAAAGGAAGCTTTCAAACGGTGAAAAAATAACAAGAAGTTGGCTCACATACTCTGAAGAAAAATTCGGCATATTGCTTTTGCTGCAAGCTCTTTTCGACTAAAGATTTCAAAATAATCAATGGTATTGACGACTGGTCAAATATCAATGCCATTCTGAACCACCATGAAAGCAACAATGAACACACCTCAAGCATGGTCAAGTGGAGAGAACTTGATAAACGCATTAGGCATGGAAAAACAATTGATCATATTAATATGACAAGTATGGAAATTGAAAGACAGAGGTGGCGAGATGTCCTCAAGCGCCTAATTTGCATAATTCAATCTCTGGCTGAAAGGAACTTGGCACTTAGAGGCTCATCTGATGTTCTTTTTGAGGCAGATAATGGAAACTTTTTAAAAGAAGTTGAGCTACTTGCCAAATTTGACATAGTCATGCAAAATCATGTTGATAAAGTAAAGAGCAAGGAAACACTTGTCCATTATCTCGGTAAGGAAATTCAAAATGAACTGGTTCAAATAATGAATGAGAAAGTTTTGGAGGAAATAATAGCTCAAGTACAAAAATCAAAATACTATTCAATCATTTTGGACTGTACACCAGATATTAGCCACCAAGAGCAGATGTCAATAATTCTGAGATGTGTTCATGTGTTAATGTGTGTTAATCTTGGACTTGCTGGATGAACTGAAAATTCAGTTTGATGACTGCAGGGGGCAGTCATACGACAATGGGGCCAACATGAAGGGAAAGCACCAGGGAGTACAAGCCAGACTTTTCAGTAAGAATCCAAGGGCTTTGTTTGTGCCTTGTGGAGCCCATACACTTAACCTTGTCATTTCAGATGCTGCGAAGTCCTCCAAAGAGGCCCTTGGATTCTTTGGTAATGTCCAGAAGTTATTCATATTTTTCTCAGCAGGCACACAACGATGGAGTGTGCTAAAGAGGCATGTCAAAATAACTGTAAAATCCTGGAGTGACACAAGATGGGAGAGCAGGCATGAAAGTGTCTCTGCTGTGAGGAACCAAGCAGCAGAGATTAGAGAGGCATTGTTAGAGCTAAAGGACAGTATTAATGATCCACAGGCCAAAGTTGAGGCCCAAGCCCTTGCTGAGGAGATTGGTGCCTATTGCTTCTTAATTTGCTGTGTTGTCTGGTCAGAGATACTTAAAATTACAAATACTGCAAATAAGCTGCTTCAGTCTGCTTCAATGCAGTTGGATGTGGCTGTGAATTTGATTTCCCAGGCAAAAACATCCCTTGTAGCTTACAGGGGAAGTGGGTTCATTGAAGTCCAAAAGACAGCTGCTAGTATTTGTCAGAAGATGAATGTGAATGCTGCTTTAAAGGAAAAAAGACTACGGAACTGCAAGAGGCAGTTTAGTTATGAAGCACCTGATGATCCTGTGGCTGATGCTATGAAGAGCCTGGAGGTGAACTTCTTCAATATTGTGGTTGATGCCGCAGTCACATCATTGGAGGAGAGATTTCAGACTCTTAATCAAGTTGACCAAAAGTATGGGGTTTTGCTAAACTTCAGCAAAAAATCATGTGGAGCATCTGCAGATGAAAAAATTCTACAAGCCAAATGCATGGACATTGAAAAGGTCTTAACCTACAAAGGACAGAGTGACATAAATGGACAGGACCTTGCCAGTGAGATCAGAGGTCTTCCTGATTTACCATCAACAAAGATGACAGCACTGGAGCTTCTGACCTTCTTGTATGAGAATAACTTGCAAGAAATATACCCTAACCTGTGGGTAGGTTTGAGAGTAGCACTAACTCTCCCTGTAACTGTGCTCTGCTGAAAGAAGCTTTTCAAAGTTAAAGCTTATCAAAACATACTTGAGAGCTTCAATGGGTCAGGAGCGGCTAAGTAATCTTGCAATACTAAGCATTAACAGGGAGATAATGAAGTCGATCACATATGATAACATCATTGATGACTTCGCCATGAGGAAAAGCAGAAAGAAAACCTTTTGAGTACATTTTCCACATTGTGTGTATTGTGCTGGTAAGTTTAATACTGCACTATTTATTTGTATTTATTTTATTGTGTGTGAAAAGTTCAAATGTTATTTTATCTTGTTTTGTTAAATCATTTAATAAATAGTATACATGTTAAACATGTTTTATTTGGCTGTTGTCTTATATTGCTTAATTAGTGTGAATTATGTATTTGTTTAAGTGTAATGGAACTTCTGCTTTCTTTAATTTTTATGGTTTCTGGAATTAGGTGTAGGGCCCCTATGCTGACTTCTGCTTAGGGCCCCATTAAGGCAAGCACCGGCTCTGCATCTTCCCTTCAATTTTAGCCATCTTCCCTGTCCCTGCTGAAGAAAAGCAGGCCCAAACCATGATGCTGCCACCACCATGTTTGACAGTGGGGATGGTGTGTTCAGGGTGATGAGCTGCGTTGCTTTTACGCCAAACATATCGTTTTGCATTGTGGCCAAAAAGTTCGATTTTGGTTTCATCTGACCAGAGCACCTTCTTCCACATGTTTGGTGTGTCTCCCAGGTGGCTTGTGGCAAACTTTTTATGGATATCTTTGAGAAATGGCCACTCTTCCATAAAGGCCAGATTTGTGCAGTGCACGACTGATTGTTGTCCTATGGACAGACTCTCCCACCTCAGCTGTAGTTATCTGCAGTTCATCCAGAGTGATCATGGGCCTCTTGGCTGAATCTCTGATCAGTCTTCTCCTTTTTTGAGATGAAAGTTTGGAGGGACGGCCGGGTCTTGGTAGATTTGCAGTGGTCTCATACTCCTTCCATTTCAATATAATTGCTTGCACAGTGCTCCTTGAGATGTTTAAAGCTTGGGAAATCTTTTTGTATCCAAATCCGGCTTTAAACTTCTCCACAACAGTATCTCGGACCTGCCTGGTGTGTTCCTTTGTCTTCATGGTTCTCTCTGCGCTTTAAACAGAACCCTGAGACTATCAAAGAGCAGGTGCATTTATACAAAGACTTGATTACACACAGGTGCATTCTATTTATCATCATCAGTCATTTAGGACAACATTGGATCATTCAAAGATCCTCACTGAACTTCTGGACTGAGTTTGCTGCACTGAAAGTAAAGGGGCAGAATAATATTGCACGCCCCACTTTTCAGTTTATTTGTTAAAGTTCAAATTATCCAATACATTTTGTTCCACTTCACGATTGTGTCCCACTTGTTGTTGATTTATGACAAAAAATTTAAATTTTATATCTTTATGTTTGAAGCTTGAAATGTGGCGAAATGTTGAAAGGTTCAATGGGGCCGAATACATTCGCAAGGCACTGTATCTCTCTCTCCAACCGTCTCTCATTGGGGTGTGATTGATTTTCTGTTATGTCTGTGTGTATACTGTAGCTGTTTAGTGTCATCAAATCAGTTTGGTTTGGGCCTAGTATGTAGAATAAAAAAAAAATATATGTATTTGCTGACTGCACCAAAAAGTTTCCTCTCCACATCGTAGTATTCTGAAGTGTGTGAGAGTGAGAGCGTCCTTGAAGCGGCTGCTAAGGCTCCAGAGGATTTGCCCTGATGCTGCAGCAGAAGCCTCACTGCACACACACACACACACACACACACACACACGCACGCATACATACACACACACGGATACATACACATACTGTAGTCACTGTAATCAGAACGGTGCAATAAGATCATAATTAGATTGATAAAATTGCTGGGGAGATTTCAATTAGCTCGGGGCTTTAAAATCAATAATCCTCAAACAGCATGTGGTGGAGAGCCATTTAGATTTGGCCTTAAAATGTAATTTTTTCTTGGCAGTGATACAAGTAGCACTGACAAACGCCTGCTGTTCACAGACTTCAATATTAAAAGCTAATGTTTAAATCGTTTTGATTATCTGCTGCCGAAAAAATAGATGCACTTATGGCACTAATTGAGGCAGGCTTCCATTTTATCGCTTAAAACTACTTTATTTAAATTTTTTATGATTATTATTTCATGTTTTGGCTGCTCTGGCATGAAATAGAATGAAGTGTCCACCTGAATTTCTCCTACGGTGGATCAATGATGTATCCATCTATCTAAACCCTTAGTAAACTATGTTTACGTATAGTCTAAATATATAAAATAGTATCACATATTCAATAATTGAATCAGGTTGTGCCAATGGGACAATTCATTGGAGAAAGACCTGGGAAACTATACAGGAGGTGCATGCTAGACCTATTATTTGTACATGATTTTAGTGGGACGGGAAACTGGAGCACCCGGAGGAAACTTAAACAGTTTAATATTTTTTCATTTCCAGGAATTTGCTAGTCCTATTGGAATATCTAGTATTAAAACATTCATTAACATCCCTTTTAATCAATTTCTGCGGAAATCCGGGTTAACCCAGGGAGACAAACTACAGTGGGAGCAGATGATGTCTTGTGTGGGGGAGATTAAACCATAGACTGTATATATTAACGGACAAAGTCACGCCTATCTCCGCCGTTCTAACTAATGGGCCAAAAAATGTGCTCTACTGGAGCTATCCAAAATGGCCGCGAGTGGTCCCGCCCACAAGAAAATTGCGAAAAAACGCATCTGCGCATGCGTCAGCCGGTGCAGCTCCATTCATTTGAACGAGAGACTTCAGAAATTCACAGCAGGTAAACTAGAGTGAACCAAAAAAAAAATATCCACCCCCCTCAGCATTGACGCACATGTGGAACGGAGCTTTGGGCCAAGAGCCAACTTTTGGTCCATCCTGTAAAGACGTTTTTGAGAAGTCTGCCAATGCTATATGTTAGCATTGGCTAATTCTTCTTCTGGGTCCACCCCCATCGGCCCGGGGTGGTATTGCAAGCATGTCAGCGCACGTCATTTTGGCCACTTTTGAGCCGGGACTAGGGTTGCCAACCGTTCCTTAAAATACGGAATTGTCCCGTATTATAGAAAAACTATGTGCGTCCCGTATTGAACTGATACGAGACGGCTTTTGTCCCGTATGTTCAGAGCCACCTTAAATGCATCACTTACTCACTGCATGTCACACGCGCGCGAGACACACACACACACACACGCACACACACACACACACACACACACACACACACACACACACACACAGTATAATCACAGTTTAAGCATCTACCTTTCGGCCAATCAGGGTCAAAGGGGCGTAGGCTTGATCACAGACGTTGGTTTAATGTTGACAATCACCAGCGTGGGCCGTGCCCGCAGCACCATCACGGCAGAAGTTTGGAAAAGTAGCGTCATTCTCCCAGATTCTTCCGCGGTCAATAGCTCACAAAAGCTACTTTTTTAAACAAAATTAATTTTGCTAAAATGATCATCTCTACGTTGATTTTACAAATTCAATGCGCTGTTTTAATGCAGAGAAATCCTCTGAATCCAATGCACTGCAAGCGGCGAGAAAAGCACTTAGGGAGCGTCAACAAACAACCAGCTTTGTAAACGAACATTAGCTTTTACTGAAGCCACAAACCTGCAGTAGCTGCACAAAACTCAGACAATATGATATGATGACCATATCAAATTGTCACAGACTTTGATTTGTGAGGTTTTTTTAATGAATACATTTTTTTTATTTTTTTTTATTTTACAGAAATTGGTCTTTACTGTAACATTCATAAATAATGTATGTTACAGCATTTGTCTTTTTTTTAATATTTTTTTTGTTACTAATAAGAATGCATTAAGTCCTTAACCAGCCAAAGAGTTCCACCTATTTATTCAATTTCATTTTTGACTAAGGATTTGTTTTGTTTTTTTATATGTAGTCAATTACATTCTAAAAACTGATTATGAAATTCTATGATTACTGTGTAGAATGAAATTGGGACTAAAAAGTGCACAACCCGATCCACCCAAATGGTGTCCCTCATTTTTTTGTTCTCAAGTAGTAGTAGTAGTAGTAGTAAGTAATCTTTATTTATATACCGCCTTTTCACTGCAAATCTGAGTCTCAAAGCGGTTTACAATTGTTAATTTTGGGCATTTGTCTCTCACTCCACACAGAGATGGGAGCGGGGTCACCAGTACAGGAGGCACATGCCAGAACTATTGGACATATTTTTAGTGGTAGGGGAAACCGGAGTACCCGGAGGAAACCTACGCAGACACGGGGAGAACATGCAAACTCCACTCAGAAAGGCCCTGGTCCGACCGGGATTCGAACCCAGGACCTTCTTGCTGAGAGGCGAGAGTGCTATCCACTCAGCCACCGTGCCGCCCGGTGTTGGCAACCCTAGCTGGGACCCGCCCCCACTGGATTAAACACACAACCATTTAGGCCTGAATACAAATGCTCTACCAACTGAGCCACTGTCGCCCCAGGTATAAAACTATTTCATATATTGTTTAAAAAGGACTTTGATATTCAATTTTAACCTCAAGGCCAGGTGTTTTTAACCACGAGACCTGGTGCTAAATTCAGTTAAGCTCATTGTCTTTTGTCCTTCTATAACTTAACTTTCCAACTGGTTAAGTGCCAAAGTTTAATCTTCAAACTCGTGTGTTGTCTCAGCCCCCATCAACACCCATTCCAAGATCAATTTCAGCCGCCTATGTCTGGGTTTAAGGATGAAGGCCCTTTTGTGTGGCTCATTAAAACTACAGGAACCAGCGGAGGACATGGCCTTAACACCGTCGCCATGGCAGCCTTTTCTCATTTTAAATAGAATCGATAATGAGCCCAGATGTGGAGTTGGGTAAAGGTGAAATGCATTGATTGGAAGGAGCCGTCACTGATAAGGCTATGAATATAATCTGATGCTTTAGATTTCTTATATCTGCTCTAAAATGCACAGGATCTAGTCTTATTTTGTGCTTTTCTCTTACAGACTCAGTGTCCATGTTCACCCAAGACTATTCAAATAAACGATATATGGTGGCATTTTGTTTTGAATTGTCAATTAGAAACAGATAAATGTGTGTTTTTGAATATTTCGTATTTATTTATTTTCTAGATAAATCAATAAAAGCACTTGTAAATCAGGTCTCCTCCAAAAGATGCAGTTCCATTTCTTAAAACAATTCCGGGATCCAGACAGTGATCCAGTTCTTACAAAGAAAAAGTATCTTTAAAATCCGCCCATAACTTTTTGGAGGCATCTTTCTGACCAAACTTCTCTAGACAAACTAAAAATCCCACAGGAAAAGGAAAGAAGAGAAGCGGACTCATAACATTAGAAAATATATTTCTTCGTCTATTCTAACAAAAAAACAGCTTGAGGAATGAGACTACTTTATGAGCCGAGATCCTGCAAAACTCCCCTAGCAACTGTTGCCAAGACCCAAATGTACACACAGATAGGGAAAAAGGCAAAGTTTTCTCACATTTACCTCAAGAATTTTACAAAACAAATATTTAGTGGGTTTAGCAACTTACGAACAACATGATTATGTAAAACAGACCTTTGTAAAACTTAGAAACTTTATAACCTAAATTGGAAGTTTATCGTTTGTGCTCAATGCTGTATGTTACTATGGCAACCGCAAAAGGTACATGGAGCCTATATAATTTAACATGAGGTTTCAACAGTACTAATTTCTACTAATTTGCATTGGAATCCTCACAGACCATGGTTCACATATGATACATGAGAATACATTCAAAATTGGTGCCCATCGGTCAGACTGCAAAAAAACATGATTAAACTTCATCTTAAGTAAAACTAACAGAATCTAGCAAGACAATAGCCAGTCCCCACGTTCCCCACGGCCCCACATCTCACCGAGGTAATCAACAGTGCTGTGATACGTCTCTAATGGTGACATACACAGTGACACTCAGTGGAGATGAATGGGCACCGCGGAGCCAGAGGAGGCTGAGGCTGGCACTCATAATGACAATAACACTACATCAACAGACTGGGAGGAAGAAGGAGGAGGAAGGAGGAAGAGAACAAGAGGGAGGAAGAGAGACTAGTGGGAGAAAAACGAGGCCTGGAACAAACCTGTAGCTTCCCTTCTCAGTTCTGTAATATGCATCTATACATCCATTTTCCAAACGTTTTAAAACTCAGAAAATGTCTATTTAAGATATGAGTGAGGATAACTATGAAATGGGAGTATTGGTATATTTTTTTACTACATTTTTTAATATTAAACTGTACTAACAATAATAAATCTGTTTTATATAACAATTAGTGGACACTCAAGACGCTTCACATGTCATTGTTTCTTCACTTCATACCCAATGGTGCTAAACTACTGCTAGCCTCATCTGCCCTGGGGCACACTGACAGAAGTGAGGCAACCAGAAAGTGCCATTAGCCCCACCGATCACTACCAAACATTCACACACACACAGACTAGACTCATTCTAGGCAGTGGGTGAAGTATCTTGCCAAAGGACACAACAACATTTTGGCACGTTACAGCTGAAGCCGCCCCACTGTGGCACCTGGTGTTCCCAGAGGTCTCCCATCACAGTACTAACCAGGCCATGCCCAGCACAGCTTCAGAGATCTGACGGGATACTGTGAACGTAGTTTTCTACTGAGCCGTTTGAAACGCAAAGAAAAGAAATGAATAACTCCCAAACTTCTATTTTAGAGACAAAATCCATTGAGCATAGATTTTTACCTTACCTTACCTTTACCTTATCGAATAAGACCAGCAATGCTTTCCAACCTTTCACTTATTGCTATAACCCATGATCAGATTACCTAAATTGAAGTGCAAATAAGGGACATGTTGGTGCCATTAAACTCAAATTGGATTCTTGGATGAGATGATATTTTGGAATTGGACATATCTCTAAGTGCAGTGTGAAGTAAATGCAGTCTATGCCCTAATCCCTCCATGTAGCACTCAGACGGACAAGATGTAAAAAGTTATGCAGTTTTGTAAGGGTCGCTTGTTGTAATGTTTTGAGTGGTTTACACAGTTTATTGAGTTTTTTAAGTAGCAGTTACATTGAGTACCATGAGGGTAATATTATGGTTTTATGCCTTTAAATTATGACTCGATGACGGATACTGAAAAAAATATCAGACTCCTAAATGTTTTGATAAAGCCGTCTTTGATGGTGACAGCCTTAAAGAGAGCGCATAATTCATGAAATGCTATATCTTTGCTATAGCCATTTCTTGAAGAAAAAAAGATTTTGATCAGAACTGTAGCCACTATTTAGCTTCAATTCAATTTATTTGTGTATAGGACTAAACAGTTTTCTGAGGATTAACAAATCAGAGAATGAAACGGTTTGTCATTATTACATTTCCTTTGTTCAAACCCATAGTAGCCATTGGTCCATACGAAGTGGGATCACTAATATGAAAAAAGTGAGAAACCTCGGGAAGGCCCATATTGAGAGGGATCCGCTCCCACGGACGATCAGGCTAAAGATCCAGGACTCCAGAGTGCAGAAGAAGGAGGACTAAGGCTGGCGGAGCAGGACTGAAGAAGCTCCCAGGCAGAACCTTTAGAAATAGACAGTTTTGACTAAAAGCCACACTTAAGATAAGGAGGTATTCCATGTGTCCATAGCTGCAGAATATTGGAAAAACCTTTATTATGATCTAGATTCCAGGCATTCTGGACCAAAGCTTATAAAAATAGTGACCCGTATCAAGTATAATACACACATATATTCAGAATTATATCATCAATGACTAAGATATTTGTGTAATACAGTCAAAATATGAATCCTATGACTTGGTGCAGGATTAATAAAGGCTTTTCCATTGTAACATGTTGCTGCCTCTGTGCCATAGTCGAGAATCCATGCTTTTGACTGATCAGCGAAACCAGAGATCACACTGGCTTTTGTCATTAGTATTCGATTCCCCCTTGTCCCCACTTGCCCCTCGGTCCTCCCAGATTGCAGATTCCACTTCCTTTACCCCTTTCTTAAATCATTTCAACAGTTTGGCTCTCCTCTCGGCTTCTTACTCGCTCCAGTGTTAGTGCCAACTCAGCACTTCCGCCTCACAGCCCTTTGCACACATTTACACTTCCATAAGCTCAAGTCCACTGCCAAACTAATCAAACACTACTGTATAAGTATTCTGTAAGGACAGCTCTGCGTCAGGCTCAAGTATTTCACATTTAAGATATTGATTCATGACTCCAGCCAACAGAAGATACAAGTTGTTGTAAAGAGGTCAGAGTCATGTTGGATAATTTTCTAATGACAGCCTCATAGACAGTGGATAACAAACCAGCAAGTTCCGCTCTGACTCGTGTTAGCTCCAACTTGGATTGAAAAGTAAACTCCTCTTGCTTTAACCATTTATGTCAAACACACAAATTTGTATATATTTATATTATAATATAATATATATTATATTATATATATATTCCTCTTATGTTTTTTCAAAATCCTGATATGTGCCCCAATTACTGGGCCCGATTGTTTTTTGGTTGCTAGGCTGTTGCTATATCCACACATTTTGGCTCCAGTTTCCTGTCCTTGGATGTTGAAGTTAGCTCTAATGGTATTCTTACACAATAAAAGGAAAAAAAACAATAGGGCAGAGGTCAGGAACCTATGGCTCAGGAGCCAGATGTGGCTCTTTTGATGATTGTGTGTGGCATTCAGACAAATCCTGGTAGGCATTAATACTAAGAATGTTTTATGTATTGGATTCTTTCAGAATAAAAGGAGACATTCTGGGACTATATTACGCGCAAAATGTGTTTGAGACTTTTTTTGCTCTCCGCTAAAAATTTTCCCGACCTCTGCTATACTGTATGCTGCTTTATGTCCCCTCCTGCTAATGTCTATAGGCAAGACTTCAAATGTGCAATGTCAATTGGATTTGTGGGGAAAACAGCCTTCATATTTATAATAAATCATTTTCTTGAGGAGTATTAAGGAGAAACAGACTCATATTTATTGTTTGTGTCAACAAACTCCATACCGTCATAATCTGGCGTTTTTTTATCCAAATTTTCACTGTGGAAACGTAATCCAGTCCCATCGGTTACCTACCTCAACCAAAACTGCATCTTTCTAAAAAGTTACTGCCTTCTTTGTACACTCAGCATCCAGTGTTAAACTTAAGATGGAGGATGTTTGCAACATTGATCTTGCGCTGAACAAACCACATTAAAAGCCACTGGGCGCTCGCCGCACATTTTAATGGAAAGGAAACAAGTCTGTTCTGGTGCAGGGGCCACTGACTGAGAAACATTGGTTAAGTTCTAAGCAGCGCCTCAGTCAAAGACATTGATCATCTCGGCTGTCTTCAACCTGCACTGCTAATCAGACCCATTCATCTCCCAAGTACACACACACACGCACACACACACACACACACACACACACACACACACACACACCTAAACTAAGACGTCCCCAGCTCTTTATGACTTCCTATTAGCGCTGGGGGCTAGCCGTAATGAGGCCAGGTTGGGGGAGTTAGTCTTTTTGGCACACAAATGGTGTTGATATGAGCACATTTATTTGTCGCAGGATTAATTCAAAGCCAAAAGGTGAACGTGGTGCGAATGTGTGTGGGATTTTTAAACGGCAACAGGGTCATAATTCAACCTGTGCAACTGTTGTTAAAGGATAATGAAATAGTTTTTCTGAAAAAGATACATTGCCTTGCGAAAGTATTCGGCCCCCTTGAACCTTTCACCACATTTCAGGCTTCAAACATAAAGATATAAAAAATATTTTTTTTGTCAAGAATCAACAACAAGTGGGACACAATCGTGAAATGGAACAAAATTTATTGGATAATTTAAACTTTTTTTTTTAGGGCGGCACGGTGGCTGAGTGGATAGCACTCTTGCCTCTCAGCAAGAAGGTGCTGGGTTCGAATCCCGGTCGGACCAGGGCCTTTCTGAGTGGAGTTTGCATGTTCTCCCCGTGTCTGCGTAGGTTTCCTCTGGGTACTCCGGTTTCCCCTACCACTAAAAATATGTACAATAGTTCTGGCATGCGCCTCCTGTTCGGCGACCCCACTCCCATCTCTGTGTGGAGTGAGAGGACAAATGCCCAAAAAATAATAACAATTATAAACCGCTTTGTGACCCTTGTCTGTGAAAGGCGGTATATAAATAAAGATTACTTACTTACTTACTTACTTTTTTAACAAATAAAAAACTGAAAAGTGGGGCGTGCAATATTATTCGGCCCCCTTGCGCTAATACTTTGTAGCGCCACCTTCTGCTGCAATTACAGCTGCAAGTCGCTTGGGGTATGTCTCTATCAGTTTTGCACATCAAGAGACTGGAATTCTTGCCCATTCTTCCTTGCAAAACAGCTCGAGCTCAGTGAGGTTGGATGGAGAGCGTTTGTGAACAGCAGTCTTCAGCTCTTTCCACAGATTCTCGATTGGATTCAGGTCTGGACTTTGACTTGGCCATTCTAACACCTGGATACGTCTATTTGTGAACCATTCCATTGTAGATTTGGCTTTATGTTTTGGATCATTGTCCTGTTGAAAGATAAATCTCCGTCCCAGTTTCAGGTCTTTTGCAGACTCCAACAGGTTTTCTTCCAGAATGGTTCTGTATTTGGCTCCATCCATCTTCCCATCAATTTTAGCCATCTTCCCTGTCCCTGCTGAAGAAAAGCAGGCCCAAACCATGATGCTGCCACCACCATGTTTGACTGTGGGGATGGTGTGTTCAGGGTGATGAGCTGTGTTGCTTTTACGCCAAACATATCGTTTTGCATTGTGGCCAAAAAGTTCGATTTTGGTTTCATCTGACCAGAGCACCTTCTTCCACATGTTTGGTGTTTAACCCAGGTGGCTTGTGGCAAACTTTAAACGAGACTTTTATGGATATCTTTGAGAAATGGCTTTCTTCTTGCCACTCTTCCATAAAGGCCAGATTTGTGCAGTGCACGACTGATTGTTGTCCTATGGACAGACTCTCCCACCTCAGCTGTAGTTATCTGCAGTTCATCCAGAGTGATCATGGGCCTCTTGGCTGCATCTCTGATCAGTCTTCTCCTTTTTTGAGATGAAAATTTGGAGGGACGGCCGGGTCTTGGTAGATTTGCAGTGGTCTGATACTCCTTCCATTTCAATATAATTGCTTGCACAGTGCTCCTTGAGATGTTTAAAGCTTGGGGAATCTTTTTGTATCCAAATCCGGCTTTAAACTTCTCCACAACAGTATCTCGGACCTGCCTGGTGTGTTCCTTTGTCTTCATGGTTCTCTCTGCGCTTTAAACAGAACCCTGAGACTATCAAAGAGCAGGTGCATTTATACGGAGACTTGATTACACACAGGTGCATTCTATTTATCATCATCAGTCATTTAGGACAACATTGGATCATTCAAAGATCCTCACTGAACTTCTGGACTGAGTTTGCTGCACTGAAAGTAAAGGGGCCCAATAATATTGCACGCCCCACTTTTCAGTTTTTTATTTGTTAAAAAAGTTTAAATTATCCAATACATTTCGTTCCACTTCACGATTGTGTCCCACTTGTTGTTGATTCATGACAAAAAATTTAAATGTTATATCTTTATGTTTGAAGCCTGAAATGTGGCAAAATGTTGAAAGGTTCAAGGGGGCCGAATACAAGAAGTTTTGTTGCGGTTGACAGTGTTCTCTCTCTGGATATACTTGGAGGTAGGTAGGTTTTGCACTGTGTATATATATATGTTAATTTAGCAAAATGTTACGTCATTAGAAACAAAGTCAGTCTTGTTAAGATTATTCAGTAAACAGGGAACGCAACAAGACAATTAAAATAAGATTAGTAACGGTTTAAAACCCCAGCACCATTATGTAATGTTTTTAAAGCACTTCCTTCTGCTTCCAGAATATGACAAGACATTTCCCTACTGTGCACGAGTGATAAAAATATATTGTTTGAACTTTTTTACTTCCAATTTAGACAGGTTTGTGTACTTTTTCAGTTCCAGTAAATGTGGGTAAAAAAATTGGACTTCGTGAGAAATACTGTACTGTGAATAAAACAAATCATTTCTTTCACACTGTATACATTATCTGGTCATTTTCTCCCGGAACTTCAAGGAGTCACATATTTTTCAATTTTATTTAAAAAGTTGTGATACTTAAATATGAGTTTGGGAAGTATCCACAGGTTGCATTTTCTTCCCTGTAAAACTGCTCAATGTCAAATAATAAATGTGTTTGAATAATCCTCATCTTAATCCTTAGTTTACCCTCTTCAGAACGCAGCAGCCACACTTCTCACTGGTTTTAACAGAAGGGAGCACATTACCCCCGTTTTAGAATCCCTCCACTGGCTCCCTGTGCATTTTTAAATCGATTAAGATTTTACTTTTAAAGCTCGTTTAAGTCTGGCTCCAAGCTACATTCATCAACTTTTAATCCCCTACGGTATTAATGACCAATCATGAAGCAAAGCGGCTGTATTAGCAGGAGCACAAATGGAGTTAGGGGCAACTGGATGGGACACTTTTTTTTTTTTTTTACCAGAGAGATAGTGCCGAGCCGGACTTTCCAGGACATAGGGATAACCTGACCCTGCAAAGACCACAGGACACAGTTAAAGCCACAAACAGCACAAGTTCACGATACTCAGAAATGCTTTGTACATCAGCGCTTACAGCTCATCCATCAATTTCAACAAGTTTGTTTTCACCGCAGTAAAAATAGCGTCTTTATTCGTTTCTCTGGATGAAATTATGAGTTTTTTTTGATGGATGTCGTCCCTGTGCAAACTCAACAGCAGAACAAATAAGTGAACGGTGGAGGGGGGGGGGGGGGGGGGGGGGTGTAGTGATTGGGGTACAGTGGTCGCTGCAGCTGACAGCCTCAGTGTGTGAATGATTAAACACCAAATAAAAGACTATTCAAATGCAAGGCTGAATGTGGCATAGCACTTATGAAAAGACCTGGTGCATTTGACATTTTCCTTTTTCCAATCCCCAAACAACCTCTTCCAGTCAATGGGGTGTGCAAAGTTAATTACCAAATAGTTGTTTTTGTGGTGCAGTTTTTGGCTCTAGTTTTAGCAACTTTGGCGACATTGATTACACCGTCGAGCAGAAAGTTCACACAACCAGACACAGATTTGTTTTACATTGTTTTGGCCAAATTTCAAAGATGATGAATGATAACAAGCATTTTATATCATGTCATTGTAGGTTGTTATGTGAAGCCATATATTGTTCATTCAATTCTCTTCTTTAATTATAACATCATGGAGGCAACTTGGCGAAAACTTTTTACCAAGAAGAATGGGCAGCTTTACCATCAGAGAGTCAGAGGATAAAGAACCTCATCCATATTTACTTTGCACTAGTAACAAATGCACGATGATAAATAATTATTTGATTGTTCACACCAATATATGACCACATTTTTCTCAGGACCGCTTAAAGGAGTAGCTCTCTGCCTTTATCGTCCCGGGAAAGTAGCTCTCTAGGTGAAAGAGGTTTGAGACAACTAAATGCCGTTGAATATCCTGGATCATTCACCACTGTCCTTGAAGAGGCCCATATTCCAGGCGGGGCGGGGATGCAGGCCACGAGTCCGGCGCAACAGTCCACAGGTGCAGACACAACGACCACAAAAGACTACAAACTGTCATACATTCTGATAATAGTCAGAAGGAGAGTTTGTTATTAGGATTTGTGCAAACAGTCTCTGTGGGCTTACAGAGGCAGCAGCAGGGAAAGTACTCTCCAAAACAATAAGGTCAATCTATTCGTTCTTCACTACAGGGAAAAGAGGTGGGTCAATCCGAAACATCTCAAAGTAGAAACATGTTTACTTGGCAATAACTGGCTACACAAAGCCACTAACAAGTACCTTCTAATCATCTCTGAAGGGAAAACAGGGAATGAATGTTGGGCAAGAAGAGTTTGTCTGTTTGAAGGGTCAAGCTGGAGGCAAGATGGTAGATCTCCAAGAAATATAGCCATAAAGAAGAGAAAGCTATTGCTGGAGCAGACAATAGTGTGGGACCATCATTGGACTTTAGCAGCTCTAGTCAGTCGTGACCAAAAACTTTGTATTCCACATTCGTTTCTTTGACTGGAGTCGTGAACAAATGGAAAAAGAAAAAAAAAGTTTCTTGCTGGAGTCTGGACATTTGCTGCAGCGATGGGACCAATATGTGCTGCGTATGAGTGTGTGTAAGTGTGTGTGTAGATGTGTGGTGTGTGTGTGTAAGTGTGTGTATGTCAGGGAAAGGCCCGCAGCTCAGGGCTGATCAGGGAGCAATGCCTCAGAGCAGCAGCCTGAGCCGATGGGCGACAGGGGACTCGTCACACACACATTTAGACCCAAACACACACACACACACACACACATTCTGCTGGTGGATGAATGAGGGAGAGAAAAAGGTTGAAAAGTAGAAGAAGAGTGTACAGTACAAACTTGGCAACAATGCAGTATGTAAAAGGTGCTAATGTAACTTATTCTCTGTTACACAGACATAAAAACTCTGAATGAAAGAGGCAACAGTCACTAACCCTCAGAACTTTCAAATGTCCAAACTATATTTTTTTGTCAAAACATACTTTTGACACTAAGAGCAGCTGTTGCAGTGTGGTCTGCACAGATAAAGACCACAGTAATACTATGTCTCAACGTTGAAAATACAACGTTTGCAAATGATATGCTACAAAAATTGGGCATTGTAGTGTAATTCAGAAGATACTTTTCGCAGTAAAACAAACTTTTGTCATATTTGACCTTTTTACTGAAATAGTAGGAAAAGTCCCATAAAGTCATGTCAATGATTTTGATGCCCTTCTGGGCTAGTTCACTTGGGACTTGTATTTGAACGCCTGAATGTAGCCCTTTAAAAGTCATGTGATTGAAAAACTCAAAACCACTATATGGTTGTAACGACCAATTAATAAGAAATCATGTGGGATAACTGCCCCTGCACACACACACATTTTTGCATTTGGCACTATTCCTATGAAACTACAAAAGTAAACAAGAGCGATTCAGGCTTGGCTCATAACTGCAGTTTGGAAGCAGACAGTTCAATTAACAAATGTGTTTACATTATGTAGCAAATTACGACACAGCACATGAATAAAACAATAGGAATACATTTGTGTTGCTACAATGTGAAAATTATGCAGTTATTCAGCGCGAGTCCCACCACTGAGATGCCTCTAGTCTCCCATTTTTTACTTTTTCATCAAATCACTGGCCGGCACAGCACAACATTACTCTTTCAGACGACTGTGGGCCGCTGCATGAGGAAACTTGATTACACTGGCAGTCCTGGTTTAGTAACACTAAGACCAGCAGAAATCTAACTGTTTGGTCTCAGCACAAACGGAGGGTATGAGGTCATGTAAAGAAGTGTCCACATGCAGATTTAACTCTCCTTGACCTGATCCTGGACTGAAACACAGGCACAGGACGTCATTATTACAGTGTCGTGCCTTTATATAATGAAGACGTTTTCATGCTAAATTTCAAGCAGTTTTGATGCAAGAAAAAAAATACACAAAAATGACAATGCAAGAAACACATTTAAAAGTTGTTGGGTTTTTTTTTTTTTTTTTTTTTTTTTGCATTTTAACCATTTATTAAGATATATAAGATATTCCGTTATTTGTCCCACAGTTTAGACATTTCAATGCTTTTAATGGTTTCCTCAACCATTTGGTGGATAACCTTTTAAATTACTTTATCTACTTGAAGCTTGGAACTGAAATCTACCTCTTTGGGGCGTCTCATTTGGTGTTAGGCAGGACAAACATCAATTCCTTTCAACAAGAAGTGAACATTAAAGGTGATATTAGCAACTTAAATTGTATTTCCTTTTAAAATAATGTATATTTCTGATCATGGCAGTAGGTATTTTTGCAATATATTTTAAATAGTCAGTCTCCTTGGCATAATTACAATCAGTAAGATTTTCAGAAGGATAAAAGTTAAATCAATGAGGAGCCTCAAGGATCTGAAATAATTTCGACCAATCAGGAGGCTGCAGGGGTGAGCCACAACCAGAGCTCGTCTACAAAAAGTTTGCCTTTCTTCACAATTTAAAAAGTAACTGATTTTCACTTTAATGCAAATAAGTAAACAACTCCTCTACAGGAATTACGCAACAGTTTTATGTCTCGACTAAAAATTGGCTCGTTTTCATAAAATGTCTTTAGACTAATTTGTCTGGAGTTTGTTTTGCTTGATGGGCGCGCAGAGGCTGCCTGACAGAATGAAATGTTCAGTCTGGCAGAGGTCCTGGTCCGACCACAGGCACCAAAGCACCACGGAAGAGTAAAAGTGCTTTAACTGCACCACCTCGGCTCCACCTGGATGGGAAAATCAATAGAAACTGGCACTAAATCTGACAATAACTGGACCTATGCCACCGCCACTGCACCAGCCACAACCGCAGCCAGCCTTAGATCACCACACCAATCTCCCCGAGTGGCCCTGAATCAAATATTGATCAAAGAAGCCTTGAGCCGCCTGTATTATTGATGCTTTACAGTAAAAAAAGTTCTGTCTCATCAAGTTTTGGAAAGAGAAAAGAGGAGATGCCGCGGTGGTTTGACTGTGTGTGTGTGTGTGTGTGTGTGTGTGTGTGTGTGTGTGTGTGTGTGTGTGTGTGTGTGTGTGTGTGTGCACTTGTTTTCAACTCCTGGTGGGTTCCATAACCTGAGATTCCACTCACGTCATGGGGACTGGTTTTACGTGGTGGGGCCCGAACACCGGACCCCACTGGTCCAAGCTTAATAATCAATGGGTAATGCTTTTCTAACGGTCCTTATGCAGTCTCTGTAAAAATATGGAAAGGACCCCTGGAGGTTTACTTTCCTGAAAAAAGTGTGTTATGTGTCGGAACCCTGGTGGTGGGTTGCGGGATATCAAGGAGGGGCACACTGGGGCAATTTCAGTCCAGCAGGCTGGAGCCAATCATGGAGCAGCACAACAGAGGAAATCAGGTGTCAGGCTAGAAAAAGGTGCAAGTGTGTGGTTCATTAGGCTGCAAGAAATCATGGAGGAGCACACTGAAGCGCACGCTTACAAACCACTGGTAAGTGCTGACTACAAGTCATGACTTCAAATTGTTATTTAGAATGATTACAAATTATTTGTTGTTTGTGCAGCTTAGTCAAGAGTCCCTAATTGATGAAGTCGACTCAGATTCTGACGATTTAACTGTCAAGAAGAAACCTGTAAAAAAGTATGGAAAAAGAAAAATCAAAAACACTTTTCTTCAAGACTCGGAAAGTGACGAACCAAAGGCAAATAAGATTGTTATCATGCAGCTGCAAAAGAAGAAAAATGGGGGGCGAGTATACAGCAAGAGACACTTCTGCCTCTACTGTTCAATGTCCTGCCACAAAATGTCCCGTCATTTGACTAGAAAACATGGAAATGAAAGTGACGTAGCCAGAGCATTGGCTCTACCTGTGAAATCTAAAGCACGTAAACTTCAGTTTGATTTGATCAGGAATAGTGGAAACCGTGAGCACAATTTTGAGGTTTTAAAGGCCGGCATTGGAACTTTAGTCCCAGCTAAACAGCCAAATTGCCCAGTTAAATCCAGTGAGTTTTTGCACTGTATAGACTGTGGGGCATTGCTTAAGCGAAAGTCGCTGTGGAGGCATGTGGCCAGGTGCCGGCTTTCACAGAAAGATGCCCAGGCTAAACCAGGTAGAAGTAGGGTCCAGTCCCTCTGCTCCCTAGCCCAGCCTGTACCGGAGGGCATCAGCAAAAAGCTGTGGTCTTTAATTTCGGCAATGCATCAGGATGAGGTCACGGGTGTTGTCAAAGCAGAAAAGGGGATTCTGAGACTCGGAGAGCACCTGTACTTAAAACACGGGCATGATAAGACAAAGCATGATTACATTAGGCAGAAAATGAGAGAAGTCGGTAGGTTAATTAACGAAGCAAAAACCGCAGGGAAACTGAAAACAATTAAGGATTTCTTTATTCCTTCCAACTTTAACCATGTGATTGATGCAGTCAGGTCTGTGGCTGGATATGATGAGGAAACAAATCAATACAAGACTCCATCCTTGGCCCTCAAACTCGGCCATAGCCTCAGAAAGCTAGCAGATATTCTTGAATGTGACTCAAAAATGGAGCATTGTGTTGATGAACTATTTATTAAAAACCTCCAACGAAGCCGGCTGCTTTTTGAGAAGAGGTGGGACGTCTGTGTTTCTTCTGCTGCCCTACAGACCCTCCGGCAAGCCAAGTGGAACACTCCGGACCTGCTCCCTCTGACTGAGGACGTTAGAGCCATGCATGCACATATTGAGGTATGTCGACCTGAATATGTGCAAACCCTAATAAGTGAGCCAACGTCTAAGCATTGGTCTAAACTGGCAGTTTTGACTCTTTGTGAGGTCATCATTTTCAATCGAAGAAGGGAAGGTGAGGTTTCAAAGATGCCACTGACAGCCTTTACCTTAAGAAGTAAGACTGGGATCCATTCTGACATTGCTCTGGGACTGTCCCAACTTGAGAAAAAGCTGTGTCAGCATTTTCAACGCATTGAAATTAAAGGGAAAAGAAGTCGGAAAGTGCCGGTTCTTTTGACTCCTGAAATGATTGCTTCGATGGAGGTGCTGGTGGAGAACAGAAGGGCCTGTTCCATCTCTGACCATAACCCATACTTCTTTTCCCGCCCGGGCGCAGACACCCACATCAGGGGATCAGACTCCCTACGGCAGGTAGCCAAAGAATGTGGTGCGGTGCATCCAGAGATGCTATCCTCAACCAAACTTAGAAAGCACATAGCTACTATGTCTACAGTTCTCAATATGAAAGAGAATGAGATGGACATACTTGCCAACTTCCTCGGCCATGACATTCGCATCCACAGGCAATATTACAGACTACCAGAGGGGACACTGGAGCTGGCCAAAATCAGCAAAGTGTTGATGGCCATGGAGCAGGGAAGAGTGACGGAATTCGAAGGAAAGAGCCTCGACCAGATACAAATTGAGCCTGAAGGTAATTCTTGATATTATTAAAATATGTATGATTTTTTTCCCCTAAAGGCCACTTGTATTTTTATTTTCTGTGCGACAGGGAGAGCAGTAGAGATCCTCTCACAAACGGACGGGCTAAAAGAAACTTCAAGCGGAGAACCTTCAACCATTCATCCAGATGCACCCCATGGTAGTGGCAGTGCCCCTTCTGGTAAGTGTACCAGGTGGGGGATTACAGCCAGGCTGCTTGGTCCTCACCCTGGGAGTGTATATTGCTAATATATTTTTATTTCTCTCCCTAGAACGTGTAAGAAAGCCATGGTCTGCATCTGAGGTGAAGGCTGTGGAGAAGACCATGACACCTTTCATACAGACTGGAAAGGTCCCTGGGAAGTCTCACTGCCTGGCCTGCATTAATGCCTCACCAGATGACCTTAGACATCGGACATGGAGTGGCATTAAATTCTATGTCAAAAATAGAATCACTGCAATTCGAAAACAAAATCTAAAATAAAATTCCTTTAAAATAGTTGTTTGGTTTCTATTGACTGTTTTGTATTACTTAAAGTCTTGGTAAAAAAAGATTATGTCTATGGGTCCCATTCTGAACGGCCCTGTCAAAGGGACCCACCAGGTAACAAAAACGTGTGTGTGTGTGTGTGTGTGTGTGTGTGTGTGTGTGTGTGTGTGTGTGTGTGTGTGTGTGTGTGTGTGTGTGTGTGTGTGTGTGTGTGTGTGTGTGTGTGTGTGTGTGTGTGTGTGTGTGTGTGTGTGTGTGTGTGTGTGTGTGTGTGTGTGTGTGTGTGTGTGTGTGTGTGTGTGTGTGTGTGTGTGTGTGTGTGTGTGTGTGTGTGTGTGTGTGTGTGTGTGTGTGTGTGTGTGTGTGTGTGTGTGTGTGTGTGTGTGTGTGTGTGTGTGTGTGTGTGTGTGTGTGTGTGTGTGTGTGTGTGTGTGTGTGTGTGTGTGTGTGTGTGTGTGTGTGTGTGTGTGTGTGTGTGTGTGTGTGTGTGTGTGTGTGTGTGTGTGTGTGTGTGTGTGTGTGTGTGTGTGTGTGTGTGTGTGTGTGTGTGTGTGTGTGTGTGTGTGTGTGTGTGTGTGTGTGTGTGTGTGTGTGTGTGTGTGTGTGTGTGTGTGTGTGTGTGTGTGTGTGTGTGTGTGTGTGTGTGTGTGTGTGTGTGTGTGTGTGTGTGTGTGTGTGTGTGTGTGTGTGTGGTGTGTGTGTGTGTGTGTGTGTGTGTGTGTGTGTGTGTGTGTGTGTGTGTGTGTGTGTGTGTGTGTGTGTGTGTGTGTGTGTGTGTGTGTGTGTGTGTGTGTGTGTGCGTGCGTGCGTGCGTGCGTGCGTGCGTGCGTGCGTGCGTGCGTGCGTGCGTGCGTGCGTGCGTGCGTGCGTGCGTGCGTGCGTGCGTGCGTGCTCTTCCCGGAGTTTGGCGGTGGATCCGTGTGAATGACGTCAGCCCACCTCCACAGCGGCTCGGCGTGGGACTGAAGCACGGGCAATAACGTATAATCAAAAGTACTGGGAAAGTGGAGACGTATCATTGAGTGCAGCCGTTTGGAAATGTGATTAGCTGCAAGTACCTTTGTGGCAGGGGGTGCACCACCTGCCGCTACCGATTCATGGAAATGTAATGAGAATATTCCCCAAATTCCACTTTTCTCTCTCACATGTGACATGCTTTTGCCCTTTTTCAGTTCTGATCTGGTTACTTGGTTGTTTTTGGTCTGGAGATGGATTTTCATGCCGTACAGTTGGACATTATAGACAAAGCAAGTGCATGTGAGCAGTAACAGTGAAACCAGACCGTAGAGGTTTCCCAATGGGTTCAAAGTTTTTCCTTGCTGATGCAGGAGGGTCCGTAAGAGTCTGGTGAGGTCCAACTTAAAAGGACTGTGATGATGATCCAGGACACTCAACATTTAGCAACATTTATTCACACTTCTGGACATTGGTCATCTGCCCCTTAAGGATCAATACCAAAATGCTTTCTGTTCTATTTCTGTTTGATTCTCTAATCTGTGTTTATGAATTCAATGGTTGTGTAAAGTCCTCAGATAACAACTGTTGTGATTTAGGGCCAAACAAGAATAAAATGATTTGAATTGAATTAACAGTGTTCTCAAAGTGGGGGTTGCAGGTCACATTCAGTCACGGGATGATGTCAAAGAAGAAACATTACTCCTTATTTCGGGCCATAAAAACTATATATACTTTAACTTGGTCATTTCATGTTTTAGAATGTGAAAGAAGAATCTTAATTGATATCTTAAGTTAAAGAAGCTATACCCGATTTTGTTTCTAAGTAGTTCATAAAAATGCTTTTTACTACATACAAGTTGTATCATAATACATCATTTTATTGAAAACTTGAGGTAATTGATTCAGCTGTGTAAGAATTACAAGCAGTGAAAAGTGCTGAGTAGAGACTGAGCTCTTTCTCCTCCACTCACAGAACGAGCAGCGACCAGCCTGCGTCCTCTAGTCCCTACAGCGCTGCTAAACACCAGGGCTTCGACTTCAAAATTCGAATATAATTCTAAAATAAAAAATGATGAACAAAATAATTGAATAAAAAAATTTGAACAAATATTAGACAACCCTTGTAATTCGAAATGTATTCAATGACTGCAAATAAAATAGTTAGCTCCCAAAGGTTTCACCGGGACGTGCTAGGCAGGTAACAGCTAAGCTAGCTAGTTGTTTCATGGTAACTTCCGGGTTTTTCGCAATCGCTTTTTGTCACCTTGAAACAGTATTTTTGTCATGAAAACGTTAACATCAAATTCTGAAATCATCCGTGCATGTGTGTTAAGGATGTATATGTATACTGTATTGTCCGATTGACGTTTAATGGTGTTGATTGATTGATATGTAGTTGTTTATTGAGCGTGGCTAGCTCCGCTAGCTTCGTTGGCTTCTCTACACAGACGAGTGTGTAGTGACAGGCGCTGATAGCTTGTTGTACTTGCGGAGTAATGGCAGTATTTTACACACCTGAATTACAAACAGAAATTGCATTGGGGCTTCGGTCATTATTGGTTTGAGAGTTCTGTTATCAAGAAAAAATGATCGGAAGAATTGCTGCTGCTGCTTTGAGGAGCTCTATAACAAATTATAATTAAATATTAGAATATATTCTAAGGTTTTAAATTAATACATTTGGATGCGAAACTAGCAGTATTCTTTTACTTATATATTGTGTTAGCAGTGCGTTGCTTTAGTGCCATTTCATCAGTGATTGTTGCACAGCTTACAAGAAGTTGCGCTACTGCTAATGTTAGCATATTTATCAGATCGCAAATAAAACTAGGTGGCTCTGTGTTATGAGAGCGTAGGGGAAATGAGAAGCCATTGAGCGAGTTGGGGGGCGGTGCTAAACATTCAAACATTGCAGAAACGGGTATAGCGCCTTTAAGATATTAAGAAGATTTCCATTATATAAAAGGTGATTTCTGTATCTAGTGTAAATAATGCCATGGGCCTGTCCTGCTACTTAGCTACCAACAGAGGGAGGTGTCAAATTGTTAAAATTAACAATATTTGAACAATTTCAGAAAGAAAAAGCACAGCCATCTTGTAATCCTTTCACCAACACTTTTAACATAATGAATGTTAGTGGAAAAATGTGCATTTTCATTAAGGTTAAGTGTATTTTCATTTCCTAGACCTCTGAATGTTCCCACTCTGACTTATTCCATTGAACGAGTTTTAAAAATTGTTCCATGAGCCGCAGTAGAACGAATATATATTGGCTTTTACTTGCGGCTGATTTCGTAGATGATCGAAGAACTCCGATTACACCAATTTCAGCGGCGCAACTATAATTTTAAACTTTTAAGTGCTTGAAGTGACGGCTGCTCGGTTTTTAAGTGTGGGTCTTGGCATATGGCCTCAGCTGATTGTGAAGTGGGAATCGTATCAAGTTAAGTATTGCCACCGCCTCCATCTCCTTTCAGTGTCCATCAAATCAAAGGGACATAGATTGTTCCCTGGATTCAGTTTTTCTCCCGGTTTTTGGCACAAGTAATAACCATCAATAGTTTATTCTAATAGTTTATTCTAACTTCATGCGCATTTTGGTTTGTTTCTTGGTCACAGAGGTGACCCGGGACATTAACAAACATTTATGTTATTATTATTAATTATTAGTTATTATTGCATTTCTGTGTTTGAACCACTTTTTCCATCCATCCATCCATTTTCTACCCTTTAATCCATTTCTGGGTCAGGGGGGTGGCAGTCAGAGATGCCACCCAAGTCTCATAGCACCAGCCCCTCACTGACCCTCTGCAGGTGGTGAGTCCACAGGAGGACGGCTGCTCTCTGAGTGTGAGCATAGCCTTGATCTTTCAGTGGGGGCTTTGGGCAAAGTGGGGTTAAGTGTCTTGGCCAAGGACACACAACGACACACAACGACAACTGGGCGACAGTAGCTCAGTTGGTAGAGCATTGGCCTTAAGGCCAGAAGGTTGTGGGTTCAATTCCCACCTCTGCACCTTCTCCACTGATGACTGAACCACTTTTTATCATACATAATTATATCCTGCACAGACTATATTTACACCTTTCAATATGTCTTTGGTCTTTTTGCACAATCTGAGTATCTAGTCTTATCTTGATTCTCTGATTGTGAATTGACACCTCTATGAAAGTTCAAGACGACAGCTGTTTTGATTTAGGGCGATACAAAAATAAGTCAAAATTGAACTGCATAGAGAGTCATAAACAATCTATTACTTTCCAATGCTTTTCATAACTTGCCATTTTTTTTCTAAATAATTTGTCAATCAGCTGAGAACTTGGGATCAGATAAAAGGTAAACTTCAGAGCCTAAACTCTCCATAGTCTTGGCTACAGCGTCCTACTGCGGCTGAATCCTGCCTGATGAAATTCATTTTTACTAGTCAATAGAAAATATTCATTCCTTATCAATTCTGTTCAGTTTGACTCAGATAACATGCCACGTAGAGCACCTCGACTACGTATTAAATTAAATTGCCTTATTCATTATTAATCCGTCTCTATGGAAACAAACATTCAATAGGTTTTTTTATTAATAAAGAATATCCCAAATTTTTTGTTGATCACTGCAGAAGCAGACCGAGAGAACAGAAACTTCAGACCGGGATAGGACGGCAGAAATAAATGTGCGTGTGTGTGTGTGTGTGCGTATGTGTATGCGTGACTGCTTGTATGTGTATGTACTAGTATGTGTGTGTGTATGCGTGACCGCTTGTATGTGTATGTGTGTGTGTGTATGCGTGACTGCTTGTATGTGTGACTGCTTGTGTGTGTATGTATGTGTATGTGTGACTGCTTGTATGTGTATGTATATATATGTGTGTGTGTATGCGTGACTGCTTGTATGTGTATGTATATACATGTGTGTGTGTGTATGCGTGACTGCTTGTATGTGTATGTATATATATATATATATATATATATGTGTTTGTGTATGTGTGACTGCTTGTGTGTGTATGTATGTGTATGCGTGACTGCTTGTATGTGTATGTACTAGTATGTGTGGGTGTATGCGTGACTGCTTGTATGTGTATGTGTGTGTGTGTGTATGCGTGACTGCTTGTATGTGTGACTGCTTGTGTGTGTATGTATGTGTATGTGTGACTGCTTGTATGTGTATGTATATATATGTGTGTGTGTGTATGCGTGACTGCTTGTATGTGTATGTATATACATGTGTGTGTGTGTATGCGTGACTGCTTGTATGTGTATGTATATATATATATATATATATATATATGTGTTTGTGTATGTGTGACTGCTTGTGTGTGTATGTATGTGTATCTGCTTGTATGTGTATGTGTGTGTGAGTACGCATGACTGCTTGGTCATGTATGTATGTGTATGTGTGTGTATGTGCTTGTTCTAGTCCATTTGGAGGCTCTCCTGACATCAACACAGTACATTTTTTAGAGTACATTTTACTGTAACGCTAAAATAGAAACATTGCTGCTCTGCTCCTCACTCTTTCTAACTTGTCCCGAGTATGAATTGTGCTTTGTCTGGCTTTTTAACCTTTTAAATCAATAGAAATGATGCATGCAATTCCACAGATAGCTACAAACTGTTGCTTTAAATCAAAGAAAACACAATACCTTCCCATTCAACATGAACTACTGTATAGACAAGAAGCAAATCTACCATGGTTTAATTCCAACAAATGAACGCAAGCACTAAAGCAAATGTGTGCAGAATCAATGTTTTAGCACTTTAGCCTGAGCGGTGAGAGTGATGAAGGATCTCCTCTGTGCTGTATCAGGGCTCCACTGTCCTCTCGTCAGCTGAATATTTCATCAGCCCATCCTCACGCTTCTCTCCAGGAACATCCAACTAAGCAGCGTAATAAAACCCTCGTCCCTCTTAACCCCCTCATCCTTTGTCAATTCAATTCCAAGCGGTCAGCCATGTATTAGCTGCAGTATCATTAAGCCATCAACCTTTTAAAAAGAACAAACAATATCAGCAAATCGGATTGTCCGGCAGCCGAGGAAGGGACGGGAATCGAATCAGGTTTGTCACGAGGTAAAAATGATATTAACCTGGCGAGCGTTTTAAGTGATGTTAAATGTCATAGTATTCTGACAGCGTTGTGTTTGTGTAAGAGGCTGAGGACTGTGTTTGTGGAGCCACTCTGGAAAGATTGAGACATTTCTCTGACAACGCTACACAGCTCAATGGTGCCCTCAGGTGGTCGGCTGTAGGTAGAGCAGGCTGTCTACACACGCAGACTATGGGAAAGAGACGCTTTAATACTTTATAAATCGTAACAAATCTTTTTTATTTCCAGATGTTAGGTCTTTACATGGTGCTGAATAAGTAAATAACAAAATAATAATAATAATTTGTTTTTCCCCCCATTTATTGATGATACATCATTTTCAAATAGCCATGGTACATAATTCTAATAGTTTTTCCCAAGATGCACTGGTTATATACATTTTCTGGTGAAGGAAAGATATTCAGGAACGGGAGTCTAAACTAAATTCTTCACTTTGAAAGTTTCTTTTAACATGTGTGGATTGTATCTTCACAGCGCTAGGCCTAAAAAGAATTACATCATAAAAAGGTGTCGCCATAACCATTTTGGAAAACCGTCAAGCTTGAAAAAGATTGTTGTGCTTTCAAATTCAAATACCCAATCAATGTGAGACAAGGACAAGCTCATGGTTTTTATACAACTGGTTCTGTCACTAGTTCTCACAGGCATGTATGCATTTTGAATAGACAGGCTTTGATTACCAAGGGCTTGGACCCACAATCCACCAGGTGACTGCTTTATGCCATGTTAAAATAATATGTGGGAACTGTGTGTGGTTATGAGGCTTTACTGAACAGAATTAATGAACACAGCGTACGCTCCGTCAGCAGGTGTGTGAGCAAAGATGATAAACATTCAAGATGAGACCGTTGTATTATTGAATACTCCACCGTTTAAAAGGACCAGGAAAACCCAGTCCACGTCTGAAACCATAACCAATGGCCTGGCTCACTTTATAGCACTCGACTGTAGGGGTCTGCAAAATGTATTTCTAAATATGCTATTGATGCACTTTATGACAAAAGTTGCTCTTTTCTGTTGGAGTTGGCGGAACCAAAATAAACAATATTTTGTTGCATTAATCCTTGACTGCTATTGACGTATTTGTCTGAGACCCTCTATTCAACTGTGGATTACAGGACAATAAAAATAGCTATAAAACAAATTTATTTTTGCTGATCAAAGTAGACAATCCAGTTTTTCAGAATCTGGATTTATATTTTACAAAGTCTTAGGAAATAATATTCTGTAGGTCTTGAGAATCAGTGAAATCATCAAAAACGGCTGGCAGTCAATGAGTGAAGCATCTGTATTCAGTCATTATCCAGTGGTATACTAAACATCCATGTGAACAAATACTTTGCAGATAAAATATTTGACCTGAGAAAACAGATTAAAATGTGATTCATTTTGATTGTTCGCAGAGCAGGGGCGACAGTAGCTCAGTTGGTAGAGCATTGGCCTTTGGACTGGAAGGTCGTGGGTTTGATCCCACCTCGGGACCTACTCTAACTGCTCCCACTAATGTCTGCTGCCGTTGTGTCCTTGGGCAAGACACTTAACCCCACATTGCCTGAAGCTCCCGGTGAAACACCAAGGCTGTGGCACCACTGATGTAGCAGCCATCTTCCTGTGGACTTACCCCCTGCAGAGGATCAGCGAGGGACTGGTGCTATGAGCATTGGATGGCAGCTCTCATTGCCCCCCCCCTGACCCAGAAATGGACAATAAAGGGGTAGAATATGAATGAATGAAAGATAATCACAAAGCCTCTCATTTGTTTTAATCATGTCCTGGCCCTAATAAAAACATAACTAACCTGACATATGTAAATGCACTTCTGAAATAACCAGGTTCAATAAAAAGTTTAGGGGAATACAAGTGCCAATGTAAAAGTCCTTGACAAAGTGCTTGTCAGACTTTGCTAAATCATGCACCAAACTCAGATTACCATAAATTCTGACACAAGCGTTTGACTTCCTTCAGATTATGTTAAACAAATGAAGTTGTGAGTACTGTATCAGCTGAAAGATGGAGACGAGGTGCTGCTCTGAAGCCATTAGGACGCAAGGATAAAACAGTTGCTCTTTCGGGGATAATGAAGACTTTGTGAGAAGCGGTTTTTGAACTAATATGGATAAAGTGCGACAGTAAAAGGCTTTCACAGCAGCAGCCGGGTCAGAGGTGGTTCAGCGCAGAGACCATGATCGATGGGGAATGTGAAGACCAACCGTACGTAAAAGTCACGGCTTCAGAAGCTAGATATGAGTTTGAGGAGAGGGTGTTTCTGAGCTCCAGTGTGTTACATGATGCTGATGTGAGTGAAAATAATAATAGGTAAAGTGACGTTTTCTTCAGAGTGACTGACGTATACGTACATTTTATGGTGAACCCAGTCTCTTCTAGCCTGGCCTTAGCCATCCATACACTCCTCTCAATCTTCATTTCCTGCATGTAACGTCTGGGTCTGGTCCCTGTGTTTGCGATTACAAATCGGTTGAATTCCATCCAACCGATCAGCGAGCGCGGGAGGCGGGTGTTGTAGTTAGATGTGGGTGACGTCAAGAGTTTGCGCCGAACGGGCAGGTTGTAGTTTGGCAATGGCGAAGAATGCAATAGTAAAGTATTCCAGTCTGGTTCTATCAAGAAATTGAAGCCGGAGCAAGAAGAATGTTTAGAAAATGTAATCCCTGGCAAAAATTGTGGCGCTACTCCCCACGGGCTCCGTTAGCGGTAAAGGAGATGGCTAAATGCTATTTTTTTAGGCTAAACGCTAACGACTCACTCAGGCGCATTACATTTCGTCACAGTAAACTCCAATCCAATCGTTTCAATCTGCAAAAAGAGTTAACCCCTCCCTTCTGTAAACGGAGCACTTCCAGACCTTAGTACGTAATGTAATTTGTACTATGGTGTGGTACGACCAGGCTATGTCTCTTCAGCTTTTCTTGTACTAATCTGTACATAAAATAATGTGTACAGATTATAATATAATATCTGTTGCTCTATCCTTGCTTCCCCACTGTAGGACGAGTAAAGTTTCTCTTACCTTCTCTAACCCTTATGTGTTTATGCACCTGCCTATGGACTGCAGATTAAAATTACCTTTGTAGTTACAGTATAACCTGGCATCAAGTGGATTGAATGCAAACTAGGGGTGTGACGATGTATCGATTTTTCGATATATCGCGATACTTTCTCCCGCGATTCGATTATCGATATGCATTTGCCAAGTATCGATATCGATTATTTTTTTTAAAAAATTGGTATCAATACTTAATATATGGCTACATTACGCATCTCCATTCTATTAACCATGAAATAAAAGATTATTTTTTCTTTTATTTATGCCATAAATTGGCATATTGTATATTTTTGACCAATATATCAATAATCGTCGTATCGTGATAAAATCGTTATCGTAATATCGTTACCGTGATATTATCGTTATCGTGAGCTTTGTATCGTGTATCGTATCGTGAGGTACCCTTAGGTTCCCACCTAATGCTAACCATAAAAAAATACAAAATAAAAAGTTGATTCATGATAAATGTGTCTTTGTTGTGTCTTGTACAAAAAACTTTGAAACCACAAAACAATTACTGTAGTGAAATCCATGTAACTCATTCCTCACTCCCAAAGCCGTTTGGTTTTATTACTAGTTTTTGTATTTTTGTCTTTCACTGAACAAGCTGATCTAAAGACGTGACAAAGGGGGTACCAGCCTTCACTCAGTCAATCAGCTGAAAGTAAATTTGCTGCAGTATCATTCTGCCAAATCATACATGCTTATTTAGAAAGTTGTTCAAATTTGAAAACTTACTTGTTATATTACTAGTCCTTTCTCAGACAGAGGAGCAATAAATAAGTGATGGTACAGAGGCAGTGACGATGAAGATGAGGATGAGGAGACGTGGGGGATGACTCACTGGTGAAAACTGGCCCCGCACCTGCTGCAGTGACTGGGGTGAAGTAAAAATGTGGTGAAGGCTGCAATGTGTCTGTGTGACCGATAGAGGGCGTTCTATAAACACACACAACACTTGGCACTTTTCATATAAAGTTATTTGTAGATGTATGAGAGAATATTTGTGATAAGAAGGTTGAACTTGACATCTCCGACTGTCGTTTGGCATGTTGCATCCTCTTTCAAATCAAGGTGCATGTGTTTTCTAATGTAAGAGTCAGTTTTTTAAATCTGAAAAATAAGCACTGAAATAGTGTGCAATATAGAATCAAGTTAGGCCCCTATAACACCATTTTTCAGTTCTTCACAATAACACAATAACAACCTGCAAAATAGATAAACTAGACCTAGAAACCGAATCAAAGTGTAAAGTGAGAGGGGGACTTGATTGATTTCTCAATCAAAAAACAAAAGAATTATGATTTGTGTTTAAATGTGCCACCTGCTGCTCCTCTCAGTCCCTGCAGAGCCTGAGCTCTCTCCTGACCTGCTTCACTCAGTTTGAGAAAATGTAATCTGATTGCAAATAGAATTCAGTTTTTAAACTATTGTAAAAGCCATGTTTTAACTTAAACTGTTGGAGTGACTTGGAGTTTTTATCTGCTTGTTATTCAAAAAGACATTTGAGGGTGATTTCCTTTTTGAAAATACAATCTTCAAAAGAGCACCTGGTTGACTTGAATCTCACAGTTTTACATCCATGTAGCGTAGAAACCATACCCCACTGTGATTCGATCATAAGCATCCACATTCCGCTTATGATCCACAGCGAGGCGTTTAAAAACATTTAGTTTCTCTTTATATCAAACCGTCTCAAAAAAGAGCGTGAGGAAGTGTGGACCCCGACTGCACGGTGCTGGTGGCACGTGTGTGTGTCAGTGTGTGTGCCAGTGTGTGTGTCAGTGGTACAGTGAACTTACTGCGGCACTTGGCACAGCGGCTCTTGTCGTACTCCAGCAGACTGAGGCTGCGCTCGCTCACAGAGCGCCGCTGACCGCCGTCCCGGATACGAGCCGCCTCCTCTTTGGCGTACACCCCCAGCTCCTGGGTGTAGCGCCCGTACATCTGAAACACAGAAGACGTCAATGAGAGAAACTGACATACACACAATCATCACTGAGAGACACTGACATACACACAATCATCACTGAGAGACACTGACATACACACAATCATCACTGAGAGAAACTGACATACACACAATCATCACTGAGAGAAACTGACATACACACAATCATCACTGAGAGACACTGACATACACACAATCATCACTGAGAGAAACTGACATACACACAATCATCACTGAGAGAAACCAGAGCAGTGAGAACACAGCACTAGGGCTGCAACTAACGATTATTATTATTATCAATTAATCTGTCGATTATTTCTTTGATTAAATCAGATTTAAAAAATATATATATATTTTCCATCCCTTTGTTCACAAACATGGCCATGGACCTAAACAAAAAAACATGCAAATGTAAGCTATGCAAATATTGGCTTTTTGAAAAGTGCACAAAAATAGGTATTTTTTTAAGGATGCACCGATATATACACAGTGGGGCAAAAAAGTATTTAGTCAGCCACCGATTGTGCAAGTTCTCCCACTTGAAATAATGACAGAGGTCTGTAATTTTCATCATAGGTACACTTCAACTGTGAGAGACAGAATGTGAAAAAAAATCCAGGAATTCACATATACCTTTAACTGATAATTTTGACAATAGATGTTGAAAGTAAAAGATATGTATAAATAACTATTAGCTAAGAAAACCATGTTTATAGTGTCAGGCCCAGGTCAGATATTACTTTAAGAATTTTGCCACCAACCAAAATGAGTTCAACATTGTTGTCTTATGGAATTTTAATGGATGTAGAATGTGTTATTATTCCAATTCTTTCTTATGTGTTTTACTACAAACATAAATATTGATGTCACTAGTGATGAACTTCCTGTTGATGTAAATGTTCGAGCAGTAGATGCTCAACTGCACCTGATACGACTAAAACTATAACTGCTTAAATATTAGCAACATTTTCTGGGGCAAAATGTCAAAAGTGTTAAAAATTATTCCCCCTAATGTGGGGACATGTTTTAGAAATGTTGCAATAATAATAAGAAACAATATCCTTAATATTCCTTAGTCATCTCCAAAATATATTTTCTATGTTATTTTTAACTCTCAGTATAGTAGGTTTGTTTTGAGTTTGCTAGTCAAAAGTGAGAATGATTCTTAACAACATTCAAAACATTTTTGAAGTACTAAGAGTCACTTTACTGGGAATTAACAAAACCCATTCAATTGCTTAACAAACAAACAGTTCAGCTCAATATTTGACAACAATAAAGAGTTCAGTTCAGCAGAAGCAGAACTAAAGACAGGAAGTCCGACACTGCTCAGACAGCAACTTCAGCTTCCCTCTGGATATGACAGAACCAAATGTCCAAGAAAAACTAATAAAACATCAACACTAGCATTTATGAAACAAATAAAACTCCCAGAGCCGTCATTTTGACTGCTCCCAATCAAACCAATTCTGAGAAATTTCCCCAAAAACTGTTCAATTTTATTAAAAGTCATTCTATAAAAGGTTTTTTTAATACGTGCCAAAACTGCTGAATATACAGTAACTTGAAAAACAGCAAAAACTGTTTTTTGACGGGCTATTGCTAAAGAGTGAATGCTAACAGCTGATAATGAACATTGTGTTGCTATGGTAACTAGCACTTAATTTTTCCTGGTGGAAAATCAAGCAGAACCAGTCCAGAAGTAGACCGGATTCACATTTCATACATACTGTAAAACGAATATCAGAAAAACAATGATATGACACAGAAAGAAACAAAAAAAGTTAAAGTTATGGGACTTCTAGTGTTAAGTTCAGTTCTCAGTCTTAAGTTCAGTCCTTAAATGTGTTGTAGTGTGAGAGATTGTGCGGTAAACATTCTAGAGTCTGAAATAGCATCATAAATGTGTTACAGTAATGACCTGAAATTGCAGTCTCGCCGTCCATTAAGAGTTTAATTAGAATTAGTTTGGAATTTGCTGATTGCGTTTGACTCTGGCACTGAACTAATGGAGCATCTTTACTCTTTAATGTGATCAGACTAAAGCAGTACTGTAAAAACCACACACACACACACACACACTAATAGCTTCAATTAAAATAAGTAATGTCTCATAATATTCATAGGTTTCAGCCAATGACCCTCCCTCATCCTCCTGTGACCTTCTGCATTAATATATGGACTTATTTTTTTGCAATAACTTCGACTTCATGTTCACGGCAAAAATGGCTGCATATTGCTATTACTTGATGTTATAAATACAAAAATAGCAAATATAAACAGAACTGAATTCATTTTTTCAATGATATTTAACGTGACACTGCTATGGCTTATTTAAAGACAGGTTTAAGGGTCAAAATGTCTTTAATGTTAACCAATAAATATATATTAGCTTTGTCCCATTGGCAAAGCTTGTTTGAAGACAGTCAGAAGAAATAAATATTCTCTCCAAACAAAAACAAAAAACTTGAATCAAGCAATTACTACCTCACATACATTTTTTGAAGTGACGAACCTTTGTTACTGTCCTCAAAACAGCCGTAACAAACGTGTCAGTGTTTTTGAGTCTGTCTCACTGCTTTGCTTTGTATCAACTGTGTCGGTGTGTCGAAGCGGTTCATTGGCTCAATGCACTTGAAACAGTCTCGGCCTCAGAGCGCCTTCATGTGTCCAGTTATCGCTGAGAAAGCCCCGGATTTTTTTAATACCATTTGGTATAACATATCTTTGTGAGCAATCCTTTGAACATAGTCTCTGAACATAAGAACGAAGAAAAGAAACAGAATTTGCTGTGAAAATGACATGAGAATGGCACAAGGTGAAGCCACACAGACGTGAACTGGTCTCTCAAAGGCAACAACAGAAGTCACACTGAGTTCATGCATTCATTCACTTCAATGTATTCTTGTAAAGCCCTAAATCACAACAGCAGTCATCTCAGAGGACTTAAACCGTTGAAATCACCAACACAGATCAGAGAATTGATATTGGAACGTAACTCAAGTTAACAGTATATATCAGTATTAATTGTGTTTGTGATTTTGTCAGGATTGACTGAAATTACAGCAATAACAAGAATCAACAGTTAAGACACAGAACAAACATATGTATTGGTCCATAAGGAGTCCAATGTCCACGAATGTTGATAAATGTCCATACATGTTGTAGAATGTTAAAGTGTCCTGGATCATCACCACAGTCTTACTCTTTAGATACTTAACTGTCCAACAGACCCTCCTGCATGTCATCGGCAACCAAAAACTCTAAAACCCAGTGGGAGAAAAGTGAGAAACCTCGGGGAGATCCACATTGAGAGAGGGATCCGCTCCACACGGCATTGTGTTGGTTTTGTTATAGGAAAGAAGTTATTTTTTATGCACGGCTCATTTTCTGCACCAGTAAAACACGATGTCTTAAAGAAAACACCTATTTTATTTTTCACTCTAGGGGTTGTGTGAATGCTCATATGAAGCTGGTGAGGTTCGGTGTCTCCAAGAACCACTAGATTAGAATCATTTTTTTCTCATTACAACCTGATAAGTTCTTCATAACTCATCAGACCCAATAGTCTCCATGCAGGCTTACATTTCACAGAAGGCCCCTATGTGTGCGCTCCAACCTAGTGTTTAGATAACACACAGAACAACAGGCATCATCCTCCTCCTCCTCCTCCTCAGTACAGTCCCACAGACGGAGCCGAAATAGAACCAGAAACACAGCCCGTAGAAAACAGAAGAGGGAGGATTATTTTGAGACACGTTTTAAGAAAAAAAAAAGTGTTAAGTCCAGCAGCCACTGTATACTCCGAGAGACTCTGAGCAACAAAAAAAATAAAAAACACACACACATGATATTACACAACCTTTGTGATATCAATATTTCTCTTGCCAATATTGAGATTTATTTTTTATTTTTTTTATTCATTGTAAAATTACAGTTTGGCCCCATGAGAAAGCGCCAAGATTGTAAATGAAATAAAATCTTATCAATAAATCTGTAATTCAGACACATAAAAAGGTCCATAAAAACTCATTGAGCTATAATCTGGAACAGTCTTTCTGAAAATGTGAGACAGGCCTCTACTGTCAAATGTTAAAATACAGGTTTCAAAAAAGTTCCATTCAGCTGCGCAAACAACAGAAGGATTGTATCTCCACTACTTACAATGTTCTGTGATTATTGATGAGAATGGCTTGTATGAATGTCTTGTTTTGTTAAGCACTTGGAGTTGTCTTCTGTATGAACTGTGCTATATAAATAAACCTGTTTTTCTAAAAAGGGCAAGGCAATATTATTTCACCCGCTATTCCAATGACGAGCACAACAACTACACAATACATACCAATATTGCCCAACCCTTGTTATTAAACGCATTTTCTTCTGCATGGACCTGATTCGTCATCACAAAAACAATAGAGATGTTTAAAGGAGCAGTGTGCGAAAAATCAGATATGCAGACGGATCCAGCTGGGACCATAATATCTGAATAGACAAGAGTTTTGTCAACAAATCTGTAACCAACGACTTTTTCACAAAGGCCCCGATAGAAATCTTCAAAATTCCTTGTTTTGTTATCAAGGATTTGAGAATGAAAACGAGACCTTTTTAGTTCTGAGGCCACATGTTTCTTTACCAGTGAGATTAGCTTGACACGGTGAGTTCTGGCAACCCGGATCAAGGACTTTCTGATTGGTAAAATGGTGGCGGGTAGGACATCGAAATGAAAACAATAAGATTTTGGGGCTATAAAACTAATGATCTCTTAAATATCTCTAAACTACTGTTATCAGTTAAAGAAGTATTAAACAAGAGCATGTTTTATAAAAACCATTTGCCAGATTAGGGCCCTTTAATGATGACTTGACATGAAAATCTTACATATTGCTTGAAGTCACTCCACATGTTGAAGAATATTTGAATTTTACAATTTTTAAAATGCAGACATTTTCAACATGTGCAATTTAACAAGGACTGAATGTTCTGTGGCATGTAAGATTACCCTCAAATTAAGATTTAAAGATGATTTATTCGTCCCACAGTGGGGAAATTTCAGTGTTGCATCACCAGTTACAGAACAGTAGGAATGAGAAGCACACAACACAAGATAAATGAACAATAACTCTGTACTAAATAAAAATATCTAACTCTAGTAGGGCTGGGCGATATAACGATGAGGATATATATCGCGATAGATACGTGTTCGATATCAATAGAAAACGGGGCCGATAGTTTAACTTCACTCCGTAAGAAAAAACAGGAAGAAAACACAGGACGTAAAGCAGAGTCAGAAGCGCGCAGCATTCTGGGGGATGTAGGCATAGGCTTCTCAACCCATCACAGCCGGGCAGGAACCGCAAAATATTCTGGCAAATGCAAAAACAATTGCACCAACAACAATTGCAGAAACAAAGTACAAAATATTTATCTTTAGCTTACTAGAAAACAAAAAAACTCATACTTTAGCATAATAAAGAAGTATAAAATCTAGTACTGCGTAGCGGGGGAACGGACATCACACATTTTACCAGACCTCAAAAGTTACCGCCGGCCTGATCCGAGATGCAGTTTTGTGAGGCATTCCCAGCCACGCTTGTGATCTCCAAAGCTACATTTTAATTAAGGCCCTTGAAAAACGCCAAGAGGCAAAAGTGGAGAAACCCAAAATAAGGGTCAGAAATAGCCCCGCTGATATGTGCCCCTCGGAGCATGTAAACAAACAGACCCATGTGCAACAAAGACACAACAGTCTCAGCCTGTCATTAAGTTTACTCAGACTCCGAGGACACGTTTGCTTAATTGATCCCAGATGAACGAGATCGCCCAGAGTTACATGTAAAGAGAGGATATTTTTGGTTCTGATTATGTAGCCCGAGCTGCGAGGGTCAGGAGTTTGATAACCCACTCTTAGGTTTGAGAATGAGTTTTCCTGCTGATCATCTATGACAGGCGGGCCACATTAGCTTAGGTCAAAATATCAAGATTAAAAGAATATCAATATTGATTTAAATTCATTGATTTTATTCAGCCCCACCGTGCTGTGCGATCGGCTTTGGACCTTAACTAGGGTAGGGTATATTTCACAGGCTGCCAATCTAGATACCGGAGAAATTCATTGCCATTATAGTCAAAAACATGATTAAAAAAAAAAAAAAAAATAAACCAAATAAGTCTAATACATAATGTATGTATATTTTTGGTAAATCTGGCCAAAAAATATATATCAAAAAGTGATAGAACAATATTATATCCCATTTTTAAATAACGTCATACATCGAAAAATCTATTTTTAAACACACCCCTATCGCCTTAACTTTATCTCATCAGTCTCATATTCTCCCATGCTAAAGATAATCTTCTCAGGAAAACAACCACATCATTCAAAGAACTCAAAAACATGAACTCAAACTGGAATAAGTAATAATTCAACAATAACAAAATATCTGAATCAGTGAACAGACCGAGTTCTGCCTCAAACTGAAATAACTCACAAACAAGACTTGACGTTTGCAGACTATGGAAGCCCGTTTCTGCCATGTAAAAAAAATAATAATAATTAAAAAAAAGCTTTGCACAAACTGCGTGTGTGCAAAAGGTTTAATATTGTCAGTGCCCGTGACTGTGGTTCTCCTGCCTCTGTCTGTGGACCTCCCTCACTGTCCTGTAATCGCGAACAGTCTCTGTCAGTCACAATATCATTCACTGCATTTCTGTTGCATCCATCGATAGCCGTGATACTGACCAGACGTCACCAGTTGAGGCTCAATGACTTTGACCAGCCACATGTGTTTTATTATTAATCTTCCACAGTCCGTTTAGGATAAACTAAATAGAGGCTTCTGAAGCGGATTCTGCCCCAACATTATTGCTGCTACTTCATGGATGCAGTGATCTCTGTCTGTAGGAAATATCTTCACATAATCTGCAGGTAGAGGATGACCCATGGATCTATAACAGGGATGAGCAGAGACCGTTCCAGACAACAACACATACGAGTTTTCAACTGCACATGCGCAGTTGAAAACTCGTAATTTTGACTTTCTATAGGCTTTTTTTTGTTTTTTTACATGGCGGAAACTGGCTTCCATAGCAGAAATTAAATAAACAGTGAAAGAGTGAGGAGAGACTGTCTCAGCTTCAGGTGGAATATAAATTAAACATACAGTCTTCTTTCTAAAAACAACATTCTGTAAATGACAAGGGCAAGACAATAACGTGGTCTAAAGTAGGAGTGTAAAGCTAATTTTTCAGTCAGGGGCCAAATGAAGTGTTTTTTTCTTAGTGGAAAGTTAAATATTAGTTTTACATTTATTCTCATTATTAAAGTATTCAAGAAAAAAGAAAAAAATGATTACAACTTGAGGTTTGATATTTTCCGGTAGATTCTTCAAAACAAATTGAGTTGCGTCATTCTTTGCATTGAAACAAAACTGTACAAAGCTGAAGAAGGCTTGTAATTGTAGATTGACAAGATATTTTGTTGTATCTAAACTTTATGTAATCGGCTGTTGGCTTTAAACTTAATTATGCAGGTTTCTGGTGTTGGATTCCCACTGACTAGAGCCGTGTCTTGCCTATAAACAATAACTTGACCTCATTTTTAAGACAACGTCCAGGATACAGATGCGTCATTATCCACACGTCTTCTCACTCGATAAAGTTTAATATTTTCTTTAGACGACATTCTATTCCAAAGCATGCTTCGCGAGCTGCATACCACGGCTAAAGTAGGCCAAGGCAAATTGATCCAAGGATTGCAAGTCTTTTATCAATGGAAAAAAGTCTGGAGGGAGATAAAAAAACAATGCAGTAAAATGAAAAAAGAGGCAAAGTTCTCCAGAGAGTCACTTAAACCAATCAGAGGTCAGAGCCGAGTCCACACCTTCAAGGTTTCCAACTGCAGGTTAATGAGTAAGAAGAGCAGTGTGCGAACCTCACATGGGTTTTAAGGAAGGGAAAAGGCATTATGTGTACGAAATTAACAAGGAACTACAATTATGTGTTGCTGCGGTCAAAAGACGCCAGCAGTCAGAGTGATACAAAAAATCTATTCAAATTGTCATCATTTTCTGCCAAACTGTAAATATTGAACTTAATCCCCATGTTATTGTACTAGGTGACTGTGTACAGATACAGATACAGGATGAATATAAATATTTAACAAATATTTAGATTCATTTTATTTGTCATTTGGAATACATGTGCAAAAGTCCCCAGAGTGCACCAGACAAGTACATAAATAAAACAAGCTAAAAAAGGTACAGGAATAAAACCAGCTAAAAGTATCAGAAAATATAGAGGACAAAGAGTAAAAGACAAGTTCACTTCTGAATATATCTGAACTTATTTCTTTGAACGCTTTTAGACCCAGATTGAGAGCACTCGAGACGTCCTCATTGAAACTCAACTTTTTATAATCCGTAATATTATGAATTTGTATGTGACTGTATGTAACTTTTGTCCAGGACTCCCTTGAAAAAGAGGTTCTTAATCTCAACGGGACTTTCCTGGTTAAATAAAAAAAAAATATATACAAAACAATACATGAACCCATAGATCATTTTTCTTTTTGGAGTCTCTTTATTCGTATGTCAATGATCCGATTTGAGTATATTTGAGTTTGTACTTTTTCTATTCTCCATATTTTTGGCACAGCCTTAGCTAAGGTGGTGCGTTGTCCAACTGCTAATATAGACAAATCTTCATTGATTTCTGTACATGAGCAAAAGGTTAGGCTAGCATTATGATTGGTGGCATTTGCAGAAGCTTATAGGTGCAGGCAATAATAATCTGTCAACCCCTATTTTCAGTGTACAAAACTACGCCATAAAGTGAGACGAAAATACAATAATTGATATAATATAGTATGCACAACTCAGTATCAATTTGGTATAATATTGTGATTGGTAAATGTTCAAAAATAAAATGTAAAAATGCCTAGATTTCCCTTTCCCAACATTGGCCCAATACCAAACGAAAAGTTCACTGAGCACCTTTTCCTGCTGATTGTTCTGTGTGTCAGCAGACCAGAGTGAGGAGGAAGGAAGAGGAGAATCTGAAAGAATCATTATGCAATTAAACCCAAAGAGCTGCCATCGGGCAGGCCAAGCAAAGGGCCAAAAGTGAGAGCAGGACTCTGGCTCCGACACACTGTTGAGCCTAACGAGAATTTAATTTGTGTGGGCCCAGCTCTGCATCCTTAGAAGTTTTTAGGTTCACAGAAAGCTAGGGAACACAACAGGCCTTTTGTGGTTCGTCAAAAGGAGAAAAGTGGCGCATTTTGTTGGGAACTCCTACTTAAAAACTCAAGCAGCAACCTCCAAGAGCGGTGGGGCGAGGCCAGTACGAGGCAGGGACAGAGGCCAACAGATCACAAGTCACTAGAGCCAAAGTCCATAAAGGACAATGACAAGCACTATTATTCTCGCTATATAACAAAGTCCAACATGCCAAGTATTATTGCTGATGATGGGCATTAGTGAGACTGTGCCACAATGTTAGTAATATTACTAACTACAAGGATCAAGGCCAGTAGATCTAAAAGGTTATTTGGTTTTTCTATACCCGAAAATAGTAAGATGGCCATGTTATTACTTTGCAATTGTCTGGTATAGAAGAACCAAATAACCTTATTCTACCAAGATAAGATGAATATTCCTATAATATAAAACAGTAGATAGAAAGCCTTTGCGTCCGATGTTTCTCACTTTTTCCCCCACGGTGATCGTTCGTTGCTGAGGCAGGAGGTTTGAAGGACAGTGATGATTCAAGACATTTATAGACGTTGGTCATTCCGCTCCCGACAGGCCAATGTATTCTGTAGGTGTTCATAATTATTGCATTTCTTGTGTTTAAACAGTTTGATCTTTTGCTACTGAATCAGAAACTTTGTAGAAAAGTATGGAGGAGACAGCTGTTTGTAAATGTATGGAGGTGCAATTTCTGCTGATGTCCCTGCTGCAAGTGCGCCTGTACTTATCCGTCTTGATCACGTTCTTGTTGTATTATTTCAACTAACTTTACCAAACATGTAAGTAAGTAATATCAATTGTTCTGGGCATTTTTCCTCTCACTCCAAACATGGGAGTGGGGTTGCCATACAGGAGGCCCATGGACCTGTTGCACATGTAGGTAGGGGAAACCCAAGCACCTGGAGGAAATCTACATAGACACGGGGAAAACATTCAAACTCCTCAGAGAAAGGCCTGGCGGTGGAATCGAACCCAGGACCTTGTTGTTGTGAAGAAGGAAGGTCCTGAATGTGTGTAAATGTATATTTTGTATGGTTTGTTGTGTTTTTTGCTGGCAAGGGGCTACAGTTGGAAACTTGGAACTATAGATAACACTAACACATTTACAGTAATGATGATTAATGTGTAAGTGTGTTCAAATTCAACAACAAATCAAGATTATTTCTCAATTTAAACTTGTGGAAGAACGTGGACGTGACTAATTCATACACACTCTTCCTCTCCCAAACTGTATCTTTCTCAACTTGGACATATTTGAATGCATTTCCAAAGCATAAATCAGGGCAGTGCCTCTGATGTCCTCTAATCTCCTAATCCCATAAATCCTTGTTATCGTGACAAACAAACGTATCTTTATCCAATCAGCCACACAGGCCTTTATCTCACTCCAATGTGCGACTGACGAAAAATGCATAAAAATAAAATAATCATATTTATTCAGGTATCGATCACTCATATTTGCCCATTCAAGCTGACACCATGTTGACATTTTATATACTGGAGAATCAATACAATATGTGCTGTTACATTGCAGTACACAGGCAGTTTCTATCATAAGAGATATCCAACTAGTGGAGAGTTAAAAAGAAAAAAGCAGTTCAAGAATGTTCAATTATATAGTTCAAATTTTGGTTAATTCAGTCGCATCACATTAGTATACTATACATAAGTTAATGTGCAGAAGCTAATTACAGACAAATTGATTGAGTCACAAAATACATCATTTTAAAATATCCTTATATAATGGTCAGTGAAGATTCCAATGCAAACTACAGAGACACGACCAGAGTAACTAAGGACCTTGCTAAAGAGTTTCTCGTTTGGGTTGCCAGTTTGTTGTTAGGTGAAATGTAGCTGGTTTTGGCATTCAAAATGGCATCACACATTTATTTGAATGAAAGCGGTACACAAATAAGTAGTCACTTATAAGTAGCCAACCCGAGCAGATGGATTGCATGAGTGATCAGTGACAAAGAACACTGACGGACTGTTATCATTATGACTTTATTAGACCAACGAGCATGAATATTAAATATCGCCCCTTTAAACGCTACAAAATCAACCCATTTAATACCCTACACTATTGAACTGTGACATGTGAAGCTGATAAATTAATAAATTAGCATTAGCAAAGTCAATGACGTATATATATATATATATTAGATATATATAGATAGAGGTACTGTATGGTTCCGAACGTTCCCATGTAAAAACACTTTAGCTTCAACGAATATGGATGGAGAGGCGTTCCCAGTCAGAGGAGCCCTGTTTGTTGTCTATGGACTTCACACACACACATTCACACACACACACACACACACACACACACGGACCTCACGTGGTTTTGCTTTTGCTCCCACAGCTGCATGCAAATGAATGCAGTGGTAATGTTTTGGCCTGTGATTAAGAGGGGATTCCAGCGTGCGGCTCTAAAGTTAGCCTGTGCTCTGTGGCATCTGGCATTTACTGAATGAGAGCATGACAAAATTTACACCGAGCAGGCATACAGATGTAAATGGCACAAAAGGTGGCGTTAAAGGAGAACTACAAAAAGGCTTTTCCGGCCATGGTTGGAGATGTACAGTAAATAATCGGCCGCTCGTTCGTCTAAAGGGGCACCGCGGAGAAGCAGTGGGGAGTGTTGAGTGTGGGTGCCTGTTTGCCATGCCAACATGAGGGCCTCTCCTAAAGACCCAGGACACAAGGAGAAAAGAACAGCGATGGGTAGAGGGCGAGGGATGAGGAGGGGGGGAGCAGGGGCCTGGGTTAGGTGAGGTGCATGTAGTAAATCTACCTTTGCAGAAGAATGATCTGTTAAATGTCATTGAAAACTTGCCAAAATCCTTCTACTGTAGGATATTTGTATTTTTCTCCCTGTTAAGTTTATCAAAATGTTTTGAGACCAGGATACTGAGTTAAAACGTGATGATTTCCAAAAGAATCATGTATTAAATGATGAACTATGAGAAAAAAACCAACCCCATGTCTGGAAAAGGTAGAAAATACCACCGTCCTGATTCTGCCTTGTCCTTACTGCTCTTAACCATTGAACTTCTGTTGAGGTTTAGCTAAAAGTGAAGTCAGAAGAAAGGAGCGGTGACTAAAGAAAGATCTCGCTGCTTTCAAATCAAGCCATCTTCTCCAATTTATGTCAGAAATGAACCACCTGCAAACAAACAGTGGGTCTAAAGCACTTCTGCCTGATGTAAATGTATTTAATAGTCTGCTTCAAGAAATTATTCTTCAGATAGTCTTTTTATCTGAAACTTTTGGGCTGATTTCTGCTCTGCATGCTGGGAGACCCAACCTGCTCAGTTTCCTTTACTATAAAAAGGTCTAGATCGCTGCTTTTTTTTTTACTCTTCCTTGATTCGACTTCCATATTTGGACGTTCTTTGTCCTTGTTTGAGTGTCTCTGCTCTGACTAACTGCCCCCACAAGGGGAGAAAATGGATATCAAATTGGCGTTTTTTTAAATTTACAATTAGATTTGGGATTAGTTTTTTTGTTTTTTTTTTATTCTCAGTTCTTGTCAGATAACAAGGAATATTCTGATAATATGGACGGAATGAAATCAAAATAAAATCAAAATCTATTTCAGTTGTAATCTCCCTTGGGTCTGCTTTACATCAATGTTGTCCAAGTCTAGGAATAGGCTTTTAACTGCTGTATAAGATCTCTCTCAAAAGAATTGGGCATTCAAAGCACTTAACCAGCTCTTTGCCTATTGTGATAATCGCGATTAATCTTGCAGCCCGACTAGCAACCATGTGACCAAACCAGACTTGAAATGAACATGCGATGAGGACTTGGTTGGAACACTCATGGCTCATGTGGATCTGTGTGAGAGGTTGGCACTGTACACAACATGTCCAACAGTGTGAGGCGAATACAGATCAGTGCAGGATTTGAAGAGGGGGGAAAAAAAAAAGAGCAAAGAGAGAGAGAGATGAGGAGAGGAGCTGAGTGCAAGGAGAGAACCAGAGGAGATTGGAGGTAATTGAGAAGGCAGAAAGTGTGCATGAAGGAGAGTGAATAAATAAACACACAATATATTTGCGTGGAGAGAAACAGGGCGGACTGCGGTGAGAGGAAACCAGTCAGAATAATAGTTAGACAAAAGCCATTTACTTTGGCTCGGGGTGCAAAAAATAAAAAAATAAAAAAAAACTGATATGAGGGCATGCATAAAGTAAATTAACTTTATTCTACTTCATTTTGGTCACATTTAGTTTTAGTGAAAATATGTACAAACTATGGGAGGACTATTTAAAAAAGGTAATTCCAGTCAACATATAAATTATCCATCATTTAGTAGTTGATCAATTCGACCAATCACATGTTTAATTGATAAAAACATGGATAGAGGATGAAAACAGTCTCAACATGCAATTCCCCTCTTCTACCACCCGGGGGAGCTGATTAATTTCTGTTATAGTTTGCCGACATTAAACATTGTGTGCTGCAAATTCAGCCAAAAAAACAAACAGAATTGAGCAGAAATATGGCCTAAACTTATTATTTGGCACAGAACAGAGAAAGAACAGATATTGAGAAGGGGGGAAAAAAGGAGAAGAAGAAAGAGCAGCAGTGAACGCCGCAGTCTGTGATTAATGACGCCATCTCACACCTGTCTAATGCTCCTCTGTGGGGAGAGCGCGGCGCTAAAGAGGCCCCTAACAAACATATTACAGCCGCAAGAGTTCCAGCTCCAACCTGCTGCACCGCTCTGTAATGGAGGCCCCACACACACACACACACACACACACACACACACACACACACACACACACTTCCAGCTGCTTGTTTCATTTATTATTACAGCCATTTTTATATAGGTATAAACCGAGAGATACCGAGAGAGAGAGAGAAATAAAGAGTGTCAGTGAGAGAGAGCGTGAGAGAGAAAGATAGAGAGTGTTAGCGAGAGAGATAGAGCGAGTGAGCGTCAGTGAGAGAGACCAAGAGAGAAGGAGAGCGAGCATGAGAGAGAGCATGAGAGAGAGAGAGAGAGCGTGAGAGCATGAGAGAGAGAGAGCATGAGTGAGAGCATGAGAGAGAGCGAGCGAGAGAGCGTGAGAGCATGAGAGAGAGAGAGCATGAGTGAGAGCATGAGAGAGAGCGAGCGAGAGAGCGTGAGAGCATGAGAGAGAGAGAGCATGAGTGAGAGCATGAGAGAGAGCGAGCGAGCATGAGAGAGAGAGCGAGCATGAGAGAGAGAGAGAGCGTGAGAGCATGAGTGAGAGAGCATGAGAGAGAGAGAGAGCGTGAGAGCATGAGTGAGAGAGAGCATGAGAGAGAGCGTGAGAGCATGAGTGAGAGCGTGAGAGAGCGTGTCAGTGAGAGCATGAGCGAGACAAAGCGATAGAGAGCACAAGAGAGCGTGAGATAGAGAGCATCAGTGAGAGAGAGCGAGAATGAGAGAGAGGGCAAGACAGAGAGTGATATATGCACTTGTTTCTTTTCGATACTAATATTAGACATTTTATTTCATTTATCTTGTGTGTTCTTCATTCCTACTGTTCTGTAACCCATGATGCAACACTGACATTTCCTCGCTGTGGGACAAATAAACTACCTAATACTTAATACTTTTGTAATCAAGTAAAAGTCTGAATTCCAAAACCAAATTTTTTCTGATTTCTTGGGTCGTTGTCCTAAAAATGGGTCAACCCATTATTGAGACTGAAGAGGTGTGTTGAATTTTAATCAGGTTATTGATCATACGCAAACCCTTCACCTGACCTCACTTTTCCTCTGCTTTGGGACGACAGAAGAACATTTGCTTGTTGTAGAATTAATATATTACAGATCAGACCGAGCAAATAGATTATGGTTCTCTTGTGCTACCCTCGGGTCAGAACACAACCCGCCACAAATGAAGAAAAGCAGAAGAAAGTCATCGAAATTCAGGCAGAGAGAGACCAGAGAAACACAAGAGACCGACCAGAGCGAGGAGAGACCAGAGAGAGACCAGAGAGAGAGAGATCAGAGAGAGACCGACCAGAGCGAGGAGAGACCAGAGAGAGACCAGAGAGAGAGAGATCAGAGAGAGACCGACCAGAGCGAGGAGAGACCAGAGAGAGACCAGAGAGAGAGAGATCAGAGAGAGACCGACCAGAGCGAGGAGAGACCAGAGAGAGAGAGATCAGAGCGAGGAGAGAGAGACCGACCAGAGCGAGGAGACCAGAGAGAGAGAGAGAGAGAGAGAGAGAGAGCAGAGAGAGACCAGTGCGAGGAGAGAGAGACCGACCAGAGAGAGGAGAGAGAGAGACCGAGAGAAAGGAGAGAGAGAAGACAAGTGGGAGACCACAGAGGAGAGACCAGAGACCAGAGCGAGAACAGAGGGAGACGGAGAGAAGATACCAAAGAGAGAAGAGAGTGAGAGAGACCAGAGCGCGAGACCAGAGAGAGGAGAGAGAGACAGATTTTTTTTTCTTTACTGTGTGTGAATTGATAAGGAAAGTAACCACTGCAGTATGTTGTATGTTCATGTTATCTGGCCGAAAACCTTGGCACACGTGATAAGAACTAATGAACCTGATGTGGGTTTATCAGTTGATGGAGCAGTGTGACTCGAGTTGATCCCGATCCCAGTTTAAAGGAGGCCAACAGTTGTTTGTACAAAATCAATGACTTTGGCTCCGAACGCAGCCACACGGGCCTCATACTTGGAGCGAGCGGCGTTTGTGGAAAATGGGAAAGTGCGGCTTGCCAGCTCGCTCTGAATATGCCGGAGCAAATATGGGTTTTTCGAAATGAGGGAACAGCGCTTGCACCTGCTGTGTTTGTTCGATGCAGGTGAATGTGTGACACGCTGGTTTTTTTTGTGAAGGCGCTCTGTGGCTTTGCTGAAGGAGACGTGGCTGTAATTTGAATGTGCAGCTGCGGCAAAGGAGGACTATGGGCCAGTTTAGAGGGAGTCCATAGAAATGTCTGCGTAACTCAAGCATCAGGGCCCATCTGTCCCCACACGCACATACATACACGCGCGCACACACACACACACAAATGAAACTTGGGGAAGAGATGCTGAAGTCTTTAAATCAGGTTTCAGTGGGCCGTTAGGACAGCTGGCTGGGCAATGTTACAAGTCGCTTAGAATGAATGATTGTTTCAGAGCAGAGTTCAACAAAATGCCGGTATTTCTGCCAGAAACTCAAATGTTGAATACAGAACTGTGGTACTCATTGGTTTTTGGACTTAAAATCATTGATCGCAAGGAAGCCCAGACATTCACAGCTCTACATTTTTTCCGCCATATCCATGGGATAAATGTGCACTTCATTTATCACCGCAGGAAACTTTGTCCTCTGCATTTGACCCGTCCTGATGCCAGCGGACTTTGGGCCCAGTGGTCGCCAAAGTCCATACCCAGATGTTGATGCTCGGCTTGGTCAGGACAATCCAGGGCTGGAGGGTTTACAAAATGTCAACAAAAGTGGTGGTCAATTGTGTATTCTATGATGTTTTTAGTTTGCAAAAATACATAAATTAAAAACAAAATTTCAACTAATCAAATAAAAATCTGCATGCAACCGTATAAGATGATTTAGGTGTATGGGCTAAGAGCAAAAGTTATACAACTTTCAGGCTTCAGGAGTGAACAAAGTAATAGCTTTAATGACAATTTTTTCAGATATGTATTTATTATGTATAATTAGTCAATACAGTTTAACCTTGAAATAAATCAAAATACATAATTTTCATTTTAGCTGAAGTACTTTCTCTGTGTTCTTATGACTACATTAAACATGTTTTTGTGCGTTTTCCCAAATTACATTATAACTTCTATCCAGTAGGCCCTTATTCCAATGTGGCTCTCCAGAGAAAATATTTGCCCATCTCTGCTTTAAAAAGGAAGAGCTCATTAAAATGTCCCTACTTCTCTAATTTGCCTTAAACTACATTTATGTCATGATTTAGATAATTGAGAATTGTTTCACTTTTCCCATTGGACCCTTTCACCCTCCAATCCTTTCCCCACCTTCGCTCACAGTAAGATAAACTTCAAACTAAATTTACGCAACCTTCTCAGCCATTTTGAAATCCTTTTTCGGTCTCAAGAGAGTCTGGAATCTTGAATGGATTCAGTGGGTAATGAATTCAGCGGGTAATGAATAAAACGTTACTTTTGTTGGAGCAGGTCAATAAGTTCTGAATGAAGACTGACAATCTCCATTCTCCCTTGGCCTCCAGACGCAGTGAGGCTGGATACTTGCATCAGCAGCAGTGGACAGCACCTGACATGTTATTTTCACTAACATCCTCCTCCACTCTCCCTCACACTGCAAAAACATTGATAAAATATGAGGTAATAATTGCTGGAATAAAGTGGTTTTTATCTTAAATGTTAGGATGCTTTTATTGTCTTGAAATTTGCCAATGGGACAAAGCCATTTAGTCTTGTTTTGTTTAAGAACCGTTTTGCTTTATCTTCTAATAATGGGAGGCATTTCTTGTATCTTTTAGAAATTAAAACACTTTTGCTTTCCCATCGACAGTCAGAATGTACTCAAATACATCAGACACACCAAAAAAATGACAAAATAAGTCATATTTTGTCATCACTTTTTTACGGAAGCTTATTGCATTCACTTGAATTGAAAAAGTTTAAGTTTTTACGAGAAATCCTCCGTGTGATGACCAGTGTGATCAGCTTGCTCACTCAGTAGGCTTTTTTTTAAATCAACAAAGAAATACGAGCAAACATGCATTTTGGGCAACTTCTTCAACTTCAAATCTGCTAGCCACGGCCTGGACTCGTAGTTAGCCGTTAGCTTATCATACAGAATAGCCACTCTCCTTCCAGCCATACAGCCAAGCGTTTCCATGAGTTAGTACAACCACGGTCCGCACCGAATGTCCCAGATCCCAGTAGAACAACTTAGAATAATCTCTATCTGCAGTTGTGTGAGCCGCACTAAGAGCTAATCGGGTGTCAAGAACAGCAGAGGTTCAATGGCCGCGCCAAATGATCACACTGGTCAGGTCATTAAACAGAGGATTTATTTGTCTCGTAAAAACAAACTTTTTGTACTAGCTTCCGTACTATTTTGCTCATTTCTTCACACAATTTTTTGGAGGGTTTTCTCAAAAATGTTTGGGTTGTTTCTTTTCATTCATTTTTAAAAATCAATTTTGGCTTATTTAATCAATTTTTTTCTTAACTTTTTGGCTCATTTCTTTATACTTTCATGGTTATCTTTTCACAACTTTTTGTCTTTATTTTTCAGCCCTTTTTGCAGTGCACCCTCTCGCTCTGTCGGGGAACATCTTTCTCATGTGCAGCATCCCATTAGGGAGGACTCCAGGAGACAGTGACAGAGACTCAAACGTAGAGTATGTGGCTGAATATAGAGCTGCTGGAGACTATAGGACGACTTTGACCAGTATTTACAAAAGAGACGGCTTCCTGCAACGTTCGCGTGCAAAACACTGTCACAATGTGTGGGTTTGAAACAAGGAGCAGGCGACAGGAAATCTTGGGTTTTTTAAACTTACATTAGACAAACGGAGAACATTTAGAGAAGAGATTTTATAACTCATGATTCCACGTCAATATTAGAGTTTGCAAAGTATTTTCAAATCTATCAATTCTCCAGCGGCAGCATTTTAGCTTTATTGTGTATTTTTAAAACAATCCCATATTCTCAAAACTTTATGGGATCCATCTGACTAATCTATTATTTTAAAAAATCATTAATTTTAGCCCTAGAGCAAAGTAAAGTTCAACAATCGACTCAAATCTCTGAAATGGTCAGATTTCTCCATATTCCCATTCAAGGGAATTATTTAAGAGTTGTTATCTAAGTACTTTTTGATTTAGAATTCATCCATCCACTTACTTCCCCTAATCTGTTTCTGGGTCGAGGGGTGGCAGTCAGAGCTGCACCCAGTTCACTTAGCACCAGCCCCTCACTGATCCTCCTGCAGGTGCTGAGTCCAGAGGACAATGGCTGCTCTGTGAGAGCATAGCCTTGATCTTTCAGCAGGGACTTCAGGTATAAAGTGGGGTTAAGTGTCTTGCCCAAGGACAAAACCTTCAGACTCAAAGGCCAATGCTCTTACCAATACCAATACTGAGCCACTGTTGTCCCTATGATTTTGCATATATATGCACTTTTACGCTTAGTCCAGAACTCTCCAACATCTCCTGCTATGAATATTCTTTGCTACTGTAGGTTTGTATGTACTTTGAAAATGTTAAGTGTCATTAAATGTCCTCTTATGCTCCACTTGGATTAGGCCTAGCATGTACAGCAACAATTTCATTCAAAACAGAAAACATTGCATCTTGAACATAAGATAAATACAGCATGTTGTGGTCTGATTAGTTCACTTAATGTTACTTCAACAAAACTTGTAACTGTTGATACAAACAAAGTATTTATGAAACAAGTTCGTTGCTCCAGCTTTAACTCTCAGCAGATCAAACCATTTCTGCATAAAGATGAAAAAAAACAAAAAAACACCATTAAACTGGGTGTTCACAATGGGCCCAAGTGTAGAGCAGGGGCCTCCACATGGACGTGGGACTGTCCTGGGACTGTCCTGGCACCGAGCGGCTTCAGAGGACGCTGTGTTCAAACCGGTCCACGAGACGCACATCTGTCCAACAACACAGCTGCGACAATAACAGGCCTGGGACAATCTCAGGCCTCACGTGTGGGACAAGAATGACAGCGAGTGACCTCTGGGATATTTAGGATTTATGAGCAGACTCTCCACACACAGGAAGAGAAAACCAATTAAAAGAAAAGCGTAAAAAAATCTCATGTGTCAAATATATAATTTTAAAAAATCCTCAATTCTTGCAATTTGAAAAAAAAAAAAAAGTTGTCACCTATCATTGTGAAAGGGGGAAGAGAAAGAATCCTGGAGCAGAGGTGACGCAACCTGCGTGTGAACTGAAATGTGAGCGTCATAACCCAAACACAGCCCGGCAGGACGCAGAGAGAGGACAGAATAACACCACAGGTCACGGCATGAGAAAAACCAGGGAGAGAAGAAGGCTGAGGGAGTACGAGAGAGAGGGAGAGAGAGGCCACTTCAGACTTCCAGCCTTGTCGCAGTCTTGATACATACTTTATTGATCCCATAGGAGAAATTCAGGTGTCCAGCCGCAGAAGACTCATCCAGGTTTGTTGTACAGTCTGACAGCCGAAGGAACAAAGGATCTCTTGAAACGTTCCGTTCGGCAGCGCAGTGATAGGAGCTTGTTGCTACGGTTACTCCTGAGCGGCCATAGTGTCATGCAGAGGGTGTCTGGAGTTACCCAGGATGCCCTGCAGTAGAGCCCTCATCCGTCTCTCGAGCACAACTCCCACAGTCCACACTTCTGCCCATCAGAGACACATTTCCTGATCAGCCTGTCGAGCCGGTAACTGTCTCGAGGTCAGACTGCCGTCCCAACACGCGACCCCAAAGAACACGGCACAAGCTACAACAGACTGGTAAAATATGTGCAACATCTGACTGCTCACATCGAAGAACCTCAGTCTACTCAGGAAGAAAAGTCTGCTCTGACCTTTCTTATAGACAGCATTGGCCTGAGCTGACCGGTCCAGTCTGCGGTCCAGGTGGACGCCAAGGTATTTGTAAGACTGAACCACTTCCATGTCACGTTCATTTAGTGTGACCAGTCGATGGGAAGGGCTCTTGTGAAAGTCAATGATCCTGGTCTTGAATGTATATAAAATCATGTTGTTTTTTTATATAACTAATGTACTTTTACATTTTCAATCAGAGTTGTTGCATTTGATCTTGTATTAGATTAGAGTATTACAAATCAACATCACTGAGCATTGGACATTGCCCAGACCAATTATCCAGCATTTTTCAGACACTTTGTATGCGACAAATACATTATCCATTTATAATGTTAACAATACGATCAATAACAAGCAGTGAAATGACTAGTAACCAAAACATCTGTAGTTTTGATAAAGAAGTCAAAGAAATACAAAACAATAACTGCGGATCCAAGGTGTTCATGAGGCATACGGCCTGATGGAAGAAGAGAGGACAACCACCAACAAATGGTTTGATCAAATATAACAGCACAAGATAAGTAAAAAATAACTTTATAGTCAAATAAAATCTAACGTTAGCATAATAGAAGGGTTACTAAAAATACAAAATTTAAAGTCAAATGAGAGCGAGAGACAGACACATCTTTAACAGTTGGGAGTGAATGGATTTTTCCAGCAACAAATTCTAAGCTACATTGTGTGAGGTGAAAATAAAAGAAAAGCTTTAGATGCCGCATTGTCTTAGAAATAACAAAAGGAAGAGGAGATGGAATATTGCCAGGAGCCACACTTTTGTCAATAAGTGTAATGGGATCAAAGCCGCTTCGTGTCCAATCATCAGAGTGACTCACCGTCCTGCAGCAATCAACTCACCATCGCCCAACAGCACACACCAGCACCAATGACGCGTTTCCACAGTATCAGTACGGTACGTTACGGTACGACGCGGCTATTTCACGTTTCCACTGGTGTGTGGTATCTGGGATTTGCGTACTATTTCGTAACGCCTCAGCCGTGGTTCCATCTCCGTAGTACCGGTACCATGACGTGACGTCAGCCGACTGCCTTACACTGATTGGTCAACGAGTGGAAGCGACGTCATACCCTTCGGTAAAAAAAAACAACTGCCATCTTTGAAACCGGCTGCTCTGCTCGGCTCTGCTTCGACTACATTACGTCCTCCTCGCCACACGTTCCTCTCTTCAGGCCAAAGAAAGAATTCAAAGGCAGCTCGAGGCTAAACACGGAGGTTTCACGAGGTTTTCAGGGAGATGGCTCTGGATTTGTGACTAGTCTGTGGTAATCCTGGAAATAACTGGTTAGCTACGTATCCCGTTGGCCCAAAGCTCTCACTGAAATGTATTTACTCGAGTAAATGTTTGATTGTCTGTTGTACACAGTGAGCTAGCTACATTTAGCCTCATTTAGCTATCGATAGCAGCTGCTGACGTCCTTCCAGTGCTACTATGCTTTATCTCGTATTATCTGCAATATTCATGTGTTGTCATTCTGTTTTGTGCTTGTATTTAAGTTGTTGTGTGTATATTTGTTTGAGAATCCCTTCTGAAGTGAGATTACCGGAGTACTTAACATTCTCCTCATCTGGACCTAGTCTCAGACATACGTACTTTGGACTTTGTAAACTGTTGGTTTTGCACATTACTTTTGCTTTTAATAAATCTGTGATTGTATCCCAAGACTTTGTTTCATTCATTTGTAAAGGATTGTGTCAAGTCTAAATCCGTATCCGGTGAGCGAGTGTTGACTGTTATCCCTCTGCTCTGTTTTATTTGCATTAACCTTTGATAAATCCACGTATTAGTCTAGAACAAGCTAACTGTAAGCAACCTGAATCGGCTGTATTGCAGCAGAGTCTGCTGTACGCGTACGGGTCCGGACTAGCCTAGCCTAGCATAGCCGCTAACTCGTTATCCCTATGACTGCTTCCGTCTCTCCCTCCGTCCTGTACAGCTCGAGTTGCTGTATGGAGAGTCTAAACCCTGGATCCTTCTCCGAGGGTAGTGATAGATTCAGGAATCCAGGGTTAGTGAGTTAGAGCAATCAAGTCTTGAGCTAGCACTAGCATTAGCTGTAGCCAGGCCGTATCCTCACTGACACGTTAAGATTTCCTACCATATACTTTTACTACATACATTATATTTGTCAGTAAATCCGTATAACCTTGGAAAATTTATGAACAAGGATGGAGAGATTTTGTGAATACAAAAGGTTTTATTTTTGGTCAAAATAAATGTTTAGGAGTATGACAAGCGATGCATCAGATAGCCCTCCTCTGCACCACTGCTACACAGGCTGCTGTTGCTACAGGTATGTCCCATTCTGTCACAGGTCTCTCCGTGGTTGTGTGGGTTGTACAGAGCACAGCAAGTCAGCACCATTGACTTCACATGTTCAGTGTCCGAGTCATGCCTTTAAGACTGCCGAAATTTTCTATTAAATACTTGCTCTTAGTCTGTCACTCAGTGTCCTGAAAGGGTTTAGGAGCCAGTTCCGCAGGGGTTAAGCAGAGTCCCCTCGGAGGTAATAACCCGCTATCACCGATATTATAATAAATCCATGCACCGCACCAAAAATAATAATGCATTGGTTTTATATAGCGTTTTTTTGGACACTCAAAGACGCTTTACATGTAATTATTCTTTCACTCCGAACACGATACTCCAATGTTGCTAGTTACGCGTCGCGCGTAAATGATGTGGTCTGACAACGCTGAGGAGATACTAGGAGGCACTATACATAGTTCCTACATGACGTCACTACATACGGGGATTTGCCGACCCGGCGCCATTTGTGTTGGCATTCTGTGGGCAAAATAGAAAAAGAAGCTGAAACGTGTTAATGTCGTGATAAAGTTGAAAATGGTCATCTCCTGCTGGGTCAATGGATGTTCAAATCGTGCCGGAGGTTCCGTTAAACTTGGATTTTACAGTATACCCATCATTAGACTTCATGAATGTGAGAAGACTAAGCTTTTGTCAGAACAACCACGGAGGTTATGGCTTGCGAAGATAAACAGGCAAGAAACTCCCTCAAAACACGCAAGAATATGCTCGGAGCACTTTGTGTCAGGTGCGTATCGTATCTCATAATGTGTTGACAGACATAATTTACTCAGTACTAACTTGTGTATGCTGATATCTGGTAACTTGAGAGTTTCATTATTTAGATTACTTTATTATGAGGAGGATCGGTGTCGCGTCCGAGGCTCTCGAGGGCAACGTAAATGTATTAAATAGATAATAATAGTTCTATGGTGGGCTAAAACAATGTTCACAAACAGCATTGCTTCTGTAAAAAGATCTGTGTCATAAAATAAACTGCTCTTTACGCCTGGAAAAATCAGTTGCCCACCATTCACCAAAACATACGGTCAAAAACGCGGAAATAAACAATAACAGCAATCCAGAGTGTCCGTGTGGCATTAGCATTAATTAAATTAATTGTTAATATAATTAAAATAATTAAATGGAGCTCCAACTGGTATTAAATCTAAAGTTTTTGAGAAATGTTTGCATTGCTTGTTAATTTTTGCTGCATAATTTGATCAAATATGTAAAACATGTCCGTAGCACGTTAAACTGTGGTGCCATTGTATTAATATACAATTATTTGCTCAAAAGTTGCCCTTTTCCAATTTGCGTTTGAATATCTACATTTATTCTCATTCTTCTGTTTAATGGAATGCACAAACACAGCAGCGTGCCATCAAAGATGGCGTCTCCGAGGAGGTCATGTGACATTCATTGGTCTGTGGGAACTATGTATTTTGGATGGAAAAGCACGCAATATGGACCGTGCAGTAAACGTGTAGTGTCTAGGCCTGTCACGATTACAAATTTTGCTGGACAATTAATTGTCTCGGAATTTATTGCGATAGGCGATAGTATTGTTGTTCTGAGATCATTTTCATCCGATACAATGATAATGATGCAGTTACACCTTTTCAAAGAGAAATACACTTTTATTTTTAAAGACCACCGCCGGAAGTGGCGGAAGTAAAAAGCCGCTAGCTTGATGCTAAGTCCGTTAGCATAAAGTTCTTGCCAATAATGCAGCTCTGGAGCGTCTCTTTGTCCTGAGACTTTCCAGAGACTTTATATAACAGCAGTATGTGTTCACGGAGGTGCGTCATAAGTTTATTTTATTATTAAACGGTACTTCTGCATCAGCGAACACGCTAGCTAGCTAGTTAGCTAACTGCGCTAGTTTAGTCACTACAAGAGCCTAAATGAGAACAACTACTGTGTCCCCCGTTGTCAATCCTGGTTTAGTCCTGGTTTAGGTCCTGTTTTGGCTGTATTTTGTATTTGAGTTATTTCAGTCTGCTCGCAAAGTGTGACCACTTTGCGGCTCTCTGACCCGAGAGAGAGAGAGAGTGAGAGACGGGAAAACTAACAAGCATGCAAATGAAATTCATTGCGGCCGGGAAAACTATCGAGCTAATTTTAATTATCATGCGATTAATTGATTTATTGAATACTGATACTGTGGAAAAGCAGCATTATTAAACCAGGAGAAGACATTCTACAGACATCTTTAACTATACACCCATGAGGCTCTAGAAATAAACATAATTGCATTGGGGACTTTTGTAAATTTATTCCAATGTGGTTTTACTGCAAATGGAGAAAAAAAAAATCTGAATCTTATATTTTTATTTAAACAGGACAAACATGTATTTAGTATAAACATAAAAAGGGAAAGGGAGACAGAGACATAACAACATAGAGAAAGCAAGAAACAGACAAATATCAGAGAATTTTTGCCAAGGTATTATATCGTATGGGTCCGAAATTGCAAAGACTGGCAAAAAAATAAAAAAAAAATAAACAGAATTTCAGCCAATAATCACAGTCAAAATCTCCCTTTATCAATGTGTTTGTATAAAGTGATACAGTTGTGTATAGAGGCCAGATAACAAGTTTCAGTAAGTAAAATAGATCCCAAAAAGGCCAGAGAGGAAGGGATTTTCCATAAACTTGACAATAAGGTTTGCATCTCACACAATTCAATTTACTTTTATCAATTATATTTCAATGTCCCTTTGCAATGCTTACAGCTCTGAGACATAAAAATTCCAAATAATTCTATGTATATTCATTTTAAAAATTTGGTTCATTTGTGACAGGCTTGGAATCTAATGTTGCAGGTACAATATCAAAAGATTTTATTTCATTTTAGCCAATACAAGGTCAAGATCAAGGTTCATTATCCTCTCAGGGAAATTTGTCTTAGGCTCAGAGCTGTTGGACACACACACACACACACCTCCACAGGACATCCAGCTCGTCTGCACAATTTCAACACAAGAACATACCATAATATTGCACAATCCCATCAGTGCAAGGATACAAAATAATACACTAGTAAAAGACGGCACATAAAAACACAAAACAAAAATAGCAACATGAAAACCATTTTGGCTCGAATGTAATTCACCAATCAGTCTTCAACATGTATAGACAGTGGTCATCCCTAATTTCTCCTATATATTTGTTGTTATAGCATTTCCTGTGGTCAAACTGCTCTCTGATCTGTTAATGGTGAATCGACAGCTTTGTAAAGTGATGTCTTGTTGTTGTAAACTTCTATAAACTTTCACCTGCAGTTTAAACCTCATTTCTCTAAAGCTGGCACAGTGTTTGCACATGAATAATCCAACAGATTAACTTCTATCCGCCTGAGAATATGGGAATAACTGATGAGGTAATCATGAGGCCGCGATCAAAAACTGGAAGTCGACAAAAGTATGAATAAGACGTCACTTGATTTCAGAATTTCAACCATTTTTTGTAAACCTCTATTATAATCTCTGCTCGGTCCTGGTTCAACACAACACTCTGAAGAGGTCTGTAGATATTTAGTCTCTGCACAAACAGTCTCTGCGCAGAAGAGAAGTGACTTTTAACCAGTCAAAGGGATTAACATTGTTTGGGCTATTATCAGTTTAAAAGACTGGGGAACAAAAAGCACCATTTAGCAGCAAGAGATCAAGGACTTCTGATCAAATAGTTCTAAAGCTCCAGTCGTAGACAGGGATTCTGTAAAACTAGCTTCAGGTTGAGAAGTTATTGATTTGCTCAGAATATAGGGCACTAGTTCTCTTTAGCTGTCGGTACAATTGAACTATTCTATCTTCGCTATTTTAATGTATACTGTCATTATTATAGGCCTTGTGTGGTTTTAGCGCGTTCTCATTTCGCTAAGCAAATCTCATGTGAAGTGGGTGGCAGCTGATTGCCACTCCCCTGACCCAGAAATGGACAAATTGGAAGAAAATGGATGGATGGATGGATGGATGGAGGCTTCTTGTGCCAACTTCAGGGTCTTTTTTTACTTAAGCATGATGAAGAAGCAAGACCTAAGTTTTTATATTGCCTCTTTTCATGCTAGAGTTAGGGATTCTTTTTTGATTTTAGTATAGAGTTATATCCATAATTTATCCTGTGCTATGTGCTCCTCATTCCTACTGTTCTATAACTTGTGATGCAACACTTAAATTTCCCCATGTGGCACAAGATATACAGTATCTTAATTCTTACTCTTAGTTACATCTTTAGATTCTGAAAAGTGAAGGAGGAGCATTCTCCATCAGCTCTCAGCCTGAAGCGTGGCTCACAGGGCTTTTCATATTTATTTTGTTTTTAATACTTGAAGATAAAGACAGCATGTTGTAAAATGTCTGAAAGAATATGAAATTAAAAATCATTTTATTTTATATAAATATATAAAAAAAAATTGAATTCATTAAAAAAATTTTAAAAAAGACCAAGACTTTGTTTGGACAATGAAAATAAATAATTTATGAACAAGAAAAAAGTAAGGTACATGTCATTGAATAAAAGCAGTGATCTCAGAATCGGACTGAAACCTCTGGGCTAAAACTGAATGACATTTCTGCAGCTTCACCAAAACGCTCTCTGTCCCTAATCGAATCAAGTTGGTGTAATATCGATCCGTGATTTTAATCCTTTAGTGAGTGAAGGCTCTTGGACAGGTGTCAGAGAGTCACTCCAGCTACAAATCCACTTAACAGATCGCCAACGTCAGGGATTTGAGATTCCGTCAAATATGAAAAGATCTTCGAGATCACAGGGAAGGCCATTATTAAGATTAAAGCAGAAATAAAGCAATCAACAAATATGATCATGGTGAGCTATGCAGCGAGAGGCTTCATTCAAAATTAGGTAATAAAAACAAAACAAAAAAACAAACAATAATCACACATATGTTTGACAGTAACAGTGAATTAATGGAGATCCAGATTCATTTTATTTGCAGTAAAACCACATAACACTTGCAAGTCCCCAGTGTGCACCAGACAATAAAACAAGCTAAATGTACAGGAATACAACAGTACTATAGTAAAAGCACAGTTTAGACTCCAGCACTGCCAAGTAAAGAGCATTACGTTTAAATCAGACGTGTCCAGACCAGCTGAAAAATGTATGAATAAATATCAGCCTTTTTTAGCTTATATTTTAGATCTGAAACTCCTGCGGCTTTGTTGGAATTTTTGGTACAACAATAATCATCCCATATTCTTCAGAATGAAATGTGACTTTGCCAGATTATCCTTTTCTTTGGGGGTTAAAAACATAACACGGCAAAAATGGAAGTTTAATTGGTAGGTAAAAGTGAATCATAATTCTGATTTCAATTGTGTGTTTTGGGACAATCATGTGGAAAGAGCGATGAGTTTTCCACTACAATAAGCAGATAGCAGGGCATCGAACACAAATCCTGCACAGAAGTGATAGGACTGGCCTCCAGCTGGTACTCAGAGTCAGGAGTAAACATGTGGAGGCAGCGTTTCAGACTTACACAGCTGTAATCTGGAACTGTCTTCCTCAAAATGAGAGACAGGCCTCTTCACTGACAATTGAAATCCACTTTGAAAATACTTCCATTTTAGCTGTGCATGTAACTGAAAGGTAGCTTCTAAACTTTTATTAATACAAGTGATCATTTAGTTTAATCCCCAGTTTGACTCCCGTTTCTCAAAACTACATTTTGATTAGACCCTTGTTTAAAACAGTCAAATCAATGCCATAAAGACTAGTAGCTTACTTACTTAAGCCTTTGAGTTGCCTTGTGTTCGTGTGTATGAACTGAGCTTTACAAAAACATTTTGGTACGCTGGAATAGTTATACCATGTGAAAAAACAAATTCCCAAACTTCTTCCACAATATTCCTTATCAACTAACCATGCACTAGATCATTTTAGGTCTTGAGCGGTTTCTCGACCCCCTGGCAAAACCTTGACACGTGTTATCTCAGGACTATTGGGGTTTGTGTACAGTTAACCTTAGCTCTCGAGGCAAAGCTGTGAATGCACAGAACATGATCCTATCTGCTCTTATGTAACGACTCTGACATGTCCTTGGTGCAGACACTGCATGAAAAGTGTGATTTTCGTCTCTTTTCGGCCCTGTATATTACTGTGAAACTTCTGGGATTCGGCTGTTGACGGTAGTTTGTTGTCCCCTCCTCCCTCCTCCACAGGAGGCTTTAACATGTAAATGGGAATGCTGTGAGCTATACAAATGCTAATCAGGGTTGAGGGGGAGCACAACTTTGCTGTGTAAGTGCTCATCAAAGGATATATGTATGTACAGTACAGACCAAAAGTTTGGATTTTTAATTTTTTTTCATGACTATGAACATTGTAGATTCACACTGAAGGCATCAAAACTGAATTATGTACATACCTAAAAGAAAAGGTAATCAACTGAAAATATGTTATATTCTCGGTTCAAAGTAGCACTAATATATATATATATATATATATATATATATATATATATATATATATATATATATATATATACATACACACAAACGGCTGTTGGTGTTATCATCACTCTCTAGATCCATGCTCTCTTTACACACTGTAAAAAATGTCAGTGAAATGTACTGAAAATGTCCGTAAAATGGTGACTGAAAAAAACTGTAAGTTGAAAAACCCTCAAACTCAGTTTAATTAACAGTAATGTTCAGTTGGAAGTTTTACTATCCAAGATAGTTACTTTTAGAGAAAATGTATGTTAAAATTATAACATTGCTTTGTAGTTTCAACACAGAAAAACTGCAAAACAAAAAACAAGCAAATACAGTCAAATGTACATCAAGAGTCTATTACTAAAGAAATTAAAATACTTGAAACTAATGTTTACAAGTAATTAACTTATTAGTTAACCATTACTCCTGTTTGTCATTAATCATAACCCATTCCACGAAAAATTGGTACAAACTCAATGTATGAGTAAATGTGTGATATAGTGAAGAAGAAGAAGAAGACTGAAACTGCAATTAAAATGTTCATTATTATTAATCACTACATTAACACCAACAAGAACAACGTTTGGTTTTTTTTTATAAATTTCTCCATGTGTGTAGAGTGCTTCTTGTGTTTCTTTTCTGAGTTTAAATGACTAAAATAAATACATTTAAATAATCTGTTTAATCTTTTAACCAAATAAAGCTTTTGTAACTTTGGGAAGGGGAGTAATTAATTAATAGTGTATTTACGCGTGCAACAACAATAATTTTCCATGCAAAATATAAATCTGTATATTATTTTCAGACTGGACTCCTTGATTTGTAGAAGACGTTTTATTTTCCGATAATCAGCTATCGTGAGAGTTTAGACACATGCGGAGTCAACGCTGTGTACGTCAGTCCCTGGATCAGAGCCGTGTGCAACTTTCACACAACACTGGACAGAGAGCGTGAGTGTGCGTTGGTGAAGAAGCGAAGCATTCGTTCGAGAAGCCGATAACACGGGTAAGATAATTTATCTTGATACAGAACAGAAGAAGGACATTTAGTTTTTCTGAAATGTGTCCGTTGTCCGGCAGCTAGTTTCAGTATCGTGCTGCCTAGCCGTGGCTAGCTAGAAGAGCTAACGCTAGTTAGCATCGAGCATTTCACCATTGTGTGATGCTGGTGACATGAAACTGGACTGCATTTACGGTGTTGCATTTCACACGTAGACAAAATCTTGCCATTCTGGCATAAACATCTCATAAAACAATTAAGCTGATATCCGGTTATTTTCAGAACCATACGTTTGGCACGTGTTTAGCCGAACGTGCTAACCAGAAGAGCGCAACTTGAGCACGTGCTGAGGAGAGGCTCTGTGGCTGTTTGGAATACAGGTAAGATATTCATTTGATTAGTTTAAGATCTGCACTAAACAGGCATTGTTTGAAGGGAATGTGTTTGCCAAGATGATTACTTGTCGGTTTTGTATTGATCAGAAGGGGAAAAGGCTCCTGCGCTACATGAACACCGTGTGCAAATACAAATGTAAAAGGTTCCTTGAGGATCTGACAAAGTATAAAGTCTTGAGAGGACACAAAAGACAGGGTGCTTCTGCTGTCCTACTTGGAGGAGAGAGAGTCATGCCTGCAGGAGAAGTGCCAATGACTCCTACCATCATTGTGTGTGTGGTGAGAACTTTCTTTTATTCTTTTGCTTTAATTTGTCCATTCTTTGAACCCATTTCTATATTGATGCTAAGGAGTTAATGCTCTGCCTGGTGAAATGTCATTTTACTTGTATTTAACTCGTTTTGTTTCTCCTTGAAGGACAATCCTGTTAATCTGCGAACCGGTTTATGCTGAGTGTGGATCGTATGATTGTCCAGGACAACGTTGGCTCCTTTGTGTCGGCCATTTCCACGATGTTTGGGAGTTATTATTGCTTAAACATCCATTATCCAATACAACTGGCCTCAACTCTGGAGTTTCTGCAGAGGTATATGCCTTTTTGTATATTAACCTCTTAACCCCCACCTGATCAAACTACATTTTCTCCAGTTTGGTTTTACCCAAATCTAAAATTGGATAAAAGCACAACCAAGAAATCCACAAAAGCTCAACATAATAGAAACATGTATCTTTTTTCAGTTTTTGTTGCTGTTCTTTTTTCCCCAGAAGGTATTACATTTGGGTAAAATCAAACTGGAGAAAATGCAGCACAAGTGTTGATCCACAAGATCAACACTTGATTCAGACACATGGGCTGTAGTTAGAGGACCTCCATAAGTATTCAGTGAATCCTACATGTGTTCATTTTGTAATGTGGGAGGAAACATGTAAGCAGAGCTAGGACTTTAAGGAATAGGCCACCGTTTTTACACACTGACATATGCTCTGTCATGCAAACTGAGCACAAACACAGCCTCTTCCACAGACTGTATAGTTCCAAATCAGCTCCCGTTAGAAGCTCCCAAACTCCTCCACGTGTTCCCTATTTAAATACAGTTACGTGACGTGTTACACTACAAAGTATAGTAATAATACGAGGAGCACTACGTCCATGCACTAACTCCTAAGACTTCTCTCCCGCTCACTTCCGTCAATAGCAGCGTGAGCGGGAGAGAAGTCTTGGGAGTTAGTGCGTGGACGTAGCGCTCATTGTGCTCCTTGTATTATTACGCCTCACAATATAGTGCCCCTTTTTATCCGCTGAGAAAATCGACATGTTACATTTCTGTGTTACTGTACTTGGTAGCAGAGGTGGGACAAAGTCATTGTTTAGCAAGTCACAAGTCAGTCTCAATTCATTGCCCTCAAGTCCCGAGTCAAGACAGCCAAGTCCCGAGTCGAGTCCAAGTCAAAGGCCAACAAATCTCAAGTCAGTCCCAAGTCCTACGGTTTGACTTTCGAGTCCTCTCGAGTCTTTTTGACTGCGATTTGTTTCTTGTTGGTCTCCACGTACTTTTGTAGGCAAACAAAATAATGTTAGGAATCATTTTGCTGGTGCATTCTCGTTGGTCTCTGACCCATGGACTAACAGTTTGTTCCATGTCGTTGTCTGCTGATAAATCAAAACTATCTACGTGATCTAATTGGATGTTGTGCCAGATGCAGGCTCAGTTACACATGCACAGACCACACATAAAATCAGAGCAGTCCGTGTCAACATACTTTTTATCTTTGGGGTTTTTAATGGGAAGTAGCAAGTGCAGCATATATGAATATGAGTATTGGGCTAGGACCTGTATCTATATAATCAGTTTAATGTCCATAGTGGTTATTGTTCCAAATGTCCTACTGTAGGATAGGGGTAGTATGAGGGGTCCAGGCTTTGGACCTGGGGCAGCTCGCCATCAAAAAAAAAAAAAAAAGGGGGGGGGGGGGGGGGGGGGGGGGGGGGGCAAAGGACTGAAGGGACCAATGGAGGGGAAGGAACCTGGCCTGTATGAACTGGACCAGCATTAGTAATATCTCATAATTACCAATATATCATTACATAATAAAATGTCTCATATAAATTAATTCAATCAGTCAAAGCACTGATTCTCATATCAATGCACCATAAACAATAGTGCAAATATTAATCTAGCTTAGTGCACATAATCAAAACAACTATCTAATGTATGCAAACTTTATCAGGAGGAGCACAGCAAAAACATACTCATAATAATAGGTCTCGGCGCCCACACAGAAAAATATAAGAAAGAGCCAACAGAGCAGCGCAGGCTAGCGCTAGTTTGACTCACCAGTTCCTCTTTAAAACACGACACACAGTGTGACAACTGCGTCGATTCAATTGTATGAGGCGCCTGTAGTGAAAGCATATCAATTACGGTTTGTAGAACAAAGTATGACGTTAGGTCGCGATAAATACCTGCAGCTCGCTCATTTCCAGCTCCCCTAGACAACACACCCACCGGTGAATGTAGTCCGCTTGTTTAGAGAAGTGTTGCTGCGCGAACTGCGGGGAACTCACGTTCGAACTCTCTCGCGAGCGCTACAACTACCGCGAGGCTTTGTTTCTTCAGAGACGGTGTTCTGCCGAGTTGTGCCGCTTAGATAGGCATAGATAGAAAGAGAGATACGGAGAAAGGTAAAAATGGCCCGGGTTACGCAAGTCTTTACAAGTCAATTGGTGCAAGTCCAAGTGAAAGTCAGAGTCATTGATGTTAAAGTCCAAGTCGAGTCGCAAGTCTTTTTATATTTGGTCAAGTCGAGTCTAAAGTCATCAAAATCATGACTCGAGTCTGACTCGAGTCCAAGTCGCATGACTCGAGTCCACACCTCTGCTTGGTAGTGTAACACGTCATGTAACTTTATTTAAATAGGGAACACGTGGAAGAGTTTGGTAGCTTCTAACGGGAGCTGATTTGTTACTATACACTCTGTGGAAGAGGCTGCTGTGCTCCGTTTGCATGACAGAGCACATGGACACAGACCAGACAGGTACATATCAACTAGTCTAAGGTAAGAACATATGTCAGTATGTAAACACGGTGGCCTATTCCTTTAACCCATGACCTGTGTTTGACTGCTTAGCTCTGCATCACTGTGATGCAGAGCTAAGCAGTTTGTATTGCAGCACATTTGTATTTTAAATGTAATTTTTTTTTTAATATATTTCAGGTGTTTTTTTCTCCATCAACCCAGAGAAGGGAACCAAAGTGGAGAAAAGCAAAACCAAACGTCTTAATGTGAACCCCAGAGTCCTTACCTTGATTCAAGAACTTTCAGATCATGAGTGGTGTAATGTCTGAATATGGACTGAAATAAGTAAGGTTTGTGGGCTGCGATGGAGTTTTATATTGTGTGACGTTCAATGTTTCAAATTTGTTCTTCAGCTCTTAAATTAAGCTTAAACCCACATGTATTTTCTGTTAAAGGAATAGTTAAGTTTTTCCTTACTGAAATGTTCTTACCTTAGGTTAGCCCAGCTGATGTGTACCTTTTGCTCTTTGTGTAATGTCACATCTGAGACATTTGAAGCTAGCGAGCTCTGCCATGTTTATTCTATTTTTAAATTCAGTGACGTGAAGTGTAGTTACACAGAATTTAAACATATTGATTTTCTAAGCGGAATAAAAATAACTTATGTTGTGAGGCGGAATAATACGAGGAGTACTTCCACACACAACGCTTCAAAGACTTCTCTCATGCTCACTTCAATCAATAAAAGGAAAAAATGGAAATTAATAACTGCTTGACCCCAGTCTGAGCTAGTCACGCTGTTTTTTTATTTCTATAGTTTCTATTGACTGAAGTGGGCGGGAGAGAAGTCTTTAGGAGTTGTACGCGATACAAGTGCCCCTTATATTATTCGGCCACACAACATGGGTCCTCCTTTTTATCTGCATAAAAAATCAACTTAGTTTAAATTCTAAATGGCTTGCGTAATGGCTTGGATCAGATTGCATCATACAAGCCAAAAAAGTCTTTTGTTTTAATTATTTTTGGATGGAGATAAATAAAATATTCTCAAATATGCTTGACATTAGTGTTTTACAGTGAAATATTTTGACATTTGTTTAAAACGGTCTTAGTATTGACTTTTGGCACTGTAGTGTTGTCACTGAATATACAGTAAAGTTTCATTTTCATTTATTTTGTGAAATGACTCATTTAATGCAGCTTTTAGTTAAGCAATGTTGAAAGTGCAATATTTTTCAGGGAAATGTCAAAGTACATACAAAACATTAAACTTGTAAACTGTACTGAAAAAGATTGTTTAATAACAAGGTGGTAACTTATAAAAAGCATAGTAAACCTGTACATTTAGCTGAAAAAGATCGTTTTAATAATTAGGTGGTTATGTATAAAAAGCGTAGTAAACATGTACTTTTTACTGTAAAAACTAGTTTTAATAACGGGGTGGTTTTGGTAAATATACAGAAAAAAACCTGTTTAAATACAGTTGTATTATGTAAAATATACAGGTAATTCTGAAGGAGAATCCTCTGTGGCAGTCACAAGGAGATCCAATCAGGACATGTGTGAGAAGGACACAGCAAAAGAGGTACTGCTGCATTTTGTATCATAAGATTTTTGGTACAATTGTAGATTGTCATTTTACATTTTTCACGTGTTTGTAGATGGTGGAACTGCAGGAAAACCCTGGTGACCGAGAGATCCTTAAAGATTATAATTCTGTGAGATCACTAAGTCACCGCTCTCGAAGACAACTTGTCGACCTTCTCGTCAGTGACATGAGTGAAACACATGGGTATGTTGTATCCCTCAGTTATTACTCAAAAGTTCCTTCTTACAAGTGGAAGGATATTTACTCAAAATAAAATGAAAATCACTTGAAAGACCTTTCACAATAATCACGTAACAATTCAGTTTCTCTCAGCACTGTTATTGATTCCCCATTGTAAGATAAATAGTACTGATCTCTTTTATAAATGACCTAGGTAGATGTTCTCCTGTAGATTATCTCTTGGTTTGGTCCCCGTGAAAATATGTACTTGTAGATACTATTAATTTAGCCTTTTTATGTAACCATGAAGTCCTTTGATCATGACTGTTTTTCTTTCCTTAGACAAATGCCTTCCCGAAAACAAAAAGAAAGCTATGCTCTTAGAATTATCACTTTTTTCGTCATTGAAGGATCCATTTTCTCAAAAAGGTTATGTAAGTATTGTTAATGTATCCATGGAAATGGAATTTGGTTTATCTACACATGTTTTGTGTCGGTAATGGATATGTATAGATACCAATCATAACTGTACACTTTGTTTTCAGACTAATCTAGCCTCGTAATGAGATGGTGACCTCCTATTTGTTTAACACAATATCTGCAATACAATGTGAACAATAAGTCCACATTTCCACCATGTTGATAAAGACGACATTGTGTGTAAGTGTTTTACTGTTTCTTCCTTGTGTGACGTTACTGTGACTTGCGTTTGATTTTTATTCATATCACTCTTTTGATTGTTTTCTAGCGGCCTGTAAGACTTATTATGAGACGGTTCGCAGGAGCCATCAAAATGCCAAGCCAGAAAACTCATTGAGGGCGGATGTGGCGAAGAGTTCAGCTCAGAGTCGAGCGAGAAGAAAGAGGGTAAGACTAAACTGCATCGCACAGTAAGGCAAGGGAGGTTTATTTGTGTAGCACAATTCATACACAAGGAAACTCAAAGTGCTGAGCAAAAGAAAGCATTAAATAATCACAGTACATTAACAAAGATAAATATAAAATCCCTCAGTTGTAGCACAGCTAAAGTGAGACAGGCCTCTTCTCTAACAATGTTTAAAACCAGGTTAAAAACAGTTCTGTTTAGCTGTGCATACAACTGAGTGATTTTATATTTATCTTTTTTAATGTACTGTGGTTATTTATTTTAATGCTTTATTTTGCTCAGCACTTCAAGTTGACTTGTGTATGAATTGTGCTAGACTAATAAACTTGCCTTGCCATCGTACTTCCTGGTTCTGGTTAGGACTTGAGCTGCTGCATTTTGAATGTACTGCAGCTGTTGTTACAGTAGTCTAACCTACTGGAGACAAATGCATGGATAAGAATCTCCAGGTCTGCTTTAGACACTGTTTTTGATCCTGGCAATGTTTAGATGGGAAAAAAGATTTGATGTGGCTAATAATATTTACTGATTCTTTCAGCTGGTGGAATCGAGACTGAGTGTGCTAGAAAGTGACAAAGTGGAACTCTGGAAGTCCGCCACGGTAGACCTAATGTCTAATGAAGAAGGCGTTGTGGACGGTGTCTCTGGGTGGATTGTGCGGTCGCAGTCTTTTCGAAAGCCGGAGTTTTCTGAACTCTGTGTCAAGCTGCAGTCCTGGTTAGAGGCGGCACGGAAGTACAGAGCCACGCACATTAAGCGTCTATCTAGAACCCTGCCAAATTACAACCCAGAGGAGGCTATTTGGACAGTTCAGAGTTGTAATTTTTTAATTACCTATGTGTGGGCATAAAGCTGTGTGTGTGTGTGTGTTTTTAATAAAGCTTTCTTTGTATGAACATATTCCTGGAAAATTTTCATTTCCTCTATAAATAATATGAATAAATATATATTTATATGAATATTATTTAATTAATTATGAGGCAGGGTGACCAATAGTGACAGATCTGCTAGCCAATCCCGAGAGATTATACTTATTTGAAAGTAGTGATTTCATCCAATGGGGAGTAAGCTACCAATGGGGAGTAATCCCACGTGGGCTGGCCACGTGTGATTTTTCAGCCAATCACGAGTTTGAAAGTAGTGGTATTAGGGCTGGGATAAACGATTATTTTTTAAACGATTAATCTAGCGATTATTTTTTCGATGCATCGATTAATCTAACGATTATTTTTTTCGCTTCGATTCGATTCGATTCTCGATTATCTCCCCATTAATTGACTAATATTGATGTATACATGTTGATTTAAATATTTTAATGAAAAAAACATGAATTCCTTCACAAAAAATATTTATTGCTTGCTCTTAAAATTAAAAAAGAAGACATTCTTAGAGGTAGCATAAAACCTTGAAGCCTTGAAAACACAGCTTACTGAAAAAAGTGCATCTTATCATTCTTGAAACAAACATTTGATGCTTAGCATTCAATAAAAATATGAAAAAGTTCAGCCAAATACTTGTGTAGAGCAACTAAAAGAAAACAGTAACCAATGTAAACTTGAAGGCTTTAAGCTAAACAAAGAGTGCTTTTCCAGCAAAAACAGTGGGAGCCATCAGCCTGTCATGGCGTCCTTCCTGAACCAACAGAGTTTAACATTTAAGTTGAAGACACATAGGCCTATATTACTGAAGTCCATTAATTAAAGTGCATCTCTTAAATTCTTCATTCATATAAAAATAACAGTCAAAACTCTGCCACTCACCTTTTTCTTAAACTCAAAATTCAAAAATAAAATTCAAGTAAGAGTGTACAAGAGAAAAACAATGCATTGTGTAGCTAATAAAAAGGTCAACCAGTCATCCTTTCTTTTAGAGTTACTGAAAGAATACAGTAGAAGTCATCTCAGAGGACTTAAAACAACATTGAAGTCACCAACACAGATCAGAGAATCAATCAACAGTTAAACGCATTAAGGATATTGAACACATGTTGAATATCGTGAATAATACATGTAGGGGCTATTACGGGCGCCAATATTCCGTTTGATACAAAGAAAGACAGACTAGTTGTAAGCTGTAGAGTTGCCACAGGACGCGTCATCAGCCTACGTCAGCAGCCGCGGACTGCTATGAAAACATTAGCTTTGTGGTTTCACAGGCGCAGTTGACTGCTTAAACTAAACTTTGCACGAAACTTTGACTCTTAAAACCCACATATGACAAAACGGAACCAACATCTCGCCTCAAATTGCATTAAAAGTGACATTCGTGTCTGAATTCGTTCGTATTTTAACTTTTAAAGAAATTCACGGTCCGCCATCTTGGTTTGCTTTGGCTGCCGTGAGACGCGCATGCACAGGTTTGCATTACATCATAAACAGCTGAGGCTTTGCATCTCTTCAAGGCAGTGTATCTCAGCGTTACACCGGCACACGGCACTCGCATTGCTACCGCTCGCCGCCATCTTTGTTTTGTGTGTGACGCACCGACGCGCATATTATACGTCGGTGTATTTTTTGCGTCGACGTCACCGATTACGTCGACGCGTTGTCCCAGCCCTAAGTGGTATCCACCAATGCTGAATAGCAGCCTGGCCAGCCGTTGCATTCATATGCTAATTAGGGACATTAGCATGGTACGGATACGGCAGTTTGGAGGACAGGGCACCCTAACTGTGCCTTTTGAAAACTGCCTGAGATACCCGAAAAAGAGCGTGATTTCCTGCCGTTTAGGGTGACGAAAATCTAACTTTTCATGCAGTGAGAGAGTGCAGAAAGTTGGCATTTCCAGTTTGTCATTAAGTTCCCGGGGGTAAATGGTTCACACGTGTTCAACTGTCCAGGTATTTCAGTCCTTTGTTTATTCGTCTAAAAACCATGAGTACGGAAGTCTACTGTTGTGACGAGTTTGATCAGTCTAAGCACATGCGGCGAACACAAGGCCTGAACCTTACCTAGTGACCCCTGAACGGATTTTCAGGTATTAGGATTGACATTCTGCAAGTTAATATAGCTACTTTGGCACAATATACACAATTTTGCAGCATGTAATTAGATATTGTTCAATTAAAGAAAATAAATCATTGACAGGCTACAATAAAGCCAATCCTTCAGTCCAGTTTTGGCTCAACCCAAAGAAACAAAAACTGAACTCATTTTGCTCGTAAAGAAAGAAAACAACCAAATACTCAGTAACTAATGTTTTATTTTATTTTATTTTTTTAAGTTAATTGTAGGTCTAATTTATTACTATAAAAACGGAGGAGAGCTGGGTCTTGATCTAGCATGCCACCGCAAGTGCCTTCCACTGCCTGTCATGATTCTCTGCTATTCCGGGGCAATTATTCGGCTGCCACAGCACGTTCTACACCAGATAAAATCGGACATGGTGTCTGATCTCTGGGTTAATAATTACAACCGATCTTAGACTCATTGATGTTTAACAGTGTATACTCTGATTACATCACTCAACACTGAACAAGACACAATCCAGCTGCAGAGGGGCCGAAAAGAGTTACACACGACATGTATCTGTAGAACATACTGGTAATTTAATGTGATGGGAATCAAAGTTACGTGTTGAGCATAGTAAAGAGCCAATGCTTCCACCATTTTACAGACGTTTGGGCAGAAAGGTAGTCCCTTTTACTGTTATTTTCAAAATGTAGTTCATGCAATAGCTGAGGCAAACTACATAAAACATTTCATTATTGTGTATATCCCTGTAAAAGTGCACATAAGGTAAATATGTACAGTGAAAATTGATGTGAAATGACAAACATTGAATAATTCAGAATCATGTGTTAAATTTTTGAATTCTTTGGTGAGCTACTTAGAGGGTGGTGAGCTATTGGTAGCTCCCAAGCCACAGGTAGGAGGGAAATTGCTATAGACACTCTACTTTCAACAACATTTAATAACATTGGTCATCTGCCCCTTATGGACCAATGGCTCTGTGTTTTTATCATTGCATTTATTGTTAAACCGTTAGTGGTTCTAACAAAAGGACTGTGGTGATGATCCAGGACACTTCTTTCTTTCGTTTTCTTGTGTTGGCAAATTTAAAATGTTTTGTTAAGTCCTCCGAAAACTGTTGTGATTTAGGGCTATACAAGAATGCGAATAGAAAGCAATTATTTTCCTATACCCATTCATTCGAAATTCTACCAGTATCCAAGCTTTCAGTTTTGCAGATAACCTTGGCCCAATGGGATTACACCTTCATCCACGTGTGTCAACATTCACTCCAGGACAGACCAGACTCTCGTGCCGCTTTCAGCCAAAACACAAGACCAGAAGATGCAGGTCTTTGTAACGTGACGCCAACAAAAAAACACGTGTAACAACTTTCCAAAGGGCAGCTGTACCGGTCACTACAGATGACCCATTCATTGTAGAGTCAAGTCAAGAAGAAACACATTTAAAACTTTTAATGAGTAATTTCTCAACAAAGTATCCATCTCTCCATCTATTGTATTGTTCAGAAGTTGATTTTTTTTTGTATGCGTTTTCCGTTATGCTCGGTCAGTCCTTTAACAATTAACAGATGTGTTGCGTAAGAAAGAAATCTAGAGAAGAGCAAAGTTATGACAATTTTGTAGCTAAAAAGACATGAAATTTACATTCACTTCATAGTTTCACATATTTCAGACATGAAGCAGACAGTCTGTACATGTTCTCTGGTTTCAGAACGTCCCACAGACCTCACATGACAATAGCTGGAGGCACAATCACACGCTTTGTTGCATAATTATGTATGATAATGAATGCTTTGTGATGATTTCACCTACACATCGGGCTGAGTGCAATCTCGCTAAATATAAATCGCGTTCAGTCATTTCAGATAATCAAATTTACTGGTGGTTTTACTTTTTTCACCACTATCTACAACAGAAGAAGACGGGAAAATGTATTTGTATGATATGGTAACAGCATTTGTTAAAAAAATGGTTCACAATGAATAAAGACAGTACTTGCAGGACTATCAAGAACATCTGCGTACAAACTGTTAAAAGGGGAAGAAGGATTGCTAAATTTCAGAATAAACGTTTTTTCCTCCCTGCAGGTTCTCAGGTTGTAATGTAAGATTTAACGAACAACAGATGGACAGGTGATAAAGAAAATTAAAGCTAAAAAAAACGTTTAAATGATCACTACACGAGTTAATAATTACGATCAAAGCACTCTGTAAATCCAATCCATGTTTGACAATAAAAAACAAATCGTACTAAAACTTGGGAGTCGAAATGATGAAGGCCAAAAAACTAAAACCAAAACCAAGTAATCACATGAATAAACAGTTATGTGCATTTCCCAACACTTCTAGTCAGCCCCCTCTGCTGTTCACATAAACACAACAGGAAGCAGCAATGTGTGCTACATCATCAGCTCTGGGGATAGAGGGGTGCAGAAACAAATAGAAAATACATAGATCCACTTTATAAAAAGCACATGGTCCAAATAACTTTTTTTAAATGTAGCGGCCAGAAGTGAACCTGAACATTTAACGTCCTGTAAAGATTTGTTAATAATGTCTTGTGGTTTGTTGAATTAAATGTATTTATTTCAAACCTGCACAAGGGGGAAAGAGATGAGGTGTTGTGGAGGTATTGTGAGAAAACTAGATTATATGGGCCATGAGATATTACCTGGGCCAAGTGTTACTGTGATCAATGTGCAGAGTCATATCAGCAGAACGAGGAGCCTCCAGGTCGTGGCATAGGTGACCTCCTGCTTCACGTATTACTGCTACAGCAACGTGGTGGAAGTTTAGGAACGAGGAAAAGCAACGTCTTCAAGTCCATGCTGTATCTTTCATTCACAAATAACAGAACTGCTCTCAAATGTCATTATACCCAGTTTTTTTTTTTTTTTTTAGATACAAAAAATACTCAATACCAATACGAAGGAATTTATAAAATTCTCCTTTTTGACAATGAATAGAACATAAAAATATTTTTTTTTTATAGGACCCTAAAAGATTAAACACAAATTCTGATGTTGGTTAATATCTCAAAAAAAATGTAACTTTTTTTCCTATGTGTAATTTACTTGTACCACACTTGCTCAATTTATTATCTAGTTTTGTTACTTTTGACACCCTTCGCCCAAGGGAAAAATGCAATATATAGCAATGCCAACTGCAGCGCCAAAATGTTTTAGACTAGACCTTTGCATTTTTTAGTTCAAGCCAAATCTAAAGAATAAAAAAAGCTATAATTTCACATTTTACATTTTTTGGTAAACATATGTCTTTTGTACCTGCAACATTTTCCTGCAGTCTTCCTGGTTCCTTAGAGTTGTCCGTTTGATTGCTTTATGAACAAACTTAATGGTTCAAGGTGCGAGACGCAAACTAAAGCCCAACGCACACCAAAACGCCTTGACGCGCGGCAAAAGAGCCGCCTCCTTTATTTTCTATGAGAGAACGCACACCAAGGTTGCAGTGACGCGCGGCGACGCTGGACCGGGCGCCACGATTCAGTTTTGTTGAATCCAGACGCGGCGCCGCGGCTGAAACTGTCCCTCCAAGCACCCGTAGTTTTCTTCTTCTGCGCTTCTTATCACGTAGCTGTGAGCGCGGTCTCAAATTTACACACTTGTCGGCGCTATTGCTCAAGTAAACCGGTCACAATGGACGAGGAAAGCTTGATAACCCAAGTACAGCGTTACCCAGAGCTAGTTATTAGCCTGTTTAAAAAATAGGTCCAAATAGTCTTTTCTTGTAATATTTGCCAGCATAATTTCACGTAAATACTTTGTTTCCTCCCCCAAAATATTAGTAGAAACTTCCAAACGTCACTCACCCATTTCATCTGCGATCAGCTGGAAAAGGACGCTAGCCAAGGCGTTCCGGTGTAATTTGACACATGTCATGAACGCGCGTCAAATGACGCGCCGCGAGGCGCTGCGTTTCGGTGTGCGGTGAGCTTTAGACCCCTCATCCCCGTTCATTTTCCAAAAACCTTTTCGCAGTTTCCCATTAATCCAAGGTCAGGTTTGTTTTCCAGTCAAGCAACTAAAAGAGTGAGAAGCTATGGAGGATCCAGAGCGCGACAGTGAAATTATGATTCTCGGGTGAAAATAATCCCTTGAAGGATGTATTCAAGCCGTAATTGTCATTTGGCAGGTGTTTCTGACCAATCAGGCATCTCTAAATGGATTTCCACTGCTTCCCACGAGAAAACAAGGTGCCGCTTCAAAAAAAGTACTTAAAACTGACTTGAATGAAAGCTTTGTTGAAGAATTCTCACAACAATAAGGATATTTATCATTCTCAGGCTGTAGAGTCTTATAAAAGATGGGAGAGGAAAGATTTGATTCTTGGTTGATCCTTTGATTCCACTGTGGGAAATCGGTTCAGTCAGATCTCAAACCGGATAAATAAGGCTGTAATCTATTCATTTCAGTTTCTTTGTTAATTTCAAGCAATTCTGACAATTTCAGGCTCTTGACTACAAGATACAAAAGTAAATACGGTCTGAAGCTAAATAACACCAACCCTTTAGTATATATTTTAAATTTCAATATCTGTTGCACACATTACTCCATGTTGATTATTGTAGGTTATCCAGAATATTATCCAAATAAACAAACACATTTTCTAATCTTTTTGTATAGCCTCCTTTTATCTCTAACGGAGGTATTTTTTAATGGCTAGTTTCCATGGTTGAATGACAGCATTTCCTTCTCTTACTAAGTGTAGAGCAGAGCAGAGTTTCAAGCCGAGCTCCTCTGAACCTAATCTCTCACTTTCCTCTGTAGAATTCAATAACATCCATCATTCCATAAACAGCATGGCAACAAGAAAGTAGAAAAAGGTATATTCTACCCCCCAACAGAGGGAAAAGTTATGTGGCCCTCACCGGAAAAAAGTTTGGGGACCCCGGATTTACAGATTCAAAGTTGATATAGGAGAAAATTTACTTTGAAAAAGATGGGCTACAGTTTCATTGGAAAGTGAGTTTTTTGGGGGAATGTCGATGAAAAATCCTTTTTCTTTAGTATGTCCATTGTGTTTTTGTTTTGATTAAATATGCAATTATCTTGCTCTGACCACTGTACAGTATTTATGTTGTTCTTTTGTTTTGTCTCAGAGCAGATAAGTTGTAAAAACGGCTCTAGATGTAATAAAGAGATCGTCATCATTGAAAGCATATGAAACCCAATTATAGTTTTATTGTTCAAAATAAAATGAAATATGTCCTATAATTGCCACTTCTCAATCTTTTTAAAATCTGAGTAAGCTGTAGAATTCCATGTAAACTTATTTATCTATACTTTTGTCTTTTCTTGACCCATGTAGGAAAGAATGAAGATATTATTATGTTTTGTACAAAGTGAAAGGTTTGAAAAGCAGAGGAGAATGGGGAAGATTTCAGATGCATCAACAGAAACCAGCATTTATCAAAACAGACGGAGACGCAGACATCCTTGCTCTGTCCGCTGATAATGACCTGAACATCCACTGATTTGGCAACCGCGAGTTTAGCCCTTCATCAGACGTGCAACGAGATGACGAGTGCACGAGTTCACACAGACACAAAACATGTCACGTATCAGGCTCCCACATTGTTATTAAAACTATGAAACTGCATGTAGCGAACTGATTTAGATTGGAACGACAACAACAGTTAGGCTTAACAGTAGGATTCCCAGAGCAGTCAATATGACGGCATTTCGTTTTGGAAGTACAATTACTTTGCTTATGTATACGTTTTTGGACTTCATACATTTTTCTGCATCTCCATGTAGTTTGAAATATAAAATTATTTCGATCCTCAACTGGTTCAGGAGAAACCTCAGCTTGGAGAAAGTGTTAGTTGTATGCAAACGGTATGTTGCTATGGTAACTGTTAGAATTTAGTTTTGCTGTATTCACCAGTTTTAGTATGTATTAAAGATTTAAAAAGTGTTGTAATAAAAGTAGTGAAAACCTTTTTTGGGGATTTTTACAGAATCCCATTGATTTTAGTGGAAGCTGTCAAAATGACTGCTCTGGGAGGTCTAGTAGTTTCAGAATTCTGGGTCTAGTTAAAGTGATTGTCTGGAGTTTGTCAGAGAGACAGAGAGGTACTTGATTTGAAAAAAAAACGACGCATGCTCCCTCCCCCTTCCTTTCTGATTGGTCTACACCTACGTTTCCGTAACACTTTGAAATGTTAATCAGAGAACACATTATACATGTGCATTAATAATACACATGCACAGAGGTTTTCAGAATTATCGTTGAACGTTTTAATGAAAAAAATTATGTTTTTATGCACAAAAAAAGCGATCGCGGCAAACCAGGAAGTGCTATTATCATGAATTGCACATTATTGGACACATCTGCAGAGGATCTGATTATGGATATAGGTTCGGTATATAAATGAGTACCTCAGCGCAGATGTTCAGAATTCTTTGTTCAGTTTTCATGTAGTTCCAGAGCCTAATGGAGGCTTGATTCGGAGGTTCCGTGAAAACAAACAACTGAGCATGCGCGCAGCTGCGAGCATCAGCGCCGATGATTGACAGCCCTTGGCATGACTCGATTGGTTAACCTCGACGGCACGGTGGATTCTGAACTATAGCTAAGAGAAGGGAAGGCGGGACTTGCCCGTAATATTAGAATTAATAAAATTACTTATTTTATATCAACATTTAGGGCCAGGAGGTCAATTTAGCACATTTCCTAAAATTTGTAATTCATTTAGAGTTACAGACTATCACTTTAACTTGACTTACTCAGGCATTATCCATGTCCAAATCATATCACTTCATTTCCAGTATCAGCAAAGTACTATTATAATAATGAAAATGAATGCATTTATTTCCCCCCCCTTTAAGTTGGGGTGCCTAACTTATATTACATACAATTTAAATGTCCCTTGCCTGAATAGAAAGTAAAATTGTGTGAACATATCGACCCACAACATGCGGTCTTCATATTAAAAAACAAGTTACATTTTGCATACTTTTATAAATGAGCCCTTTTGAGTGAGGACCTCCAATCTCTGTCTGAAAAAAGCTGATCAAAAAGATTGATGGAAACAAACTGTATAGAACCCTGTACTAAAATCTATCTTTTGTGGTTTAAAAGTTAGATACCCCGGCCCCATAATCACAGCTAACGTATTACAAAATGAGTCCAATTGGCTTTAATAACCATTTAACCTCATAATGACTTAGTAAATGGTTAAAACTCAATGTCGTTCCGGGGTAATGTTGCCAGAAAAGAGTCTTATGACATTAGTTGAACGGCCCATTCCCGTACCAACTTTACTGATATGAAATACCAGTAATGTATCAGTGCATTGCTAGTTTAAAACTATCAATGATCAACAGTTTTACAGCTAATTGAGTGGCAATAAAATCAAGTGGTGCTGGAGCGGAGTCCAACCTTGCACCAAGAGGTTAGTGTGTGGGACTTTAATTCTTACAACCTTTACTGTCAAACTGCAAAGAGTTTCCAGCATGCCACAGTTTTCAGAGGAACTTGAGAAATGATATTATAGATAAAAATAAATAGCTATACAAATAAACTTAACTTACATCTGGGGTAAAAATCTTGTGAAAGTGCAATGTTGAAAGTAAATCTACAAAACAATTCGGTCTTCCTTTTATCACAAAACATCATATGAAAGACCCTTTTGAGTTGCTATTTGACTCTTTGGGCTGAGATTGGCTGAGTGAACGTGAATCCGCCTTTCACTATTCCGTCTGAAATAGCTCAAAAGGACGAGACAGAAGCCAAAAAAATACATGCATGTGAAAATTGTCGATAAAACCAAATCATTTAGGGATCAAGGAACTATAGTGAGAGAGTTTGCGTACTTTAGAAGTTTCATAGACCAGCTTTAACGATATTGTTTGCTGAAACGCATTCCTAAAAAGCATAAAAAGTGCCATGCTCCAAAGGGGTCACACAAAAATCAGCTGAGTTCCGCAACATTCCCACCACATCCTTCATCAAAACTATCAAAACTATTATTGCTGCAGCAGTCGTTTAATTCAGTCACAAGACAGGACGCGGCACTTTGAAGCCTGACGTATGTCGAATCCACCATAGCATTCAATGTGTTAATATAGGGGAGGTTTCTGCATGTGACTGACTTTGGCTGGGAGATAGAGCCGGACAATTTTTAGGGGCCGAATGAAATCAACATGCGATACCAAAGGGGAAAAGCCCTGAAGAGACTGGAATTAGAATGACAAGCAAAAGGAAGTTCTATCACGGATTCACAGAAAGTCATTTTTAGAGCACTCAGCAGCCAAACCGAGATTAAGATTAAGATATCCTTTAAAATTACAGAACAGTAGGAATTAGGAGCACACAACACTATTAAGTATACCACCAAATACAATTCAATGTCTCTTTAGTTTGAAAGAGGCAAAATACTGTATGTATACTGTAATGTAAATCAAATGTCTCGCTTGGAAAGAGAATATAAAGCAACAGTTCTTGAAGACTGTCCCATTGGAAAATCTTGTTAAGTCAAGCAAGTATTACCTCATATTTCCCTTTATTTAGTGCAAGAAATGTAAACTTGTATGTATAAATCTGTAATACTAAAGTCATTAGCTCTGAGGGTTCCGATGGCAGCAGCTATTTATATCCTCAAATAATAACAAATTCTTTAAGTGCACTGGGAAGAAGCACGACTTAAAGCTGAGGTACCTAACTTTCAAATAAATTAAATAGATGTAAGGCAGGGGTGTCCAAACCGGTCCAGAAAGAACCTGCAGCCACAGCGGTCCGATCAGAACCAGCAGGAGCAGAGAAGACCACCCATTTCATCAAATCTTCAAGTTAAGCTTACTTGAGGAAATGGGCAGAGACTGCGTTACTCCTGCTGGGTCTGATTGAAAACCTGCAGCCACCTCTAATGTAAGGTCAAAGAAGTAGTGAGATGGATTTGTTCACAAAAGTTTGGTTCTAGTTTTCTGCATGTAATGTTTGGCCTCTTTTATAGATTTAAGATGGACTTTATTGATCGTACAATGGAGAAATGTCCCCGTCACATTTGGCTTCCATAGGATCACTCAGAGCGTCCAAGACAGGAGATGGGTTACAAGTTAAAAAGTGAAATGGGACAATGCCATTTAATAAAACACATTATTAAACAAGAGTGCGCCAAAAATGCAGAACTAGCAAAGAGGCTATTTTTGATTTGTCAAAGAGAAAAAAAATTAACGGACACTGTTGCTCTCAGCCCAAAGTGTCAAGTTGTGGCTCACTGGGCAAGAAAAACAATATATAGTTTTCTGTGAAGCCTGACCTGGTTTAATGCACCAACATTTACTTACATGTATGATTAGTGAAAAGATAAAGTTAGGTATCCCAGCTTTAAGTCGCATTTAAACATTCAGCCAAGCAATTTTCAAAAGCCAACACAAAAGTATATACACGTGTAAAATCTCGAATGGTCCACTAGAGAGTTGCCAAAGTTAATTCATCTCCGCTCGGCATTACTGTGAGTGCGTATGGCTGCAAGCACCACATTAATCTGATAATAAAAAATGAATTATTAAAACTGCATAAAGAGGAATAGAAGTAAACAAACCCAGACATCGAGATTCTTTTTCATCTCTGACTGTTATTTATTGTTAGCCTGATAAACCTGAGTCATTGGCCTCAAAGGTAAGTAGTCGGTCAAGTGTTTAAAGAATTAGAAAGTATTTATTTAGCTTTTATTATTGCCGCAAATGTGTGACAGCGTTGAAAAGATTGAGTGTTTGTCCCGTGAAGAAAAGCTGGACCGGTCAACACTTTCTGAAACAAAAAAAGTCTATTGCGAGAATAGGGAAGAAAACAGCTTTTGATGCTTATCTGGACCTAAGTGACTCGTCTACAACTTAACTGAGGGTGTATTCAGACCTGAAAAGTCCTTTGCTCCGCTTGCTTGATCCGTATCAAAAGCGGACCAAACGCTTTTCTTTTGCTCCGGTTCGTATTCAGACTGTCCTTTTTGCAAGTGAACTTTTTTATATAAACATATTGACACGTGTGACGATCGGCGCTCCTATTGGACAGCGAGAGCTCACGGAGGATAGACGCGGAACCGGCAGAAAACATTGAGGGCTCATATGTGCAGCATGTCTGCTCTGCCTATGTTTGCTCTTTTTAGACCAAAACCACCTTCAACATCAACAGCAGCAGCTCATATGACACAGGCCAAACACGTTGTTTTAAATATTGGAACAGCGTCGGAGAATGCGTGAGGAGAAAGCCGAAGGAGACTGTGCGCTCCGTGCCCAGTCCCACACATGGATCTATGATAATAACGGCCCTGTTCAGCATTGTGGATAAACCATGGATCTATAATAACCACGGGACAAACAGACGCTGAGGATCAGGTAGGAACCAAAGAACACAATTCACTACATGATGCGGAATATTGCTCTTTGAGACGTGAGTCAAACAGTGTCAGGCTTTTAATAATGCAAATGGTTTGAAGATGCTGCCATTAACATCAATGTATACTGTGAACAGTTTTAACTCCATAAGCCTGTTGCACAGCGTCTCCTCACTGCTCCAGGTCTGCACACGGCTCAGTGTTGTTGTGTAGCGTTAGCAGCATAGTTAGCAGCATAGTTAGCCGCTGCGTGGCTAATTCCACAGTTTCTGTCTGTGGCTTGTTAAGCCCAAAAAATGCGCACGTATCTTGGAGTTGTGTCGGATCGACACCGGATGTATTCAGACCTGATTCGACTTGGACCAGAATTCGTTTGGAAGCGGACCGAGACCACCTCAAAAAGTGGGTCTCGGTTCGGTTCTTTGGTCCGGACCAGGATTCGTTTGTGTGTATTCAGACCTGCATAAAAGCTTCGGATCAGAGTTCCAAACAAATCCTGGTCCGTTTAAAGTGGAGCAAATGTGCAGGTCTGAATACACCCTGAGTAAACGTTTTGTAAGCGGCCCTTTCTCTGCTCGGGAAGAAGGTCAAGCAGTCGTTGACCCGAGCTCACAAATGTACCGCACTCATGGAATCTCATTATGTACTCGTTCAGTTCTGATGACTTCACCTCAAACTGCGACATGAGATATATGTGAAATAATATGGGATTAGGTGAGAGGCTGCTTTGATTCCAATGAATGGACTTTATGTCAAATTGTATATAGCATAGTTACTTCTTTATTGACAAAGATAAAATAAGATAGACTATTGATCTCACACAGGAGAAATGTACATGTCACATTTGGCATAGATAGAATCACTCAGATGTTAAAGGCAAAAAATATAGTCTGTTCAAGATACATTATGTACAATAAAATCAAAAAGTGGCAATTAAAGAAACAGTGTCAATAGTAGAGCAGGTTTTTAGTCCTAATGCACAAAGGGTAACGATGTAATTACCAGGACATGTTTTGACAGCAACTTCAGACTGAAATTCAATTCCAATAACTTAATCCGTACAGACAGAGCACCAGTGCAACACAAGATCTATATGTAAATACAGTAAAAGAGCAGAATTGTTTTTATTTGAGGGTTTTTTGTCCTTTGTCTTACTTGTTTACTATGCATCTATCCCATCTGCAAGCTTGTGTATTTTTTGATTTACTATTGCCTGGTAAGTGGGGTTTTGTCATTGTGTTATGTTGTGTATTGTATTTTTTGTACGCACATATTGTGAGTAGGGATGTACCGATCCGATATTCATTATCGGTATCGGGGGCCGATATGGGTATTTTGTAAGGATCGGATAATATCGGATTTGATAAATGAAGCCGATTTACGTCCCTTTTCAGCATGCTCAAGCTTTACGGCTGCCGTAAACTAAATGCAATGTAAAACTAGGACTGGGCGATAAAACGACAACGAGATATATTGTGATAGACACGACACGTGTTCGATATCAATAGAAAACGGGGTCGATAGAATGTTAGTTTAACGTCACTCCGTTCGAAAAAACAGGAAGTAAAGCAGAGTCAGAGGCGCGCGGCATTCTGGGGGATGTAGGCATAGGCTTCTCGACCTATCAAAGCCAAGCGTCAACCGCAAAACTTTCTGGGAAATGCATAAACAACAACCGCACAATGCGTAGCGTACATGGATCTAAAGATTGTTTTTCAGTGCCGTGCCAATGGTTATGCACGTCCGTGTCAGGCATAGCATGTGCGGTGTGGCAAAGGCAGTGGACACGGACCTGGTGCATGGGGCGAAAACAAATGATGAACTTTTTCCTTCGTGCGGCTATCAGAGAGCAGCCGCACGGAGCCGTCATGGGGACACAAAACAGATGAACCAGGACTAAACCAGGATTACACCAGGACTAACTATGGGGGAGACTGGTTGTGAACATATTCCTCCAGCCTCATTCCCCGTGACTGAAAACAGGGCTGCTAACGTGTGTTAGCAGACACGACAAATGTATTTATTCAGGTAAAATTGCAAATTCTTTAATGCTTTGAAAATATTAGAAAAAATTGTATCGGATCGGTATCGGCAAAACAATATTTAAGAATATCGGAATCGGATTACAAAAATTCTGGATCGGTACATCCCTAATTGTGAGTGTGTTGTCTGAAATAAAATTAAAAAAGAGCAGAATTGCAATATAAAAAGGGTCTCCATAACAGCTGGTAAAGGGGCATCTGGCAGGTTACAGAACAGGATAAGAATGAGGAGCACGCAACACTATTAAGAATAGCACAAAATACAATTCAAATGAGATGAAATGCTCTGCCACACATTGATACAAGCAAAAGACTGAAAGAAAAAGTAAGTTTCACATCCTTTTGGGAAAACACATGTAGAAATGTGTGGCTTTTTGTTCAACTGGTATACATACAAGAGGAACCATTTACTTTGGTTACTGGTTATTGTATTAAATATAGCTATATAAAAATAAGCAAATCTCTTGAGTAAAAGTATGTTTTGGACCAGTGTTGAAGAAATTAGACCCTTTCTTATGACTTAAGCACAGAGAGAATAAAGGTTATTTCCAAACCAGTCCAGAATGCTTGAATAAAATGGGATTGTCTGCCATAAAAGCAAATACAAGGTCCTTGAATGTTTATACAAATCAGCAGATAAGTTTTACAGGCACAGTGCGGATGACTCCACTCTGTGCTGTGTCCGTGCTGCAGCCGGAGCCTCAGTTTGAGAAGCGCGCACACTGGGCTCTTTGAGGATCCTCTGCCCACAACAGTCCCACACAGACCAGCACAAAGACAGTTACTGCGGACGCATGCGGACTTTATACAAACCACAGGGTTACGAACAGTGATGGGAATAACGGCGTTACTAACGGCGTTACTAACGGCGTTACTAACGGCGTTACTTTTTTCAGTAACGAGTAATCTAACTAATTACTTTGACAGTAACTATAACGCCGTTATCATTTCCGACATCCCGTTACTGCGCGTTACTCAAGACGCACAATGAACGTGTTGTCATGGAGCTTTCGCGAAAGTTCACTGTGGTAGACCCGGCTGCTGCTTGCCCAAATCTACAGGCTGCTCTTCCTCGGCTCATCAGACCAGCAACGCCCACATCCAGCCAACCAATAACCACCAGGACAGCAAGTTAAAAGCCGGAGACTCCCACTTGCCGGCCTTCTGAAGTCTGCAAACTTCTGAAGCCTGCAAGGTGCATGTCGCTAACGCACCTGTTCGCAAATGCTGCGTTGTTCTGGAGGGGTCGCTTTCTGCTCACGTGTTGCTCGTGCGCGTGGCCCGGCTGTCCTCAGTCTGGCTGCTCGTGGTCTGCTCCTCCTCCGCGTCCCTGCACCTGCTGTGGTTCGCGTGTCTCCACTGCTCTCCTCCTCTGCGGGCTCTTCTGCGGGCTGCTCCGCGGGGCCCCTCCGCGGTTCTGTGCTGCTCGTTCCTCGTGGTCTGCTGCCGCGCGCAGACGGTCTGGCGGTGCCGTGCGTGTCCCTGCCTCCGACTGGCGGTGCCGCGTTGTCCCGTTGCTTTCCCAAGTCTCCTGGCATGTGAGTACAGTGAGTGTGCCGACCGCGGACGGATTAATCCCGGAGTCTAGGCTGCAGGCGGCTGGTTTTTGCCCTGCGCACTTGACTGCAGGCGTCAGTTTTCGCCCCGTGCTTGGTCTGCAGGCTCCGTTTTCACACGTGTTTGAGCTAACTGAGGGGCAATGCATATTAAATGGCATCAATCTCTATTGTCTGAGGGATATAAGAGGAGCAATGTGCATTAATTCAGATTCATGTTCTGCCACTTGCAGTAAAACCACGTTGGAAAAAATGTGCAAAGACTACCCCATCGTGCTCCAGACGGCACACCAGAGCTCTTGCCACGGCGCCATTTTTTACAGCATTAATCTCATTACTCGCAGGTCACTATTGTTAAATGAATGTATTTAAATTCGTCTATCTGCAGGAGGAAGGAGGGGCCATGCATTTAAATAGCTAGGTCACTAGTATTAAATTGGGAAACTAAACTGCAGTTGTTGCATTTTGAAAGTGCAGCAGAAAGAAAAAGGGCCCAATGTGAATCTGCAATGGGTTTGAAGTGGAGTTGGAGCTAATGAACGCATGGAAAAGTGATCGTTCATGCGTATCTGCCATAACCAAAGCAGCAAGATGGCTCCAGGGGACATCCGTTATTCGCATGGGAATGTTTCGGATTCGGGTTGATTTATTTCCTCAGGCTCTTAAACAACCATGGGCACGGTTCTCTGTCCGCCGTTGCTGCGGTCCCTGCTGCCGTTCCTACTGATGCCTGATCCCGCTGCTGCCTATTCCTGCTGCCGCTCCTGCTGCTGCCTGCTCCTGCTGCCGCTCCTGCTGCTGCCTGTTCCTGCTGCCGCTCCTGCCTGTTCCTGCTGCCGCTCCTGCTGCTGCCTGTCCCTGCTGCCTGCTCCTGCTGCTCCTACTACTACATGTGCCGCTGCTGCTGTTCCTGCCGCTGCCGCTCCGCAGGCTCCCAGGCTGCACCTGTCTCTACGGCTCGGCTCTTTCAGACACGTATGTAACCTGGCTCACGGAGACAAGCGGCGCACACTGGCGTGACACGTCTGTTTGTTCGTATGAATCGCATTGTGGTGCTACTGCTCCTGCTAATGCTGCTTCTGCTGCTTCATACTGCTACCGCTACTGCTGCTACTGCTGCCGCTACTGCTGCTATTGCTGCCGCTGCTGCTTCATACTGCTACTGCTGCCGCTGCTGCTGCTGCTTCTTTTACTTTGACACCTCTCTTCACTTCGCATCTCTTTTACTGAAACACTAAACAGCTACAACAATATTCTACTGCTGTGGCTTTGATACAGGAATATTGCTGTTATTATCTACGGATGCTGCAACCGCTGCTGCTGCTTCATACTGCTTCATACTGCTACTGCTGCTTCATACTGCTACTGCTGCTTCATACTGCTACTGCTACTGCTGCTGCTGCTGCTTCATTTACTTTGACATCTCTCTTCACTTGCATCTCTTTTACTGAAACACTGAACAGCTACAACAACATTCTACTGCTGTGGCTTTGATACAGGATTTTACTGTTATTTTCTAAGGATCCTGCTGCTGCTGCTGCCGCGGCTTGATACAGGCTTATTGCTGTTATTATCTGAGGTTACTGCTGCTGCCGCTGCTGCTACTGCTACTGCTACTGCTGCAACCCACTCTCTCAGAAGCTTACCCTGCTTCTAATGGATGCAGCCCGGCTGAGTATGCCACGCTGCGCTGGACTATGCTCCCAGGGTCGCTTCGGCGGTCATGCTTCATCTCCCTGCTTAATCTTCTGATTCTATCAGATGCAGCTGGCCGAGTAGCTGCGCTGAGCTGTCAATCGGACTCTTAATCAAAAGGCATCCATACCTGTATTCTTCACTCCTCTGATCGCAGGCTCCCCATCCTGCTGCCCATCCTGCAGCAGCTCTGAGCGGCACTGAATTCCGGCTCATCTTCCAAGTACATGTCTGCCCTCCTCGCAGCATCTTCCTGCTCGCCTTCTGTGGCTTCTCTGCATAAGCGTCTCACCATTGCTCACTCAACCTTCAATGCGGTCCGAGACACGGCTTTTCCCAACCTATCCTACTGTCCTGATTATCTACTCTCCAAACCCAAGATTCTAAGCGTAAGGGCGCCTGCGACATCAATGGCCCTCTCCGGTATGTCTTTCTGCCCCTACAGGTCTCCGCTTCTACACGGACGCTGCCCCTTCCGTGGGTTTTGGGGGGGGGGGGTTCTTCCAGGACCAGTGGTTCGCCGGGCCGTGGCCGCTACTTTTCCCCGGAGCATTTCCTCTGCCCTACACGAGACATTACCAGTGGTCGCGGCTGCGCGCGTGGAATCACACGTGGCAGAGAAAGAGGATCCCTGTCATGCGTGATAATCTCGACGTAGTGGAAGCATTAAACAAAGGTCGCTCTTCTCACCCAACATAATGTCCCCTGACCATTTCAACCTTCATCTCAAACATTTAAAGATCAAAGGCGCCTGCAACACAATAATAGCTCGCTCCGACACATCTCTCTGCCCCTACAGGTCCATGATGCGTTACACTCGCCTCCGCCGCAAAAAGATTTTAACGGACCTCCAATTCCCGCTCCAGACAACCTTCCCATGACAGCAACCTGGTTCAGAGCTCAGCTAAGATCCCTACTGCTCCTCTGCAATTTGTCTCCCCAGCTCTATACAGCCCACTCCTTCAGGATAGGCGCTGCCACGCGCGCGACCTCGCTGGGGCTCCCCCACTCTTCTCTGCAACAGCTGGGGCGCTGGTCCTCTTCGGCTTTCTCCACCTACATCAGGCCAGATGCGACCGCTATCATGGCAGCACAACGTCTACCGGCTTTCTCGTAAGCTCCCTGCAAAGCAAGTAAGCAATAAGATTCTGGTGGCGGCACGCACTTTCCTCAAACGCTCAAAGATGCGCATGCGCGCATGTTCTCAGCTCGCTCAAAGATTCCTCTGCTTCAGCGTCTAGCTGAATATGAGCACGCTCATATTCTCAGCTCGCTCTGCCTAAACAAACACGGGCCCCAGCGGACGCAGCCTGGCTGAGCGACCGTGCGAGAAGCCTCTCACTCATGCTCTCAGGCCCGCGCAGTACGTCCTGCTATCCCAATCGCAGGCCCGCTTTTTGGGGATTATGCACGCGAGCAAGCGCCGTGCTCAACAGCATCCCTCCCGGACCTAGGGCGCCAAACATGCTCAATCAATAAACATGCTTAAATCTAATAAGTCTAACGGCATTTTTTTCATAGGTCTCTCCAAGGTGAAATGGAGCTTTCGCGAAGGTTCACTGTGGTAGACCCGGCTGCTGCTGCCCAGGCCACAGGCTGCTCTTCCTCGGCTCATCAGACCAGCAACGCCCACATCCAGCCAACCAATAACCACCAGGACAGCAAGTTAAAAGCCGGAGACTCCCACTTGCCGGCCTTCTGAAGTCTGCAAGCCTCCGCCGCCCCACCTCCTCCTTCTCTCATCGAAGCGCGCTTGCCTGCTGCCTCTGCCGCCACCAGTGCCTAGGCCCCGGGGGGGATTATGCACGCGAGCAAGCGCCGTGCTCAACAGCATCCCTCCCGGGCCTAGGGCGCCAAACATGCTAAATCAATAAACATGCTTAAATCTAATAAGTCTAACGGCATTTTCCTCATGGGTCTCTCCAAGGTGAAATGAGAGAAGGGAGGATGAGAAAACCTCTCAGCAATTATTGGCTGATGTAAAACATATTTCCTTTACAATCTACATGTCTACAGTTGAGAGGATGGCTCATAAATTGTGTTTTTGAAACAAATATGGGTCTTAATCACGCTCAACCACGGCTTGTATCACCGTGAGGTCAGCCTCAGAGGAGCGCATGTGAGCGCAGAAGTCGGCTGCATACAATTCCATCGATAAGCTCCTTTCTCTTCCTGGTTTATCTGCTAAAGACAGCAACAGGTTTGGCTAACATACATATAACACATTTTTACATAATCTAAAATGCACATAGGATAATTTTTCAATTACTATAGGAATGATAAGAAAGAGGTGAAGTGTAAGACGGTTGATTTTAGAAATTGGATGCACTCGGCTGCCGCTAGCAAAACACAGGAGTTTACAGAGGACACACGCGTTTTGTTTTACTTTTTAAAACTCATTGGACTCATTTCCAAATGGAGGATTACATATCTACGCTCAAACCATTCACTGGATTTAAACAAGGAACTGGTCTGAACCGAAGTGGACTGTGCAGGTCATTTATAAGGTAAGACCCATAACTCATAGTTTTGCGTAGGGCTGGGCGATATGGCAAAAAAAAAAATCTCCGATTTTTTCACACCAAATCCGATTTTAATCAATTTATTTTTTTCTATTTAAAAACAAGCTACAACTGACAAAGAAATATATTATCCTTTATGCAGTTTAATCTAAATCCCCATGGAGCATAAGTGTAACAGGAATTAAGCCTTAAAACATGCTTGTAAACGAGATGGCTCTGCCATTGTAAACAGTGAAAATGTAGCTTAACAGTTTTATAATAACTTCACTTACAATGACACTATGCACCTTCAAAATAACTTAAATCACACAAACAAGGCCCATCGCAAATATATCAATCCTATTAAACACATGCATTATTTACATGAAATATCACATTTTAAAAACTGATTACTCAAAATAGAAATGTTGTAACAGACAGTATTTTCCAAAAGCCTCCTCGGGTTTTCATGCTTGTTCTTTCAACTGTGCCTGAGTAACTGTGCTGTAGTACAACGCTCGGTCCAGCTGGTGGCGCTAATACTAACTTCATTGACTCCCGCATTGTGCGAGCTTCCTGTTTACATTCTGATGCTGTAGCTAACAGCTACTGTAGCAGCTACTGTAGCTAACAGCGGGGAACACGTTGTTTGTATCAGAGCAATGAGAGCAATGTGTGAGACGTGTCTTTCCCCAAAGTGCAGCGGCTCAGTGGGACACGAGTGTGTGAGCGCCACGGACACGGGAGTGCGATTTGGAATAACGAGCGTGAGAGAGCGTGAAAGATGTGGCGTACGAACATGGCGTACGGACATAACGACCGGAGCCTGCGTGCGTGTGTGTGTGTGTGTTCTGGCGATTAAATAAAGTCTGATTCTTGAACGTTTGAAGTGTTATTGCAACAGCACCAACTGTGAGAGCGAGCATCAGGCCAGAGGGAGACTGTTAGCATTAGGTTAGCTTCAAAATGACTGCTCAACACCATAGACCCGCGGTTAGCGCGTTAGCGCTGTAGTTCTGCGCTGGAGAAAATAAAAATAGAATTTTAAAAAAAAGAAATCGCCCTAAACGTAAAACTCGAATTAATGATTAAAATCGATTAATCGCCCAGCCCTAGTTTTGCGTTTTGTATGAACAAACAATGCGGGCATAAAACATATTTTGCTGTAGCCAAACAAATTGTCCACTTGATTTATATGATGTATATGTTCATCTGATTGGACTGAAGTCAGTGCTTCACCAGCCTCACCGCTCGTCACCGGTGTTTCCACATTCACAGTGGCGGGCTTTACAGCACAGTGAGAGATGAAGAGTGAACAGGACTTCAGCAGCAAAACAGCCTTTTCTAGATGGAAATATTGGCAATATTTCAGACTCACTGAGGTTAAAGGTAAAAATGCGCACGTCGGGTGCACATTATGTTCCAGAACAAAACGAAAAAGTAACGCAATAGTTACTTTTACTGGTAACTAGTTACTTTTATAGTGGAGTAACTCCGTTAGTAACTCAGTTACTTTTTGGGAGAAGTAACTAGTAACTATAACTAATTACTTTTTCAAAGTAACGTGCCCAACACTGGTTACGAATAAATGGAGAAGTCTGTTTTTTTAATCATTTACATTCGGAAGGAAGTCAGTTACATTCACATTACATACAAAACAGACGTGAAATCAAACGCTCAAGGACGCTCTTACAACTATTTTTACCCATTATCATTTATGAACAAGACAATGGTGATGTTTTTCAATGTGATTCTTTTGCTTTGTTCATTCAGCCTCAGCACATGTCACACCTAGGAGTGTGACAATATCGTGATACTTTCTCACGCGATCGATTATCAATATGCTTTTGCCAAGTATCGATTTAAAAATAAATAAGTAAGAAATTTATTTGTATTTTTTTTAAATTAGTATCACTACTACGCATCTCCATTCCATTTATCATGAAATAAAGTGTATTTTTTCACTTAACATTTCTCTTTTATTTATGCCAATATGTGCTGTATTTGAATCCAGAGTTGATAATCAGTTAATAACTTACACTTATAACTATTTCGTGTTTATTCAGATTGCTTTACTAAAAGATATCGGATAACAGTACATTTCTGACCAATATATCGATAACAATTGTAACACAACCCTCCTCCTCCCCAACACCATCTCAGGAGGGAAAATCTCACATTAAATCTTCAATAACTGTAAAACCAAATAAATAGGCATCATTCTATTCTTTAGAATATTGAACTTGTGTATGGAGCTGGCACGTATTGAACAATACACATAACATAAAATTCCCTTTTTCTTTTTTTTTTTAACCAGAAACTCATCAACACAACCAATAATAGAACGGATTCAGGACTAAATCTTCAGACTTTCTTTAATCCCTCTTAAACCTAAAACCACCCAAAGATAGTCTACCTCACGTTATGTCTTAGCTACGTACTTAAAACTAAGTTCTTGGACCCTGCAGATGCAGAAATGTCCTGGGCTGAATCAGCGTGTCCTGATTGTGTAATGTCCCTCACAAACACACAAACACGATTAGCAACAAGGAAACGTTCTCACAAAGACGCACTTAAAATGGGAAACTCTGGAGCAAAGAGTCTGGCTCAGGCTCAATGGGTCTTCTGGGCCAACGAAACTCATTCAACAAAGGCTGAGCACATACTGAAGGTGGAGAGCTTATCATGGACTTCACATGAGAACGTGCAGATGAAGTCGGGCCGCACAAAATTGGAAAAATATATCTAATATGTTGAGATATTGATCCGATTCATGATTTTTGGAATCTGTTGAGACATGTAGACAGTCTCTCACTGCAATGAGATAATGTACTTCATTTCGTTTCGTTTTTTTATTCATTCCTGTCTTCCTGAAAATGTGAGACAGGCTTCTACTCTCTGACAGTGTTCAAATCAAAGTTAAAACAGTTCCGGGTATTCACTTGTTTTGTTAAGCACTTTGAGTTGCCTTATAAGCATGGTACTGTGCTACACAAATAACCTTGCCTAGTAATAACTTGCCAAGTAAAATGGTCCATACTAATATCCGTTTTTATTTTCAAGCAATTTTTTCCTCTTAAGTACAGATCTCCTTTTTCTAAATCCTTTCAATATTTCAGATTTTCTAATGTAGATGCAGTGTATTAAAGTTGGCTTTGAACAAGAATTAGCAGCAAACTCCGTGCACTTGACACAGAGGGATTTAGAAGCGAGACCACATGATAGCAGGGATTTCCCACTTCTGCCTTTTGCCTTCTTTCTTTTGGAATGAGCTTGTTGAGAAAATGTTTAACAGAATCATTATAATAAGTATCTTTCTATATATAAATCATTGGCAAAAATGATGCAAATATGTAATAGGCCCAATAAAACTTGTTGCCAGGCGAACGTACTGTATATCATCAATGCATATGTGCCAAAACTAAAAGCCAGAGAAATTACAAGGCAAACTAAACATTTGTACAAAAGTTTTTATGTCCGAGTCCTGGAACTATAGCCTGGTCGTTCGCCCCCGTCTCATTGTCGAACTCTGAGGAGTCTCCCTTTTTTTTCGCCCACTGGGTTTTTGCGTCATTCCTTGTAGATGCAGGATGTCTAAGGACAGTGATGATTTAGATACATTTATTAACATTTATGGGCATTGGTCCAGCTCCCTATGGACCAAAGGCTTCTATATGTTTGTTATTCTTGCATTATCAGTTTAATTCTCTGATCTGTTGTCGGTAAACTGAAAAAAAAAAAAAAAATGTATGTTGTAAATGGTTTTTCTTTTTTATACAAGCTTAGAGCAACATAAACATAACTTGGATTAATACATCTCACTGTGTGTGTAATAAGTCTGCGTCATATGTTACTTTCACACTGCAAGTTGTAATTACAGAAATAAATGGACTTTTGAACAATAAGTTTCACCTGTGTTTAAAAATCTTAGTATTCAAAGGTGGTTTGCCTCTCCACAGATATGACTTGCTATCCCAGTGAATTCACTTGCTTGGTCTTCAATACGGTGGAAAAAGCACTGGTCCCAGTCATTTTATTTTTTTCATATTTTAAAAACATCAGACCCTTTGAAAGTTAGTTAATGTTTAATACCAATATTTCTGTCTATACAAGTGGACGTATAAAAGTATCAGGATATAGGCAGAGATACAGAGACAGCAGGGATCAGGCTGAACATCTGACTATTACTCTATATTATGCAACATTATCTCCTCCGGCTGCAGTGAACAGGACTATTGTGTAGATGCGACCCATTCAATCGCTCCTGACACATGCAGACACAGTAACCAGTAACCACTGTGTAAACCATCAGCAGCGCACAAAACCAGACTCACAAAAGACAAAACAGGGGAATCACATTTGGTTTGGTCACAGAATTATAATGAGAAACTCATAACCGCAAAATCATGAATGAGTGTAGGCCGCTAGGAGCAATGTGTGATTCAATAAGTTTTGACAACCACCTGCAGAGTTGTTTTTTTTCCACAAAAGTATGAAATTGATCAAAATAACAAACTATACATATGAAATTTCAAACCAGCTACTGTAGAAACCCAACACAAGAATGAATACACACCCAATAGAATTCACTTTAAGCAAGTTTTCAAAATGGTTTTCTGACGCCATGTGGGCTCCTTCATGAATAATAGCTTATATGAAGTAAAAGTACTGACTTGAGTACTTTTTGACGTTAAGTAAGGAGTTAAAGGGGCTATACCAAACTTTTTATGTGGGAAAAAGAGTTGATATTTTTGACCTTGTTGGTTCTATGAGTGGCCAGTACTTGTGTGGTCAATAACAAATTATTTTTCTTCTGATTCTGCATGGTCAGCATGTTGCCAAAACTTTGCATCACAGCGGTCTCTAAAAGGCTATAGGATTAATTGCTTGACATTTTTCTGCAACTGACCCTAAAGCACTGTAAACAACGATTACATGTTAAAGAACCATGCTACACACTCTTACACACCCACCGGGTCACAACACGGTCAAAATTTCCACATAAAAAATATGCATAACGACCCTTTAAAAATGGGACGAACTCAGTCAAGAGACATTCAAGAGATGACAGACTTCAATAACAATAACAGAAAATGTATGCAATTAATAGTAGAAAAACTAAAAAAGGGGAAATATCTTGCAAATAAAAATGGCTATAATATATTAAACTAATCTTAGACTATTTAGTATTGTTTGTGGAATAAAAAGGCCTTACAACTGGCACTATCAAATCCAATATTTTGACTGCATATCCCAAAAGCCAATGTATTGCACCGTCTGTCAAATATACAATCTGATATATTCTTGCTTGCATTCTTAAACTCATCACTCAACATCATTATCATATCCACAATCAAAAAGCAAACAGCAGTCCAGCAGCCTTTAGGATCACTTGTAGATTTTGCAAGGGCACTCGCACTTGCACAAAACGATATGATAAAGCAAAGCGTAAAAACAAAAGAAAAAAATGCGAAAACCATATTGCCACGTTCCTGACAAGCAACACTGTCATAAATCACACAAAAAAAACGTGGCTTCAGTGCATGACAACAAACGTGTGAGCAACAAGTGACACTCACCAAAGTTTGCTCATACTGGAGAGCCCGCTGGTCAGACCCGTCCCCCGCCATGGCTGTGGTTTCGTACCCGGCGCGAGGAGCCTGATTCTCGACTTCAAAATGCGCTCAGACCCGGGCCCCGAGCAGGCAGCGGTGGAAGCGGCAGAGGCGCAGGCAAAGGCAGGGAACAGCGCAGAGTGTGTGAGAGCTCTCCGCAGCGACAGAGAGACAGAAAGTGTGTCCTGATTGCACAAAGTTCCTTCATTTTATAGCCTGAAGTCTCCGTCTGGATCCACAGTGCGAGGCGGGACTACAGGCGTGGGTTGATGCAGGACTGGACCTCCCATCTGCAACAGCTGCCAATCAAAGTACAGCCAGCAACTTTGTTTTGTATTTTGAATGAACGGACTGGTTTGTTACGCATGGTGTGTACTCTGCGCGATCAGCTGAAGGGAAGTCAGGAAGAACTCAGGTGCAGTTTACAGCTCAGCCTCAAATCAAAGACGTTTGGGGTTTTCTGGAACTAGAACTCATTTTGACTGATTCCATTCAAAACCAATGAGATTCTGGGAACGTTTTTCACCCTATTCATGTAAAGAAAGTAATTTATAAGGTTTTTGGTTTGTTTTAACGTTTTTAATAAGTATTAAATACAGCAAAAACAGCATCCTCTTTTGCACTTTTTTATTTGTTTGTTTGACGTGACAGTGTGTATTAATGAGCAGCAGTTCTGTAAATACACCAGATTGTATCCTTGAGCTAATTACCATCTGTTGTCCGACAGTCGCACTCACAAACACACACTCATTCACACTGAGCAGTTGTGTGATTGTACAGGGAGAACATGCAAACTCCATGCCGAAAGGCCCTGCCTGGAGGTGGAATCGAACACAAGAACTTCTTGCTGTGATGTGTTATCCAATTCAATATTTTTTTAGTTAACCCCAAATCACAACACCAGTCATCTCAATGGACTTTACAAAGTTGTTGATTCCTCAACAACAGATCAGAGAGTCAAATTGAAGCACCTGCCCATCGGCATCTATTCACTCTCTCATTACATTACCGGTGCACCTGGAGGAAACCCAGTCAGACACAGGGAGGACATGCAAAATCCAAACAGAAAGGCCTGCAGGTGGAACAAGACCTTATTCTTTCTGTGAAGCACAAGCGCTAACCACTGCAGTACACAAAAAATATTTCAAATGTGTTTATTTTTCTAAATTATGATTCATAAAACTGTACACATTTAAAATGTGCTTTTACAAGTTTGTAGAAAAGTGATTGAGATCTACAGACAGTTTCAGACGTCTGGAAGATGATTCCATCTTTAATGGAACCAAATGAACTGAGACTGATTGTGCGAAGACAGGATTTTCTCTGTGAAGAAGATGACATAGTCTGGGATCGCGTCTTTATTTCAGACAGAAGACATGTTTTATTGTCGATGGTAGAGACAGCACGAACAAAGCACACGATCACAGATACAATAGAATGCAAGTGTATTATACAGAGCGGAGGCATGGAGACCTCCAATCAGCAGCTTCCACGGTGTGCTTGTAGCTTGGTCTTCAGATAGACAAAACAAGGGAAAAGTACTGGCTTCTGCACATTGATAGAATGATGAGTTTAACTTTAACAAAAGTTGCTTAAAAGTGTTATGAAATCTCACATTCCCCCCTCTGGTCATACATTCACGTGTGACCATCAGGATCGATAAACAGCAACATAACATCATAACTCAATACTTCAAAAACTCATAAAGTCGGTACTTCACTCGGTACTTCAAAAAACTCAGAACTCGGAATACTTCAAAAACTCAGAAAACTCATAAAACATTTTCAGATCTTTCATAAAACTTGTCAACAATCTTCAGTAAAATACCAAACTTCATCAGTCGATGTGGATCCAGATATTGCTTTGAAAACAGTCTCTCCCACTTCTCTGTGTTGGTTTCTTCAGGCTGCATTTGTTGTGTCGAGCCATGAATTCTTCTGTGACGTGTCTTTCAATCACACGTTTCAGCTTCAGTGTCCAGATTCAGAAATCAAATTCAGTCCAAATTATGTCCAAATTCAGAAATCCAATTGTTCCAAATTATGTCCAAATTGTGTAATCCAATTGTTCCAAATGGTGTCCATGCAAAAGAGGACGATGGTGTTGTCCATGTCTCAGCAGCTCACAGCCTGACTGGAATCAGGGGCTGTGCAGATTGTCCAAGTGTGCTGGTCCAGATGCATTCTCTTGAGGTTTCTCAGTTTTGGCTTAAAAAAAAAACACATTTTTGTGTAAAAAAAAAAGTCTTCTGTTCTCTAGATGTTACAGACAAGGCCCGCATCCTTCCACCACCTGAAGAAGATGACATGTCTGGGATCGCGTCTTTAATTCAGACAGAAGACATGTTTTATTGTCGATGGTAGAGACAGCACGAACAAAGCACACGACCACAGATACAATAGAATGCAAGTGTATTATACAGAGCGGAGGCATGGAGACCTCCAATCAGCAGCTGCCACGGTGCCATGTAGCTTGGCCTTCAGATAGACAAAACAAGGGAAAAGTACTGGCTTCTGCACATTGATAGAATGATGAGTTTAACTTTAACAAAAGTTGCTTAAAAGTGTTATGAAATCTCACATCTGTTTGGGGAAAAGTTTAACACAAGAACTCCCAGAGCAGTCAAATTGGCGGCTCTTATCTTTAGAAGCGTAGTTACTCGGCATAATTACATTTGTGGTCTTCCTGTATCTATATGTAGATTATTGCTATGTCATTATTTTCATGACACTATCTTTTTTTAACCTTTAACTACCAGAACAGTCACTTTGACTTCATTGGAATGTACATTTTTAGCAATTTGTAGCATTTTTCATTTGTGATTTTGAATGTACTTCTTTGATTTTTGTGTCCAAATCGTCTATGAATCACTTTGTACTTGATATATATTTTCTATAAAGCTGATATCCAAGTTTTATGGTCCCACACATTTACAGAGGATCAAATGATTCCTCAGTTTCTCCGACTGACTGAGTGTTTGAAGTTGTGTTGCAGTGAAGTGGAGAACACACTGGTCTCTTTTCTCTGAGCTGTCAGCGTCGGACTCGCTGCAGATCAATCCAGATAAAGCTCCTCCAACGGGACAATAATCAGGTTAATCATTACTCTTACTTTTGTGTCCGTCTGTTAAAACTCCTTCACAGTTTCACCTCTTGCAGAATGGAGCCGCTCCTCAAGGTTAAACCAGGACTCAAGACTTTGTTCTCTCCTTATTATGGAAAATAACCAGATTTTACTCTTATTTATTGGAAGAATCAGAAACGCATTTGTTTCTGATTTGAGCTGACATGTTGTTTATTTCACTAAATTCATACATTCACAGGTACAAAAGAACCATCATGTAACTCCTGAATCCACCCCCAGAGGAGTTCGTTATAGAGTGATGTTCTGGGGTCCTGGGTTCACTGAGCTGTGACTTTAGGAAACTGATTTTGAAAATGCAAAGTTTGTTTTGTGAAAAGCCGACACAGATCTAAACAACTCCTGTAGGGACTCTGAGGAGCACAGGGACTGGCCTCCTGATGGGACTCTGAGGAGCACAGAGACTGGCCTCCTGTTGGGACTCTGAGGAGCACAGGGACTGGCCTCCTGTTGGGACTCTGAGGAGCACAGGGACTGGCCTCCTGTTGGGACTCTGAGGAGCACAGGGACTGGCCTCCTGTTGGGACTCTGAGGAGCACAGGAACTAAACATAGAGAGGCAGCGTTTTAGATTTATGAAGCTAAAATCTGGAACAATCTTCCTGAAAATGTGAGACAGGCTTCTTCACGGACAATGTCCAAATCCATTTTTGGTCAGAAAAACAGTTGTGTTTAGCTTCGATAACAACTGAAGGATTGTACCTTCAGTCTTTTGAATGCACTGTGATTGTTTATATTTAAAGCCTTGTGTGTAGTTTTGTGAAGCACTTTGCGTTGCCTTGTGTGTGACCTGCACTGTTCATATAAATAAACTTGCCATGCCTTGCCTAATACGTCTCCTTTAATACACAGACTAAAGGGCAGAAGTGAAATGGCTAAACACAGTCATAATAATCCGTATCATTTAAACTATCGTTACATCTACATTCCTCATCTCCATCAGTCTCTGCTTTAATCCCACAAAGACAAATCTGCTGCTTGTTTTTAAAACAGTTTTGGTGAACCAGAAATCACTTCATCAACAGTTTAACCTCGTGTGTCTCTTGTGTAAAATCTGGTGATGAATATGGTGCTTGTTGTTCATTATGGTGGAATGGGCCCATGGCACAGATTAGCAGCCGTGCTCCGGCCTGTCTTCCCCAGGGCAGTTATGGCTGAAGTCATGTAGCATTCGACCACTGCATAGGATGAAGTGAGTTCAGCTGCAGTTCTTCAACAAGTCTCTGTTACACAACCTCCACACACTCTGCTGAAACAGTAGATTAGCTACAGCAGAGAAGGATAAATGCATAAAGTAAACAGTATCAATAACTATGGGACGTTTTACAAATATCCACAATTCCGCTTTGATAGGACTTCTGGAATAAATGGAAATCACAATAAATATCTTCATATTTAATTTCACAGATAATGTGAGTCTTCCCTTCACCGCACACTCCCCTGTGGGCCCTGTTCACCTGAGAGTTAATGAATGTCTGTGTCAGAGAAAAACACATTCCACTCAATAATAAGGACTTGTGTTTGTGACGTGCTGTCAGTGTGATCATCAACAAGCTGCAAATATAATGATCATGATTATCTGTCACTGTCGCTAACACAAAGCTAACCACTTTCGCTAACGGACACAGTTTGTTTGACAGAAGTGTGAAGTGAGACAGATCACTCACACGGCATGAGGAATCACCGTCTTTTAAGAAGGTTTCAGATTTCCATTTGAACAACATTCATCAATCAATCCCATTTATTTACAAAGCATTCTTCACAAGTTCTTCACAAGCAAATCCTCATTCATGTTCATTAAAAACAGAGAAGTGGCTCAGCTGGTAGAGAATTGGCCCTTGAGCCTGAAAGTTGTGGGTTCGATCCCCCACGAGAGATACTCCAACTGCTCCCACTGAAGTCTGCTGTTGTTGTGTCCTTGCGCCAGACATATAAAAATAGTCCAAATACATGTGTTAAAAATTCTAGCTTCAATCACTAGCTGTATGACATTATGAGCCTGCAAAGCACTTTGGGCAGCTTGTGTTGTTGTAAATGTGCTATACAAATAAATCTGACATTGACACTGACATGAATTAGGCCCCTGTCACATCACGGCATTTTACTTTGACTATGTGTTATTTAAATTCCTTCATTCTCTCCATTATCTTATGCAACGGCAAAAATAGGTTTCCGAGCTTTACTATGTCAATGCTAAAGGTGAAGGTTGCAATAGTAAACAACAACATACAGATACACTGGGGCAAAAAAGTATTTAGTCAGCCACCGATTGTGCAAGTTCTCCCACTTAAAATAATGACAGAGGTCTGTAATTTTCATCATAGGTACACTTCAACTGTGAGAGACAGAATGTGAAAAAAAAATCCAGGAATTCACATTGTAGGATTTTTAAAGAATTTATTTGTAAATTATGGTGGAAAATAAGCATTTGGTCATTTCAAACAAGGAAGATCTCTGGCTCTCACAGACCTGTAACTTCTTCTTTAAGAAGCTCTTCAGTCAGACTCCAAACTCCACTATGGCCAAGACCAAAGAGCTGTCAAAGGACACCAGGAAAAGAATTGTAGGCCTGCACCAGACTGGGAAGAGTGAATCTACAATAGGCAAGCAGCTTGGTGTGAACAAATCAACTGTGGGAGCAATTATCAGAAAATGGAAGACATAAAAGACCACTGATAATCTCCCTCGATCTGGGCTCCACGCAAGATCTCATCCCGTGGGGTCAAAATGATCATGAGAACGGTGATCAAAAATCCCAGAATCACACGGGGGGACCTGGTGAATGACCTGCAGAGAGCTGGGACCAAAGTAACAAAGGTTACCATCAGTAACACACTACGACGACAGGGAATCAAATCCTGCAGTGCCAGACGTGTCCCCCTGCTGAAGCCAGTGCATGTCCAGGCCCGTCTGAAGTTTGCCAGAGAGCACATGGATGATACAGCAGAGGATTGGGAGAATGTCATGTGGTCAGATGAAACCAAAGTAGAACTTTTTGGTCAATGATAAACTCAACTCGTCGTGTTTGGAGAAAGAAGAATACGGAGTTGCATCCCAAGAACACCATACCTACTGTGAAGCATGGGGGTGGAAACGTCATGCTTTGGGGCTGTTTTTCTGCTAAGGGGACAGGACGACTGATCCGTGTTAAGGAAAGAATGAATGGGGCCATGTATCGTGAGACTTTGAGCCAAAACCTCCTTCCATCAGTGAGAGCTTTGAAGATGAAACGTGGCTGGGTCTTCCAGCATGACAATGATCCCAAACACACCGCCCGGGCAACGAAGTAGGTGCTCCGTAAGAAGCATTGGAAAGTCCTGGAGTGGCCTAGCCAGTCTCCAGACCTTAACCCCATTGAAAATCTGTGGAGGGAGTTGAAAGTCCGTGTTCACTGCTCTCGAGAAGATCTGCATGGAGGAATGGGCCAAAATACCAGCTACTGTGTGTGCAAACCTGGTAAAGACCTAAAGTAATTGTTTGACCTCTGTTATTGCCAACAAATTTTACCAAGTATTGAGATGAATTTTTGTTATTGAGCAAATATTTATTTTCCACCATAATTTACAAATCAATTCTTTAAAAATCCTACAATGTGAATTCCTGGATTTTTTTTCCACATTCTGTCTCTCACAGTTGAAGTGTACCTATGATTAAAATTACAGACCTGTCATTATTTTAAGTAGGAGAACTTGCACGATTGGTGGCTGACTAAATACTTTTTTGCCCCACTGTATATATAGCCTACATATTTCACGTATTCACAAAAGTAATCTTTTATTTATATACCGCCTTTTTCACTGCACATCGGAGTCTCAAAGCGGTTTACAATTGTTATTTTTGGGAGTGGGGGTGCCAGAACAGGAGGCACATGCCAGACCTATTGTACATATTTTTAGTGGTAGGGGAAACCGGAGCACCCGGAGGAAACCTACGCAGACACGGGGAGAACATGCAAACTCCACTCAGAAAGGCCCTGGTCCAACCGGGATTTGAACCCAGGACCTTCTTGCTGAGAGGCGAGAGTGCTATCCACTCAGCCACCGTGCCGCCCACACAAAACACATTAGCATTGACATTAAATCAACATTCTACCTGGACTCATGAAGCAATTAGCAATAGTTTTGAACCTCACACCTTTGAGTAGAGTTTTTATAAGAATGACTTTCTTCCTCCCTTCTACAAAGCTCAAAGTAAAAGTAAGAATTATCCGGTTGGCCCTTCACTCTCAGCTTCACACTGCTGTATCCACTCACAGTATTGCACATAGTAAAAAAGATATAAACAAACCATCACCACTTACTAAAGCCTTCTCATTAGTCGTTTCACTCTTGATCTTTGGAGACATGGACAAGGAACGACCTCACCGCCCCCGACTTTACCACATCGTACAATTACTCCTAATTTGTGCCACTACACTGACTTTTTATTTCTCAATCGCCCATCTCCACACTGCTGCATGTGATCTTGTTAGCCTAGCATGAAGTTAATAATAATCAGACTTTTAATCTATTGAACTAAATGCAAACTGCTGTAAAGGAAATGTGTCGCTATGGTAACTACAGTAGCACTTGCTCTGCTCTGGTGGAAAACCATCTGAACCGGAACCAAAACCCGACCAGGACCAGTCTAGAATCAGCACATCTTGAAATGAAGACTGCAGGTTGTGGTTGTATTTGTTCACAACATTCTACTTTTCTGTTGGACAAACAATGTATTTGCAACGGAAAAGTGACTATAGGAATGGTATGTAAGGGAAGGTCAATTCAATTCAATTCAAATAACTTTATTTATGCGTGAGGAACTTCTTTTGCAGGCAGAGCACCAGTGGGGGTACATAAAAACACAGAAACGCAAGCTCTAGAATACAGACCATGAAACAGACCATCTCCCAATCAGCTGTTTACAAGACGGAGTGGGGAGGGGTGGAAGGTGGATGTCACCCTTTTCATTTTGAATGGGTGGGACCTGTACCTGTGCCCTGATGGAAGCTAAGTCCCTCCATAACCTGGTCCCATCATACCGCTCTGACCTCCTCCATCATCCCTGTCCCACCTGCGGCCTCAGATCCATAGACTCCTCACTCCCATCAGGACTAAACACCGAACTTTGGGGGACCGAGTCTTGGCCGCAGCTGCCCCCATGCACTCTCTGGAACCCACTCCCACAACCAATCAGAAACTCAGACTCACTACAGAACTTTAAATCACTTCTCAAAACCCGCCTGTTTCAGCCTTTCCTTCATTTTGTTCTTCAATGTCTATTTTTGTATGTTTTGTAAAGCGTCTTTGAGTGTCGGAAGTTTTATATAACTTTGATGTATTATTATTATTATTAATATCATTATCAGTGGTATTTATGTAAGGGAAAAAGTTACTATAGCAGTGGTAAAGTTAAAGGTTACAATAGTAAACAGCAAAAAACACATGCACTGTACATATTCTCAACCTACATTAGCATTACCATTATGCTAATACACAATTACTCCTAATTCGAGCCACTATACTGACTTTTTATTTATTTATCCCCCATCTCCCCACTGCAGCATGTGACCTTATTTGCTTAGCATTTGAGTTAATAAAAATCAGACGTTTTAATCTATTGAACTATGCAGAGGAATATCCCCAGGGCTCTTCTCGAAGCGGTTCTACACAGCGGAGGAGTTATGGCAGTAATGAACAATCGGCTTCATTCACTCGTCCCAGGAGCAGAGGCGGCGGCAACATTGACCTCTTTTGTTTGGAAATGCGAAGATAGAATGGAATAACAACAACAAAAGCAGTGAAGACCGATGCGAGTGTGAAATTAGCCAAGAAACGTCCGATAAAATGGGTAAAAATAGTGCAGATCTGAACAGCAATAAAGTTATTTTTCCCCCTCAAATGGGTTATTTTAAAATACTGTGGTGTCTATAATCGCTGATGCCTTGAGGACTGCCATACTTAAATAATGTTTGAATCCATTTTGTGATGTTTTGTGCCAATTACCAATATTTCCCAGCCAACTGTGTTTCAACCCCTAGGGGTACAGGAGCTAGTTGGAATAATTTTCAAAACTTGCAAACATTGATTGTAACAGGTTACTTATGTGCTACCATGACATGTTGTACGTCGTTTTGAGGCCAATTTTCCCAAGAAAACAACCACACTGTTCTAAAATCTAAACCCAGGACACAATGATCGGTAATAAAGAAGGCAATCACAGGCTTTCTCTACATTTGGTCCAGTTTTTGTTCAGTCCAAGCATGAACTCATTTTGTTCAGAATATTCAAAGGTCTAGTTGAATAAAAGCAATAATTTGGTTAAAGTCTTATATTATCAAAACCAATCAATTCAAATCAAATAATTAGACACCAAAGATTACAGCCAAATAGACTTTTCATTAAGAGAATGATGGAGACCAAGATATAATAGTAAAACCTAAAAACTTCAGAATGTGACAGATAATTCTAGCCTTAAAAACGTGCCCTGTCTATGACTATTAAAGCTGATGTACCTGACTTTTGTGTTTACTAAAAGATTCATGAAGGGGCAACAGTGGCTCAGTTGGTAGCAATGGCCTTTGAGCCTGCATGTCCTTCTCCACCGACTCCGACTGATGTCTGCTGTCGTTGTGTCCTTGAGAAAGACACTTAGCCCCACTTTGCCTGAAGCCCCCGCTGAAAGATCAAGTCTATGCTCTCATAAACAGATCAGCCATTCCCCTGTGGACTCATTACCTGCAGAGGATCAGTGAGGAGCTGGTGCTATGTAACTTGGGTGGCATCACTGGGTCGGGGGGGGTAGAAAATGGATGGATGGAAGGAAAACAACAAAGATGGCGCCTCGTACGGTCGACACGGCTCTTTGCTGCTCTCTTTTTCTTTTGTTTTTACTTTTTAAATGTGCATCTGGCTGTTCCTACACCCGTGAGGAACTTATGAACATCCGACCCACCGTTCCCATGGTCATGGACCTATTGCCTGTTTTGGCATCTGCGGCTGATTTAGTTCATGTTCTAGCCAAAAAAGTGTGGGCCCGTAAAAGGGGAAAGCGCGGAGGCCTGCACGTGCGTCTTAGGAGGAGAGGAGCGCGCACGGCTCTCCCCGGCATTTTTCTCACCAACGTACGCTCACTGGGCAATAAGATGGACGAACTCAGCCTGCTCATGAGAAGAAACAAGGACTTCGCCTCATCCTGTATCCTCTGCTTCACTGAGACCTGGCTAAATGAGCGGATCCCGGACTGCGCTCTGGAGCTGCAGGGCTTTGGGCTGTTCCGCGCGGATCGCCATTGTGCGCTCTCAGGGAAGAGCAGAGGCGGTGGGCTGTGTTTCTACGTCAATACAAACTGGTGTAACGATGTGACAGTGATCTCCAAGCACTGTTCTCCTGCTCTGGAATATCTTTTCATTCATTGTAAACCCTTTTACTCCCCTCGTGAATATGTTTCTTTCATTCTTGCCTCTGTTCACATACCGCCATGCGCGGACGCGCGCGAGGCTCAGCGCGCACTCGCAGAGCAAGTACTGTGTATGGAACGTTTATACCCGGACTCTCTGATTATTATCCTGGGGGATTTTAACAAGGGAAACTTGAGCCAGGAATTACCCAAATACAGACAGTTTATCAAATGCCCGACCAGAGAGGAGAACACTCTGGATCACTGTTACACCACCGTGCGTGGAGCTTTTCGCGCTGTTCCCAAGGCAGCCCTCGGCTTCTCAGATCACTCCATGATTCATCTGGTTCCTGCTTACAGACAGAGACTAAAGCTCTCAAAACCTGCAGTGAGGAGCTCCAAAGTGTGGTCTGATGAAGCTGTGGAAGAGCTGCGTGCATGCATGGAATCTACAGACTGGGACCTTTTCAGAGCTGCCACAGATAGTTTGGATGAATATACGGACACTGTGACGTCATACATTCACTTCTGCGAGGATAGCATCATTCCAACAAGGACCAGGGTCATCTATAACAACGACAAACCCTGGTTCACTGCTAAACTCCGGCAGCTCAGGAAAGCAAAGGAGTCTGCTTTCAGGGAGGGGGACCGCAGCGGCTACAAAGCAGCTAAATATCAGTTCAGGAAAGAACTGAAAGCAGCCAAGTCCCGGCACAGAGAACGACTACAGGAGCAGTTTGGTAACAACGATACTGCTTCTGTCTGGAGGGGCCTACGGGAGATCACCAACTACAAACCCAAAGCCCCCCCCTGTGCTGACGACCACAAGATAGCTGACGAACTGAACTTATTTTTCAGTCGCTTTGATGCTGCCCGACACCTCTCCCTCCCCCACCCCCCACTACTCTAACGACCCACCCATCAGCCCTGCCCCCAGCCTAACAATAGCCTCTAAAGACATTAAACAACTCTTCTTGAGGCTGCACCCCCGCAAAGCTCCTGGCCCGGACCACGTGTCTCCGGCCACTCTGAGACACTGCGCCAGTGAGCTAACTCCTGTGTTCACTGACATTTTCAACACCTCTCTGCAGTCCTGCCATGTCCCGGCCTGCTTCAAATCCTCCATCATTGTCCCCGTCCCGAAGAAGCCCAGGATCACAGGACTCAATGACTACAGACCTGTAGCACTTACGTCTGTCGTCATGAAGTCATTTGAACGCCTGGTTCTCTCCCATCTCAAGTCCCTCACCTCCCCCCTCCTGGACCCCCTGCAGTTCGCCTACAGAGCCAACAGATCTGTAGACGACGCCATTAACCTGGCCCTCCACCACATCCTACAGCACCTGGACTCCCCGGGGACCTACGCCAGGGTCCTATTTGTGGACTTCAGCTCTGCCTTCAACACAATCCTGCCATCCCTGCTCCAGGACAAGCTCTCCCAGCTCAACGTGCCCGATTCCACCTGCAGGTGGATCACTGACTTCCTGACGGACAGGAAGCAGCGAGTGCGTCTGGGGAAGAATGTCTCGGACTCTCGGATTATAAATACAGGAGCCCCACAGGGCTGTGTTCTTTCTCCCCTGCTCTTCTACCTGTACACCAACCACTGCACCTCCAGCCACGACTCCGTGAAGCTGATCAAGTTCGCGGACGACACCACCCTCATTGGACTCATCTCCAACAACGATGAGTCCGCCTACAGGAGGGAGGTGGACCGGCTGGTGTCCTGGTGCAGTGGTAACAACCTGGAGCTGAACGCCCAGAAGACAGTGGAGATGATTGTGGACTTCAGGAAGAGCACTGTCCCCCCGCCCCCACCCTCCGTGATGGACTCCCCCATCACCTCTGTGGAGTCCTTCCGTTTCCTGGGCACCACCATCACCCAGTACCTCAAGTGGGAGCCGACCATCAGCTCCCTCATCAAGAAGGCCCAGCAGAGGATGTACTTCCTGCGGCAGCTCAGGAAAGCCAAGCTGCCTGCACAGATGTTGGTGCAGTTCTACACGGCCATCATCGAGTCCATCCTCACCTCCTCCGTCACCGTGTGGTTCGCTGGAGCCACAGTCAGGGACAAACAGAGACTACAGCGCATTGTGCGCTCTGCAGAGGAAGTGATCGGCCGCAGCCTTCCATCGCTGCAGGACCTGTACGTCGCCCGAGCTCGAGGCCGGGCTGGTCGTATCACAGCCGACCCCTCTCACCCTGCACATGGACTATTCCAACCACTCCCCTCAGGCAGGAGGCTGCGGTCCATCAGGACTAGAACCTCCCGCCACAAGAACAGTTTCTTCCCCTCTGCTGTTGGACTCTTGAACACTTCTTAACCTGTCCCCCCGCCCTTTATAAAGTCACTTTACTGCCCATCATACATCACTTTACTTCACTGTACTGCTGTCACCTTACATTGTGTGCACCATGTGCACTTGTATATTGTAAATAGTAACTGTAACTGTAAATGTCCCTAATAGCTCTCATTTAATTTTGTTAATATTTGCCATGATTATACTGCCATCTATTGGTGAAACATGAAACGGAACTAACAAGCTCATTACGTTTTGACCCGACCCCAATTCAGTGCGCACTCAGCCAATTCAGCGCCATAGACTGCCGCATTTTTCCCGGTCTCAGGTAAAATCCATAAAATGTTAATAATTGTACAATAATATCTCGAGTAACAAGATGTTAATGTATGTTTTGTATTTAAGTAGACACTGAGACGAAAGCAGTGTGTTTTGCGGCCAAGTTGAGCAATTAGCCCCTCGTGGAAGTCAGCTCACGAGGTTCGTTTCTTTTTGTGTACTTTTATTTTCATATACACACAAATGTATTTTAATACGTTTTTTGTATGTGATTCTTTTTGTGAGCAGTTCTCACGGGTTGCAAGGGTTCCAAATACAAGAATAAACCCTGTTTTATCTACCTCGTGCTCATGCTATTTCCTGAGGGTGCTACAGTGAGAACTCTTCTGCTCCGCATGGGTAGACGAGACTGTGCCAGCGCCAGGGTGCAGAGGGACGACAGCGCCTCCATTAACCACGGCCACATGCACAACAAGCAACTAAAGCGGGAAATCCAGGTTTCCAAATGAATGTTGCCACAAGGACTAAGTTTATTTCATAAGTGAATAATATAAACACAAAGGACAATTATAATAAGTAAGAAGACACAGTATTTCATCTGTTGTTGATCTGAGGACTGAAATAATTTTCAATTGATTTTTGTTTCAAGTTTAAGTGATTTTGCATACAATATTATTATTTGTGTTTATGCTAAGTTACTACAGTGTTCATATTTGATTGTTATCAGTTAGTTGATGAAAGGATTTTATTATTGGTATATTCAAGATGTATGCTTGCTTATACTGTGATTTAAGTCAAACAAAATAAGTCAAGTTTAAGTTACACTTAGACAATTTTATAATATTTACTGTGCTATTAAGTTACATTAGTGTACAGTAACAGTTATATAAGGCAATAACCTCTTTATTTAACATCAAATATCTGATTGAACCCTAAGATATTCCTATCAATACCAAACAAAGTAGTAGTAACCAATGGCGAACGTTAATGCTCTCTCTGAAGTTGGTGAAGAAAGTGATGAGACGCTGAAGATAAATGAGCCACAAGATGAATCTAATAGCGTTGCAGATGATAATTCCACTCGTTCACAAGATGCACAAAGAAGCCAAAGAGTCCGAAGGTTAACGGAAAAGGGGCAAGAGCTGCACAATGATCAGGTAAAGAAAGCCACACATCGTTTCAGTATGTGCTATGAGAAGTGGAAGGCTGTCACTAAAGATGCTAAAGGTGCTATGGATGGATCTGGCTCTAAGAATCTTCTTACTGAACACGTCTCTCAGGTAACAAGTGCCTTGAACAATGTTTGTTCAGCATATGATGGCTTGCGACGCATGGTTTCTCCTGATGGTGATATAAGACGCAGGATGGACACACGCGAAGCAGTTACAAGGAGAATCTGTGAAGCATCAGAAAAACATCACTACCCAACTAAGGAGGGAAGTTTATGCTTAGAACATCCAAAGGATACAGAGTCAGTATTTAAGTTTGCTGCAGCATCAAAGACTAACTCAAAGGTGTCCAGCTGTCACTCCAGCAGACATTCCAGTAAAAGGCAAGATGCTGCGGCTGAAGTTGCTGCAAATGAAGCTGCTTTAGAAGTTCTACTTGAACAAGAAAATCGAATCAAGGAGATTGAAAAACAAGAAGCAGAACTTGCACAAAGGCAAAGAGATTTAGAAGCTAAGCGCAGAGAAGTAGAGCGGCTGGAGACAGTTAAAAACTAAACGCTGCTAAAGCAAGGCAACAAGTGTATGAACATAGTGAGTGTTCAGATGAAGAAATATATGATCTGCTTCACCAGCGCACATCTGACAATGAAAAGAAAGTGAAGTCGGACAACAAAGACTCTCCTATTAAAATGCAATGTGCTCCACAAAAAATGATGGCTCCATTTGAAGCAAACACAACAGAGCTAGTTAGAGCATTTGCAGAGTCTCTAAGTGCGAGTCGTCTCCCGGTCCCAGAGCCAACTATATTCAGTGGCGACCCCCTCAAGTACAATGACTGGAAGATTTCCTTTCAAACGCTCATAGACAGGAAAGGTATACCAGCTGAGGAGAAGTCATACTATTTGAGAAAGTATGTGGGTGGACCTGCCAGACAGGCCATAGAAAGCTATTTTCTTCTTGGCACAGAGCCAGCCTACTACACAGCATGGGAAGTTCTTGAAGAGAGGTATGGCAATCCATTCCTCATAGCCAAGGCATTCCGAGACAAACTCGATGCATGGCCAAAGATAAGTTCAAAGGGCAGTGTGGAACTTCGAGAGTATGCAGATTTTCTTCGCAGTTGTAATGCAGCTATGTCACAAATCAAAGGACTTGAAGTGCTTAATGACTGCAACGAAAACCAAAAAATGCTTGCCAAACTACCTGACTGGCTCACATCAAGCTGGAATAGAAAGGTAACAGAAATGCAAGAAATATACCACACGTTCCCAAGCTTCAGCCGTTTTGCAGAGTTTGTGTCCTATGAAGCCAAAATTGCATGTAATCCCATTACATCTCTCCATGCTCTCAAACCAAGTGAAGGTGAAAAGATTACTAAAGTGCCAAGGAACAGAACTTATGGTGCTAAGGTTATGGCGACTAATTCCAATGAAAAAGCTGGCAGCTGTATCTACTGTGAAAGATCAGGCCACTGTCTACAAAAGTGTTGGAAGTTCATGAATGAGAACATTGGAGAAAGACTAAAGTTTGTACAAGAGAAGAGGTTATGCTTTGGCTGCTTAAAATCTGGCCATCGCTCAAAGGATTGCGAAAGCAGAGAATCTTGCGACACATGCAAGAAAAAACATCCAACATGTCTCCATGACACTCGAACTAAGGAAGAAAGAACTCCAACGAAGAGTAATCAAGCAAATAGCAATGACAAGACAAACCAAAGAAAGATAAAAGATACAGATTCAACCACACAAGCTACAAATGTCACAACTAGTGAAGCCACTTCAAACAGAGTAATGCAAAACTCTAAAGACACTCACACATCCTCGATCATACCAGTGTGGGTATCAGCTGAAAGCGAGCCAGAACGAGAAGTTCTAGTCTATGCGCTCCTTGATACACAGAGCGACACTACCTTTATTTTAGGAGAGACTGCAACAGCTCTAAATACTAAAAGTGAACCTGTTCAATTAAAACTGACTACTATGTCTTCAAGGAACGCAGTTGTCTCATGTCACAAGATCTCTGGTTTGCAAGTGAGAGGATTTAACTCCAACAAGATCATTACCCTACCAGCAACATATGCAAGGGACTTCATTCCAGCAAATCGAGATCACATTCCGACACCCGAAACTGCAAAGGCATGGTCACATCTTGAACACATTGCAGATGAAATCGCTCCACTTCAAAGCTGCGACGTTGGTCTTCTGATCGGCTACAACTGTCCTCAAGCACTAGTTCCCCGTCAGGTGGTGTCTGGCAAGGAAAATCAGCCATTTGCACAAAGAACCGATCTGGGATGGAGCATCGTGGGCTTTGGAAATCCATGTTTTGATTTTGGAGATCCGTTTGGAATGAGTCATAAGGTTATTGTTAAGAAAGTGGTGCCTGGTGCTCAAACATCTTCAAACCTCACCAATGAAGTGCATTATGTTTACAGGACTCAAATCAAGGAGATTGTTTCACCTGCTGATGTACTAAGAATGTTGGAGTCTGACTTTGTGGAAAAAGCCTCAGAAGATGTTAAAATCTCTCAAGAAGATCTGAGATTTTTGACCAGAATGAAGGAAGGCATTAGACTCAAAGAGGATGGACATTTTGAGATGCCGCTTCCGTTCAAGTGTGAAAGACCTAACCTTCCCAATAACAAAATATGCGCCATCCATAGACTCAGATGCTTGGAAAGGAAGCTAAGAAGAAACAAACAGTACTATGTGGACTACAAAAAGTTCATGGAGGAGATCCTAGCTCATGGTGATGCTGAGAAGGTACCTCAACAAGACATTGAGAAGTCCCCGGCATGGTACATCCCACACCATGGGGTGTATCATCCACAAAAACCGGGAAAGATCCGCGTTGTCTTTGATGGCTCCGCTAAGTTTCAAGGAACATCCATTAATGATCATCTTCTGACCGGCCCAGAGCTTACCAACACCTTGCTCGGAGTCCTGTGTCGTTTCCGCAAAGGCCCAGTGGCAATAATGTGTGACATAGAACGCATGTTCCACCAGTTTCACGTGTGTGCCCCTGACCAAGACTATCTACGGTTCTTATGGTGGGAGAATGGTGACCTCGACACTCCATTTGCCGTTTACAGAATGAAGGTACACCTATTTGGTGCGGCTTCTTCCCCAGGTTGCGCAAACTTCGGCCTTAAGCACCTGGCATCCGAAGGAGAGGGACACTTCAGCAAAGAGACAATAAAGTTTATCAAAACAAATTTCTATGTCAACGACGGATTAGCAAGTGTCGGTACCGAAAGTCAAGCAATACAACTCGTCAATGAGGCGCGTGAACTCTGCAGCAAAGGCAACTTACGTTTGCACAAGTTCATCTCAAACAGCACCAAGGTTCTTGTCTCACTTCCGAGTGAAGAATGCCCTGTATCTGCCAAAGATTTGGACATGGCGTTAAGTGAAGTTAAAATGGAGAGAGCACTTGGTGTGCAATGGTGTGTAGAATCAGACCAGTTCCGGTTCAGAGTCACTGTGAAAGAAAAGCCACTCACTCGAAGAGGAGTTTTGTCAACCGTTGCCTCAGTGTTCGATCCACTTGGATTCGTGTCACCCTTTATCTTGCTGGGAAAGCAGATCCTTCAACAAATGTGTCGAGACAAACTCAGCTGGGATGACACCTTACCTGACAGTCTACGACCTCAGTGGGAAGCTTGGCTGCTTGACCTGAGGAATCTAGCAGAAGTCAAGATTCAGAGATGCTACACTCCAACTAACTTCATTACACAGCATTATGAACTACATCATTTCTCTGATGCCAGTACGTCTGGATATGGCATGTGTACCTACCTCAGAGCTGTAAGTTCATCCGGGGAAGTCCACTGTTCTCTGGTGATGGGAAGATCGAGAGTTCCACCATCGAAGGTCACAACCATTCCACGACTTGAGTTGTCAGCTGCTGTTGTTGCTGTTCGTACCGGTGACATGTTGAAGAAGGAGCTGGAAGTTGACATCTCACAAGAAACTTACTGGACGGACTCAAAGGTTGTACTAGGATACATCGGGAATGAAGCCAGAAGGTTCCATGTATTTGTTGCAAACAGAGTTGAGCGTATCAAACAAAGCACTGAGCCTACACAATGGAAGTACGTGGTGTCCGAAGAGAATCCCGCAGACCATGCCTCAAGAGGTCTTACAGCTGAACAACTTGTAGCCTCAAACTGGTTTACAGGTCCTGATCTTCTCTGGCAGAAGGTCTTGTCCAGTGATGAAATCAAGGTGGGAGAAGTATCAAGCAATGACCCAGAAGTTAAGAAGGTTCAAGTACTCAAGACACACGTTAAAGAAGAAAGGTCACTTCTGGATCGCTTGCATAAGTTCTCTGACTGGTCAAGAATGATCAAAGCCATTGCTAGACTCCAGCGTCTTGTAAGAGAGGTAAAGGAACACAAGACAAGATCTTCTGAGATGAGTAGCATAGAAGAGAGAAGAGAAGCAGAGTTGACAGTTTTGAAGTTGGTTCAAGAAACTGCCTTCTCTACGGAAATCAATTCATTAAAAAATGACAAGGTAGTCCATACTACAGACAAAGTGACAAAGCAACACAAGTTGTGTCCTTTCATCGATGACCAAGGCATACTTCGAGTTGGAGGAAGACTCAAGCATGCTACCCTACATTTCAATGTCAAGCATCCTGTGATTCTTCCAAGAGACAGTCATGTGTCAACATTACTCGTCAAGCATTTTCATGAGAGAACATATCATCAAGGACGAGGAATCACCATGAACGAGCTCCGCGCAAACGGATATTGGATTCTTGGATGCAGCAAAGTAGTATCATCTCACATCTTCAAGTGTTTAAAGTGTAGAAAGTTCAGAAGGTGTACAGAGCAACAGAAGATGGCAGACCTCCCGGAAGATCGAATGGAGACTACACCACCATTCACTTACTGCGGAATGGACTGCTTCGGCCCGTTTTATGTCAAGGAAGGCAGGAAGGAGTTGAAGCGCTATGGACTGCTTATCACCTGTATGTGCTCCAGAGCAGTACACATTGAGATGCTTGATGATCTAAGTACTGATGCTTTCATCAATGCACTGCGCGCCTTCATCGCCATAAGAGGTGCAGTTCGCCAAATAAGATGTGATCAAGGCACGAACTTTGTTGGCGCCAGAAACGAGTTCGCCGAAGCACTCAAAGAAATGGACCAAGCTAAACTGGAAACTATGGACTGCGAGTTTCTCATGAACACCCCAGCCTCCAGTCACATGGGCGGTGTTTGGGAACGACAAATACGCACCATAAGAAGCGTTCTGACGTCAATCCTAGAACAGTCATCGAAACAACTCGACTGTTCTTCTCTGAGGACATTCCTGTATGAAGTCATGGCAGTGATAAACAGTAGACCACTCACTACAGATCACCTGTGTGATCCAACAAGTCCAGAACCATTAACACCGAACCACATCTTAACCATGAAGTCCACAATCATCTCGCCACCTCCAGGAAACTTTGTTAAGGAAGAACTTTATCTAAGAAAGAGATGGCGTCGTGTTCAGCTTCTCACAAATACCTTCTGGACAAGGTGGAAAAAGGAGTATTTGCTGAATCTGCAAAGCAGACAAAAATGGACTAAACAACACAGAAATGCGAAGATCAATGACATTGTCCTTCTTCAAGATGAAGTTTCCCCACGGAACCAATGGAAGTTGGCCAAAGTCTAACAAGCTCATTACGTTTTGACCCGACCCCAATTCAGTGCGCACTCAGCCAATTCAGCGCCATAGACTGCCGCATTTTTCCCGGTCTCAGGTAAAATCCATAAAATGTTAATAATTGTACAATAATATCTCGAGTAACAAGATGTTTATGTATGTTTTGTATTTAAGTAGACACTGAGACGAAAGCAGTGTGTTTTGCGGCCAAGTTGAGCAATTAGCCCCTCGTGGAAGTCAGCTCACGAGGTTCGTTTCTTTTTGTGTACTTTTATTTTCATATACACACAAATGTATTTTAATACGTTTTTTGTATGTGATTCTTTTTGTGAGCAGTTCTCACGGGTTGCAAGGGTTCCAAATACAAGAATAAACCCTGTTTTATCTACCTCGTGCTCATGCTATTTCCTGAGGGTGCTACAGTAACTCTATTTTTAATTTAAATTTATTCTTTAGAAGTGTTTTTTATTCTTATTTTTATTATCTCTTTTTGACTGTTGCACTGATCCAAAGCAATTTCCAAGTCTGTGACCTCCTGTTACTTACGTGGCAATAAAAATGATTCTGATTCTGATTCTGAAAAGATTCATGATTTTGTCCCAGCAGAAAGAATCTTGTAAAAGTAAAATATTATGAACAAATCGTCAGACCATAGCATGCCGTTTTGTGTGGCATACGTCGGTAGCACAGTTGATAAGGAACTTGCATGTGTAAAGTCCACTTCCATGAACAAAACTAATTCCTATATTTGTTTTTATTATTTCATAGGTTAGTGTTTTCACGATGTATGGAAGTTTCTCAAAGCGAATAAGCAAATGGATCTGCAGCGTTCCCATAAGCGTCATAAAGAATAGAAAGTATACACCTTCACAACATTTACAATCTATGATAACAGTCTTTTAAGTTTTATAATTGTTTATAAAAATGTTCTATACCCACATTATATTTCCTCCGGGCGCTCCGGCTCCTTTTCCACCCACTACACATCATGTACAGTATCATGTGTAAAATCCTGCAGCAAAGGTTGGGACCAAACCGAGCCTCAGCGCTGCTTCTGACATACTTCCTTTAGAGTGAGGAAGAAGCACGGGTCAAATGCAGAGGACATCTTTCCCTGTGAGGACGGAAAAGTACTGTAGTGTAGACACAGGTATAGAGTGAGAGTGACACTGCACGGTAAACTCACAAAAAGCAGGAGATATTTGAAAAAGGCTTGTGAATGATATCTTTTCTTTCTTTTTATTTTATTTTATTCGTTTAAAAACAAATGCAACAACAGCCTTTAGCATGAATGAAAAGGAGCAGAAAGAAGTAAAAAACGCATAATATCTGCCCCCTATCAACACAAAATCATTTACAGTTCCAGTGCATTTGAGCCTCTAATGCAACTCTGACAATTCCAAACACAAAGCACAAAATTAAAGTTACAGCTGATCCACAGTGATGTATTTCTGCAACATCGATAATTTTACAGACTTTTTAAACACAAAATTGGGCGTAGAAGTTTCTTTTAATTCATATCTGCTTTTTCTCTTGGTGAATCTGTTTTGCAAATTCATGGGTAAACTCTCAGGATGAGCTTTATACATAATTTTTAGAAAGTTATACTATACTAGTTCATTAAATTTCAGTGTTTTTAGTTGTATAAATAATGGACACCAATATTAATATTTCCCACAATATTGCAGCAGATGTTATAGAGTTTAGTTTACTAATGTGCAGTTACATTAAAAAGATTGCTGCATCATTCTTCTTATATATACTTTCATATTAAAATACAGTTCTATAGAATTGTTTGGTGCAGAGTAGATAAATAAGTAAGTTTTGAGTCGTTCCTTTCTGATGCAAGAGGGTTTGAGGACAGTGCTGACCCAGGACTTTTAAGGACATTTATGCACATTCATTAACGTTTATGGACCAATGGCTTCTACATGTTTGTTATTATAGCTTTTCTTGTTTTTGAGCTGTTTGATTCTCTGATCGGTTGGTGAGGAATCGTCAACTTTGTAGTCCTCCGATACAGCTGCTGTTGTTTTTAATGGTTATAAAAAAATACCTTTAATTAAATCTGTCCGCAGGCGCACTGGCCACTGGGAACAAAGAAATATGGTTATATTCAATAAACTTGTCAGTGGACTCAAATCATTCCGACGATCATTTCAAGATGAGAGAACCTTTACTTGTCCCACACTGGTAGAATTTCACATTTGCAGCCCACAGTACAGAGCAGTGTGAAAATAGTAAAAACAAGATGAATCAAAAATCATATCGGCACCAACAATCCTGGCTTGGATTAGAAACTTAGAAACTGATAGAGCAAAGTTATAGGCAGAACAAAAAGAATCAGAAGCAGAGAAACTATTGACAACATAATTACAAATATTGCCGGTCTTTTTTCACTTAATGACAAACAACTAATGAGATAATCAATTAAAACTGTCCCAGGCTTCACTTCCTGACCGCCATGCAAACGTTGGCCTTTCCAAAGAGCCCCATGTTTCCAACTCGCGCTGCTACAGTCGGAAATAACCAGGCGAGACAATTCATCACGGAGTGTTCTTGCTGACCACAGCAACACAGCGGTTTTTCTATGAAAGTCAGATGCAGATATGGTCTTCTTCCTTGCTTGAGATGCACCATCCTGATTATTATGGATTTAAGCAGAAAATGCTTTGATGAATAATGGCCCTTCCAAGTATTTGTTAAACTGATTTTGGGGCGATTTAGAGCGAGAGGCGTGAAAAATGTTATTATTATCATATTCATCCGACAGAATTGAGACTCAAAAACTGTTTTGTTTTTTGCAGTTTTTTTTTTGGTTACTGTACATCGAGTTGGTGGTAGCCTAGTCTTACCACACCATCATACTCATTTCATTTCGTACTTAGGTCTGGATTTGCTCCATTCTGCTCCTTTAACAGGTGGGAAGGCTTAAAGCTGCACTAACTCACTTTGTGAAATTTTTGAATGTGAGCGCTGGGCTCCCTCTCTCTGCTCGCCCTCCCCGCACTCAGGAAGCTATCGTCCCCCGCTACTCCCCCTCCCCCTCAGCCTGTGCTCATGTGCTAATTGTATACGGAGCTCACGGATTGCACATTTGAACGTGGATAGCGTGACCATAGAATGAGAGAACCAGAAAGCGCGGAGGAACGAGACTTTCTTTTGGATGTTTCGCTGTGTACGCAGTAACCGGTAACGAAGAGACAGGAAGAGGTTTCAGGTTAGCCTTCGCCGCTTGTTTACTTCAGCTGTCTGTGCTAACAAGAGACCTGTGGCTTTTCTCAAGAAAGTGGGGGCCAGTGGTGCGCTGTGATTGGTCACAATCTGGTTCCGAAGCAAATTCTCTTCCTTGATCCAAAAGTCAAATCCAAGAGTCAAAACTGAAACCAGAGAAGAGACATGGGGGAAATAGAGCACAGCGTCTAAATACACACAGGGAGACACGGGTGTAATACATCAGGGCGGGGCCAATAAAACAGAACAGACAGGAAGTGAAACGCTTCACAGGTGAAGTCTACACACCATGATACTAGATTTTCTTTTCTTTACTTAATCCTATAAAGTAACATATCTGGTACAAGGGCAGATTTGGGAAGCGGAAATAGTCATTGACGAAATATAGACATGCCCAAGAGAGCCTGCACAATCCACTAGCCCCAAAGTAAAAAGACACATTTATTTTAAGACTCAAATTGATCCACTCCATTAAAAGTCCTCTTCCGTTTGACACTGCCTTACAAGCACAAGATCTAAAAATGCACTTGCACACACACACACACACTGTAATAAAGTCACTCCCGTTACTGATACACAGACCCTATTTCCACTCATATAGATTGAATTATTGTGTGTATTAATTTATTATTGTGTGTTTTATATATTTCAAATGAGGTCTGAAGTCCTTTAAAGCTCAGATACCTAACTTTTAAACATCAAAAAGATTGAACTAAAACAATCCATGTGACTTGTTCCTCACTCTCAAAACAGTTTGGTTCAATCCCTTCTCTGTATATGAATTAATTTGTGTGTATTTTTGTGGTCTCCATCGCAACCCTAAGCATCAACTAGTGACTTATGGGGCTCTTTCTTTCATTTATGCAAAAGATAAAATGTTTTCTAACGTTGTGGCCTGATTTGTTTTCAAGATGTTTCTAATACAGAACTCTTTCTATTGGGACCAACAACATTATTATTTAACACTAAAGCACATAACAGTAACCACTCAGCTCATGTACATTTTTCATCTTCAAAACTTTGTGACTATTTCTATTTCTTTATGCAGTTTATTTGTATGCCATTATTTTCATGAAATTATCTTTTAATTTCGAAATAGAGTAGAGAAGTTCTGATTATTAATATTGTTAGCTTTTTAGATTAATTAATTTTATTTTTTATTTTTGCTGCTACTGGACACCTGAATTTCTCCTACGGGGATCAACAAAGTATCTATCTATCTATCTATCTATCCATCTATCCATCTATCTATCTAATATCTATCTATCTATCTATCTATCAAGAGAAGAGCAAGCGCTAGTAGCCATAGCAACACACTGTTACTTTGCTAACAGTTAGCATTAAGAATATGTAAAAAGTCTGAAAAATACTTATAAATAAACTAAAGCAAAAACGCCTGTTATCCTGGATAGCCGATTTATTTATAAGAGGACAGCTTACAAAACAATCATATCTTTCACATAAGGGTTGGAAATAAAAGGGAAACATAGCATTGGAAACTGCTTGACTTTTTGCGTTGTTTCTCTCCTTGTGAACTCATTGGTTTTGTCCAGAGACTTCAGATCGATATGAAACACTTCCAGCGTTCTTCTAATGACCGACAGAACAGTGCGCACGTCCCACTGTGGCTGAACTTTAGGCACAAATCCATGATCTGAAGACCCTATGGTGGTGTGTGTGTGTGTGCGTCGTTAGTCTGTGGAAGTATTCTCAGTCCCCACGGCTCAGAAATGTTTTTTTTTTTTTTTCACAGGGATTGAGCAATGTTGATGAATTAAGAGAAGAAAGTGAGGAAATACAATCACACAATATGAGACATGTTGATTTTAAATTACCGCGCGAAAGAGAAAGATGGCACGAGAAACGATAGGTGTCATTTCAATGTGCAAAAACATACAGTACAGCATCATCCCATCAAAAGGTCTTAGTAATCTTTACAAACTTTGTGTTAAGATTAAATATTTCACCACTCATGTTGATTTTTTCATTTACAAAGCAGAGGTAGGCATCACATCTCTCATTTGGGTTGCCAGTTTTAAAAAAAAATTGTTGACCAATGCATCAGTTTGTTTTTATAGAATTTTTTGGGACACTTAAAGACACATGTCATTAGTCATTCTTTCCATACACAGTAGTGATAAACTATTACTGTAGCCACAGCTGCCCTGGGGGCAGAAGTGAGGCAACCAGTATACTCTGAACAATCACCAACCATTCACACACACTCATTCTGCCCGAAGTGTCTTGCCTCGAGGACACAACAACAGTTTCACACTTCAGTCGCAGCTGCCCCACTGTGGCACCTAGTGTTCCTAGAGGTCTCCCATCACAGTACTAACCAGGCACTACCCTGCTAAGCTTCAGAGGTCTGATGGGATCTGGCTTTCACATACAGGTACGGTGTATGTGTTGTATCTGCAGAGACAGTGGAAACACAGGTTTGGACTGGAATTGCAAACAGCAAAATCTGCATAAAGAGCTTTTTGATGCACTTTGAGGGTGTGTAGAAATGTAAGGCGCAATATAATTGTAATGTTTTTATGATCTATATTATTATTATTATTGTTATATCTTGAAATGTATTCGTTCAATAACTCCTTTTCCATCTCAGCAGCGGTTGGAGGGTGCAGCATGAACCCTAATTGGAGTATTTTGGATGAGTTCCTGTTGGCTCTCCACATGATCCAATTGCATCAAACACTTCTCCAGAGTGTGACCGCTTGGAGTCGTCTTGTGATTTGTGAAGCGCCGCTGACAAAAGCAAATGTTCGATAACAGTCGGATCTTGTGACAGACTTTTGGATCGCTAATAACATCGCGTCGCTAAAAATAATAATAATAATAATAATAAAATGTTGGACTAAATATCACAGAAAGAGGACTTTTTAACTGCAGCAAAATTGTTTTATGAAATGGGCCATGGATGAATCTTTTTTTACTCAACTCTATAGTTGTGGACAAACTTTTTCTCTCTCAATACAATCAAACCATTAGAGAGAAAAATAAACAAAAAACATAAATATTAGGAAAAATGCTTTGTGTTTTTCTCATTTTCAAGTATAAGCTAAATTCTGGTGTCTTACTATCTATGTTGGGAGCACTGTGTAGCTTTTCTAAGGTCTGCTACACACTCTCATTGCCGTTATGTTCATTCTTTGCGTGTGCATAATTTAAAGGGACCATATGTAATATCTACATCTTGCGATATGTGTTTGGTTTCACTATTTTTTATACATATAAAGCTGGCAAACCTGTTTATCTAAATGTGTTACTTTTATCTCTGTGCAGCACTTTGGAAACTTGTTTTAGAAAATGTGCTATTTAATTAAAGTGGATAGGATTGGATGTGTCCCCAGAAAACAAGTCACATGTAGAAATCACACTTTTCTGAGTTATTCTTCATTAAAATTACAATGGAAATGATGTCCCTAATATTCATGTTTGCAGTTTTCAAGCAGATTATTCCGTGAGAGAGCAGATGGAGGCTCTGATGTGGGCTGCCAGTTTGTTCGGGAAAATTTGGCTGGTTTTGGATCTAACTTTTTTATATTAATAAATGTATAAATGTTAAACAAAAACAGACACAAATGAGAATGTGAGAGTTTGTACAGTCTCTATAGCAGAATATCAGCAGGTGGATTGCATCTGTAGTCAGTGTTTAGGAGCTTCATATGTTACAGGTTTAGGAAGATTGAGCAAAAGTCGGATTGTAATGGAGCTTCGCGAAAGTTCACTGTGGTAGACCCGGCTGCTGCTGCCCAGGCCACAGGCTGCTCTTCCTCGACTCATCAATACCAGCAACGCCCACATCCAGTCAACCAATAACCACCAGGACAGCAAGTTAAAAGCCGGAGACGCCCTCTTCCCGGCCTTCTGAAGTCTGCAAGGTGCATGTCGCTAACGCACCTGTTCGCAAATGCATGCGTTGTTCTGGAGGGGTCGCTTCTGCTCACGTGTTGCTCGTGCGCGTGGCCCGGCTGTCCTCAGTCTGGCTGCTTGTGGTCTGCTCCTCCTCTGCGTCCCTGCACCTGCTGTGGTTTGCGTGTCTCCACTGCTCTCCTCTTCTGCGGGCTCTTTCTGCGGGCTGCTCCGCGGGGCCCCTCCGCGGGTTTGTGCTGCTCGTTCCTCGTGGTCTGCTGCCGCGCGCAGACGGTCTGGCGGGCCGCGTTGTCCCGTTGCTTTTCCCAAGTCTCCTGGCATGTGAGTACAGTGAGTGTGCCGACCGCGGACGGATTAATCCCGGAGTCTGGACTGCGGGTTTGGTTTTTGCCCCGTACACTGGACTGCAGGCTTCGTTTTCACTTGTGTTTGAGCTAACTGAGGGGCAACGCATGTTAAATGGTATCAATCTCCATCGTCTGAGGGATATAAGAGGAGCACGTGCATTAGTTCAGATTCATGTTCTGCCACTTGCAGTAAAACCACGTTGGAAGCTTCATACTGCTTGCTGCTGCTGCTTCATTTACTTTGACATCTCCCTTCCCTTTACATCTCTCTTTCTGAAACACTAAACAGCTACAACAATTTCTACTGCTGTGGCCTTGATACAGGATTATTGCTGTTATTATCTAAGGATGCTGCAACTGCTGCTGTTGCTACTGCTACTGCTGCAACCACTGCTGCAACACTGCTGCTGCTACTGCTTCATTTACTTTGACGTCTCTTCACTTTACATCTCTCTTTACTGCTGAGCTGTCAATCAAACTCCTACTCAAAGGCATCCGTACCTGTATTCTTCACTCTTCTGATCGCAGGCTCCCCATCATGCTGCCCATCCTGCAGCAGCTCTGAGCGGCACTGAACTCCGGCTCATCGTCCAAGTACATGTCTGCCCTCCTCGCAGCATCTTCCAGCTCGCCTTCTATGGCTTCTCTGCATAAGCGTTTCACTACTGCTCACTCAACCTTCAATGCGGTCCGAGACACGGCTTTCCCGACCTATCCTACTGTCCTGATTATCTAATCTCCAACCCCAGATTCTAAGCGTAAGGGCGCCTGCAACATCATTGGCCCTCCTCGGTATGTCTCTCTGCCCCTACAGGTCTCCGCTTCTACACGGCCGCTGCCCCTTCCGTGGGTTTTCGGGGGTTCTCCCAGGACCAGTGGTTGGCGGGGCCGTGGCCCGCTACTTTTCCCCGGAGCATTTCCTCTGCCCTACACGAGACATTCCCAGTGGTCGCGGCCTCGCTGGGGCTCCCCCACTCTTCTCTACAACAGCTGGGGCGCTGGTCCTCTTCGGCTTTCTCCACCTACATCAGGCCAGATGCGACCGCTATCATGGCCGCTCAACGTTTACCGGCTTCCTCGTAAGCTCCCAGCAAAGCAAGTAAGCAATTATTCTCGTGGCGGCACGCACTTTCCTCAAACGCGCATGTCTCAGCTCGCTCAAAGATTCCTCTGCTGCAGCGCTTCAGCGTCTGGCGAATATGAGCGTGCATCTCATATTCCCAGCTCGCTCAAAGACTCCCCTGCGCTGCGACTGGCTGAACATGCGCGTGCGCGCATGTTCCCAGTTCGCTCAAAGATTTTTGGCTTCAGCGTCTGGCGAATATGAGCGTGCATCTCATATTCCCAGCTCGCTCAAAGACTCCCCTGCTGCAGCGTCTAGCTGAATATGAGCACGCGCATATCCTCAGCTCGCTCTGCCTAAACAAACACGGGCCCCAGCGGACGCAGCCGGCCGAAGCGACCGTGCGAGAAGCCTCACTCATGCTCTCAGGCCCGCGCAGTACGTCCTGCTATCCCAATTGCAGGCCCGCTTTTTGGGGATTATGCACGCGAGCAAGCGCCGTGCTCAACAGCATCCCTCCCGGGCCTAGGGCGCCAAACATGCTCAATCAATAAACATGCTTAAATCTAATAAGTCTAACGGCATCTTCCTCATGGGTCTCTCCAAGGTGAAATGGAGCTTCGCGAAAGTTCACTGTGGTAGACCCGGCTGCTGCTGCCCAGGCCACAGGCTGCTCTTCCTCGACTCATCAATACCAGCAACGCCCACATCCAGTCAACCAATAACCACCAGGACAGCAAGTTAAAAGCCGGAGACGCCCTCTTCCCGGCCTTCTGAAGTCTGCAAGCCTCCGCCGCCCCACCTCCTCCTTCTCTCATCGAAGCGCGCTTGCCTACTGCCTCTGCCGTCACCAGTACCTAGGCCCCGGGGGGATTATGCGCGCGAGCAAGCGCCGTGCTCAACAGCATCCCTCCCGGGCCTAGGGCGCCAAACATGCTCAATCAATAAACATGCTTAAATCTAATAAGTCTAACGGCATCTTCCTCATGGGTCTCTCCAAAGTGAAATTGTAATGGACTTGATTAGACCATAAAGAGTGCATATCAATTCAATTCAATGTATTCTTGTATTTCCCTAAATCACAACAGTAGTTATCGCAGAGGACTTTACAAAACTTTTGAATTCACCGTCACAGATCAGAGGCAGATGACCAATGTCCATAAATGTTGATAAATGTCTATAAATGTCGTTTAATGCCGAGTGTCCTGGATCATCACCTCCTCAGACCCTCCTGCATCAGCAATCACACACTGTCCCTTTAAATACACATGTTTCTTCTATTCTCAAACCCTAAATCTCACATTGAGTCCTCTCGCCTCACCGCAGATATGACCCATGACCTGAAGTCACTTGTCTCCCATATACTAAAAGTTCCGGGCAAAACTTTAAAATGAACTTGAGTCGTTAGCAGATCGTCCATCAGAAGCATATTGTAAGACAAAAGTGAACTGGCAGAGGTCCAGCCGAGGTCCAACTTTGTTAGCACTTCCCATTTAAAAAAGTGTTATTACAACAATTTAGTCATTCCCTAATAAGTAATTTATGAACAAGAAAAAATTTAAATATTTTGACACATGGTGCAACTGGTAAATATTGCTCATGTATGTATATGTACGCATGTGTATACTATATGTACAGTACCTGGAATTATTATGAATGGATGATTTTTTTTAATTATTATGAATGGATGAAATTTCTGAGTTGTAATACGTAATACGAATATGTAGTGTAATATTATGATTCTAACTTAAAGTGGAATCAGCGCTAATTTGGACTTTTTTTAAGTAGTTACCGCAAGTATTTATTGATGTATATCCTTATAATATATTTATTAATTTGCTTTTGCTCATTCAGCCTTGCATTTCTTATATGCTCTGTTTAACACCAGTTATTGTCAACTTGCCATTCATACATCTCACTTTAGTCCCGAAACATCACAAATATTCTATACAACACATACTAACTGTAATCATTCTCACAACAATAATATCTGTATACATTTATCTCATCCACAAACAAACACATAGTGAATATATAGAGAAAGTACAGCCTGTAAATGGGAGACTGCGTGCTCACCTTACTGCCCGGAGCCCCTGGTGTCCGTCCCTCCCGGGCTGGTCCCAGTGGCGTCCCGTTGGGGAGTCACCTGCAGCCGCTCTCCATCTCCTCCTCCTCCTCCTCCTCCTCTGCTCCTCTTGAAGTTTGGCTCCAACAGTAGCAACAGTTTGTCTCCGGAAGATGAAGGCGCAAGAAAAATAATATGGCACAAATTCTGATCTTATTCTCTGTGGCTCCGTCAAATCCAGAAACTTGTAGATGTATTTGCAGAAGTGCACATGTGTAACGTGCGTGTACTTCAGGAGAGAGTGGAGAGTGATGGTCCCAGAAACTGCACAGACATTCAACAGGAGCCGTGGGGGCGCGCGCGTGTTGCAATGCGGTAAAATTTAACTTGGTGCCGCTCTCCTCCTCCTCCTCCTCCTCCTCCTCCTCTTCCTCCTCCGCTGCTGCTGCTGAAGATGAGGAGGAAGATGAGGGAGATGATGATGATGATCCAGATGTGTGCGCGATGGACAAAGCGCGCGCGCAGGGGACAGAGGAGCGCGTGGAGCTTTGCAGGAGACAGCCAGCACGTGCACACCGCTGTTTCAAAACACACCCGTGCGTCAGCGTGCGTCTCCCGCGGGTTCAGATTCGGATCCAGATTCAGACTAATTTATTTATCCCATCAGGGGAAATTCGTTTGAGCAGCACAAGGTACAATAAAAACAAAACAAAAAAACACATAAAAACATAATTTTATAAAAACACAGGAAATGTCAGACAGTAACGTAACCGACGTGAGGTGTGAGCGCGTGGGAATGTCGCTCCGTTTTTGAGTAGATTTTTATTTTTATTTTTATATTTATTTGGAATCCATTCATCCATTTTTAGTGTCGCTCCGTTTCTCATTCATTCATTCTGAGTTGATTCTTGAGGTGTTTTTTTTTTTTTTTTTTTTTTTAGTCCATTCATTAATTATTTCAACAATTAGTTAGAAAAAAAAGTAATTTGGGAAGCAGCCCTCTTGCTGTGACATTATATTATCTGTGATATTACAGCGGAGTGCGTGTGCAGATTGTGCCGCTGTCTCTGGTGCAGTAATCAGGGCCTCAGGGCGGTGGTTTTATGCGCCTAAATTGAGAACTCAGCACATGACTCATAAGGACACATAGGAAACGCTTCTCACTTTTTGTTTTATGAATCTAAAAGCCCAAATGACCAGTGCCAGTTCATTCGACCATTTGTCCAAAACACAATAAAACACTTAAAACCTGCGTCACCTTGAAATGGAGACGTTGCCAGTTGTCCTTTAGGTCTTAACTGTGGGTTATTGCATCTATCTAAGTTTTTTTTTTAAATTTCCAATTATACCTTGAGAGTTGTACATTTGAGAGGTCACTTGAGGTATAGCTCGCCTCTCCAAAGATCTTATCTCTGACAATGAACAAAACAAAAGTAAATCCAAAACGTTTCCACTGAGAGAAGCAGCTTGGAGCGTCCTCATTGATGCTCAATAATTTAATTTAATATGGTAATAAATCACAACAGCAGTCGTCTTGGAGGAATTTACAAAGTTGTTTATTCCTCACCAACAATTTAAAAACAGAAAGCCAGTGATAACAAACACATAGGAGTCATTGGTCCATAGTGAGCAGAGGATCAATGCCCATGAATATTAATAAATGTCCCGGATCATCACTTTCCTCAGACCCTTTTTATGTTTTGTGTGAAATGTTTTATGTCATTTCTCTTATTGTACAGCCCTGAATCACAGCAGCAGTCGTCTCGGAGGAAATTACATTGTCAATTCCCCAACAGATCAGAGAATCAAACACTTTGAACACAGAAATGCAATAATAACACATGAGTCATTGGTCCATAGGAGGAGGATGATCAATGTTAAGAAATGTTAATATATCTGCATAAAAGACCATAAAAGTCCAGGATCTAAACAGTCCTTAGACCTGCATCAACATGGAAAGATTCAAACACATGAGTTTTTAGTGTAATTTCTCTGACATGTAATTTTAACATTCCGCTAAGGAATCTATTGATGTGAGGTGTTTAGTGCACTGTGAAAGTCCATGAAGTCACTACATTCCAGAGCAGACCATTGTTATTCATTACTGGTTCAAAAGGCGCCTAAATTACACAGATCTATCAGCTCTGGACATGGATCGAAGATCTATTATAGAACACTTAGACTGTTTCACGGAATCTGTCTCTGCACCATCTTTAACTGTTAAACATCCTGTACTTTCACCAACATTAATTCAATTCCACAGTTTCAATCTGCTCATTATGTAATATGGTAACGACTCTAACCTTTTGAAACAGTTGTTTTAACACATAATCATCCCTCCTGCTGGAAGGTAAAAGTCCTGTCCACTTTACCTCAGTGTTCCCTGCAGCGGCTCATGTTTGAAGCACAGAGGCTGAGCTGCTTTTATCCTCAGTCCCTGGGGGCTCCCCTCAGCAGCGAGGGGCAAACACGGAGCCAAACCTCCCACAAAATTACTGTCAAAGACGTTTTGAAATGATAAAACCCTTTTTCAGTTCAGATCTTTAAAGCATCTGTTTGTGTATTCTCTGCAAGTGTGAAGGTTGTTCAAGAAAACCATTGTGTGTGTTTTACTGTGTACTATACAACACATTACATACATACAACACATATACACAACATGTGTAAAACACATGACATACATACAACACATACACACAACATGTGTAAAACACATGACATACATACAACACATACACACAACATGTGTTGTCACTCTGACAGTATAGGAGACATACAGTATGGATCATTGTTCTGCATCTTCTTTCTTTGATCTCTGCTTTCACCAGTGAGGAATAGATCGTCGTCAATGTATTTTTATTTTATTGTAAGGCAAGTTAGTGGCTGGACATAATAAGAAAACCAACATTTTATGAGCACTGAGGTCCCAGAGGCAGGACTACACTCAGAACATGAATCAGTCAAAGTCAATCAAATTAATAATTGAGGAAAGGGACCACTTCATGGTCAACGTTACTTTGATCCACCAGGACTCTTTCATATATGATCAGAAATGTATTAATAATCATGTTTTTTATTATCACGTAAATATACATCAGACCATTCAAGAGGGTTACAACATGTTTTAAACTTCCTCTGTTTCAGCTTCATCTTCTTGTCAATCATTATATCACTCGTGCAGTGGACTCACACTGTGAATGAATGTCTTGCATGTGTTAAAACATACTGTATATATGTTTGATAACTTTGAATACTTTCCATTGGACATACTATTATCATCATCATTTTTGACACTCAAAGCCTTTTTACAAAAGTTAAGGTTAATAAAAAAGTATAAATACAAAAAAAAGTACAAATAAAATGTATACTAATATACTAATTCATTCCATTCTCCATGAAGAAAATGAATTAGAATATTTTGTTTTGACAGTATTTCCTAAGTAAACCCACCTCGAGAACGTGACACTGTTGCTTTAGCTGTTGCTCAAAGCTGGTTTCAAAACCTCTCAATGAAGCCCTGAGGGGGCTATGGCTCATTGAATACGCTGCAACACGTGTCTATGAGCTCTAGTGTCCACCAGAGGGCAGCAGATCTATGCTTGGATTCATATTCTTCCACTTGACCCTCATTAAAGTGTAGTGCCATACTTTTCCAACTGTGAAAAGGATGTGAAGCTTTCTGAAGACAAGCACTGGTTAGACCACATTCTCACTACAGCAGCTTCCGGACAAAGTTGATAAAGTATAATTCTTAAGAGCCCTCGTCATTGGTTGGGCTATTCTCCTCTGACACATTTACTGGTGGTAGTTGTTCTAATAGGACGGACTATTTTCAATATATGATTGTTCAAAATGACTCACTAATAAAATAACAATACAATATTTATAAAGCAATTATTTTGACACTTTGACATGCTTAAGATGGAATTATTCTTTCACTCCATCCGTTCTGCCCTGGGGCACACTGACATTTCAATTTGGAGAGACGAGAAACAAGAAGCTTTTGAGTATTTTATTGGGAGGAGGTTTGGCGCCCTAGGCCCCGGTGCGGCCTTCGGATCGGAGGGGCTCTGCGATGGAGCGTGCCAATCCCCCGGGACCTAGGCACTGGTGGCGGCATTTGGCAGCGGGAAGCAGATTGAAGGCAGATTGGAGGCAGGGTGAAGAGGAGGAGGAGGGGAGGCGGTGGTTGCAGGCTTCGAGAAGGCCGAGAATGGGAGTTCCTCCGCTTTTAAGCGGCTTGGCTGGCTGGACCGGTGATTGGAAGGGGGCGTTTGCCGTGCGATAGGCTGGGGATGAGAACCGGCCTGGAGGGGTTACCTTTGGCTGACGTCTACCAAATTGAACTTCCGCTGGCTGCATTTCAATTTGGAGAGACGAGAAACAAGAAGCTTTTGAGTATTTTATTGGGAGGAGGTTTGGCGCCCTAGGCCCCGGTGCGGCCTTCGGATCGGAGGGGCTCTGCGATGGAGCGTGCCAATCCCCAAAAAGGTTGTGAGTTGATGGAGTTTTGCAGCCTGGTTTGGAGGGGACAGACGTCGAGACTACTCTATGCTGTGACCGCTATCGCTATATGCTGTGACCGCTATCGCTATATACTGTGACCGCTATCGCTATATACTGTGACCGTTATCGCTATATACTGTGACCGCTATCGCTATATACTGTGACCGCTATCGCTATATACTGTGACCGCTATCGCTATACTGTGACCGCTATCGCTATATACTGTGACCGCTATCGCTATATACTGTGACCGCTATCGCTATATGCTGACGACCATCGTGCGCTAACCATTTTTTACTATATACTGTGACCGCTAACCATTTTTTGCTATATACTGTGACCGCTATCGCTATATGCTGTGACCGCTATCGCTATATACTGTGACCGCTATCGCTATATACTGTGACCGCTATCGCTATATACTGTGACCGCTATCGCTATATACTGTGACCGTTATCGCTATATACTGTGACCGCTATCGCTATATACTGTGACCGCTATCGCTATATACTGTGACCGCTATCGCTATATACTGTGACCGCTATCGCTATATACTGTGACCGCTATCGCTATATACTGTGACCGCTATCGCTATATGCTGACGACCATCGTGCGCTAACCATTTTTTACTATATACTGTGACCGCTAACCATTTTTTGCTATATACTGTGACCGCTATCGCTATATGCTGTGACCGCTATCGCTATATACTGTGACCGCTATCACTATATACTGTGACCGCTATCTACTGTGACCAAACTTGCGGATACTCAGCTGCTGCCGCCACCAGAAAGTTTAGCGAGCGTTTTAAGGAGATGCCAAAAGCCGCTGGGCTGCCAGGATGGAAGAAGTGTCAGGCCTGATGTATGAGGAGAGGGCCGATGATGACCAGCGGCCCAGCTGCTGGAGGGCGGAATGGGGGAGCCCCAGGGACGCGGCGCGCGTGGCGGCGCCTATCCGGAAGGAGTGGGCTGTGTAGAAATGGGGAGACATGTTACGAAGCAGCAGTACGGACCTGAGTTGGGCTCTGAACCAGTTGGATGACATTGGGAGGTTATCGGGGGTAAGAAATAACGGTCCGTTGAGATCTCCTTTCCGAGAGCGGAGGCGAGTGTAATGCGTCATGGATCTGTAAGGACAGGGAGAAGAGTCAGACCGAGCTATAACTATATTACGAGCGCCTTTGCGTTTGGAATGCTTGATGTGAAGGTTGAAGTAGTCGGGATAGTAAGACAGGTCGGAGAAGGCAATGTCTCGGGCTGCATTGAAGGTGGTGTGGGGGTTAGTGAATTCGCTTATGCGTAAGAAGCCCATTTTCATGTAGGATGCAGCGGAGGAGAGAAGGTGAAGAGACGGAGGGACTAGACCAGGGCGAGGGTTTCCGTGCAGGGGATCTGGCATGGCGATGGATTGGCAGAAGGGCAAAGGCGTCAGAACTCCTGGAATTTAAAGCGAGAGAGAGAGTCAGCAATACAGTTAGGTGACGAGGGACGTGACGAGCAGTGATGATAAATTGTTCGAGACTGAGAGCCATGTGATGCGTCTAAGGAGGGTGTGATTTGGGGAGAGGATGAACGACCTCTGTTAATTATTTCAATGACGTCGAGGTTGTCGCACGTCACGGAAATCCTTTTCCTATGCCGCGTATGGTTCCGCAGCACGCAGGCTCCGGTCACGGGATATATCTCGTGGAGCGCGGAGGAGATGCTTCGAGGGAAAGCGTCGGGCCGGGGCCCGGCGAGCCACTGGTCCTGGAAAACCCCCAAAACCCACGGACGGGGCTGCGTCCGTGAAGAACCGCGGGGCATCTGAGACAGGATGATGTCACTGTAAAAAAAAAAAAAGAGATACACCATCCCAGCGGCTCTGCAACAGGACCGGAACGCCAGGTCGGAGCAGCGCCCCGCGTCCGGGCAGACGCGTCATTGAGGGAGGAGACGGAGCCGGCGAGGGAAGGAGTCTGGAATTAAAAGAACGACCTTGGGGAACGATACAGACGGCATAATTAAGATGCCCGAGGAGGGAGAGCAAGGACGCCTCGAAGTGACGGGAAGGCCGGGGCAGACCGGGAGAAAGCGCGGATGCGTTCGAGCTTGTCCAGCGGGAGGGAGGCCTCCATGGCGCGTGTGTCGAGGCGGATGCCGAGAAACTCCAGAGCGTTGGCGGGGCCTGTGGGCTTTCCGGAGTGGAGGAATCCGAGGGCAGAGAAGGCGAGCCTGAGCTTGCGGAGAGAGCCCCCGGAGCAGTCTGAGGGTGGGTCGACTATGAGGGAATCATCGGGGAGATGCAGACAGAGGGGAGCCGCGCGAAATTAAGCAGAATCCGACACGGCGCCTCCGAGAGATTGTTGAACGAGAGGGACTACTCCGGCAGTCAAAGGTGAGGCGCACTGCGAAGAAGAACTCCGACGCCACTTGACCCCTGAACAGCGCCAGTGGTCGGGGTGGATGGCAGCAGCTTGAACGCGACCGGGATGACGGCCTTGGAGAGCCAGGAGCCGGGGCCGAAAGTCTTTATCAGCCTGATCGCGTGGTCCACGGTAGCGGACTGCAGGGAGAAGGGCGCCGGAGGGAAGGGGCTGTTGATGCTCGGGCGGGCCCGGAGCGGGGACAGGAGAGGACGAGTATGAGACGCTTCTTCCTGGAGTGCTTGCGGGTGGCGATGCCCATCGGGTTAGAGCGAGACGGAGAGAAGGGGTCAATGACGTAGCCCCCGGACACCTCCCGCGCCCGAGCCGCGTGCCGACTTGGGGCTCACGGAGAGCCGGGAAGAGGTTGCGGGACACTAGGCGCCGAGGGACCTAAACAGAGCCTGCAGTCTAATGTGAGGGATTTAATAGAGCTTGCAGTCCAAAATGAGGTATTAAAACTGAGCCCGCAGTCCAAGTGAGGCGTTTAACGGAGAGCCTGCAGTCCGGTGTGAGGGAGTTAAACGATGGGATGGATCCAACAGAGCCTGCAGTTTTTTTATTTTTTATTTATTTATTTATATTTATTTATATTTATATTTATTCATATTTACATTTATTTATATTTATTTATATTTATTTATTTTTATATATGAGCGTTCCAGATACAAGCAGTACCATATATGCAGTTCCAATATGAGCAGTTCCATATAAGCAGTTCCGTATACAAGCAGTTCCATATATAGCAGTTCCATAAGCAGTTCCATATATAAGCAGTTCCATATACAAGCAGTTCCATATACAAGCAGTTCCATATATACAGTTCCATATATAAGCAGTTCCATATATAAGCAGTTCCATATATAAGCAGTTCCATATATAAGCAGTTCCATACATAGCAGTTCCATATATAAGCAGTTCCGCATGAAGCAGTTCCGGGTACGGTATAACAGCTCCAGATATAAGCAGTTCCAGATATAAACAGATCCGTGCGGGATTAACCTGGGAGCTCGCAGTCCAATGTGAGGGATTCAATTTGGGAGCCGCAGTCCAGAGGGATTCAAACGGGGCTTGCAGTCCAAGAGAGGGATTTAAACAGAGCTCGTAGTCCAGAGAGGGATTTAAAGAGAGCCTGCAGGCCAAAGTGAGGGATTAAAACTGAGAGCACGCAGTCCAATGTAAGGGATTAAACTGAGGTCTTGCAGTCCAATGTGAGGAATAACGGAGCTTGCAGTCAGAGTGAAGGATTTAAACGAAGCTTGGTTAAGAGAGCCTGCAGAACAACGCGAGGGCTTTAAACTGAAGCTTGCCCACCAATGCACGGGGCCAACTGAGCCTGCAGAACAATGCGAGGGCTTTAAACTGAAGCATGCCCACCAATGCACGGGGCCAACTGAGCCTGCAGAACAATGCGAGGGGAATAAACCGTCCGCAGGTCTCATACTTACCCACAACGACAGAAGACAAGGGACAACACAACGGGACCACGCCGTACCGGCACGAGGAGGCAGGGATGCGCACGGCTCCCACCGCACCGGTCCAGACCGGCCGTATGCAGCAGCAGGCCGCGACGAGACGAGCAGCGGCGGACCCGCAGAAAGAGCCCGCAAAGGAGGAGAGCGGCAAAGACCCACGGACCACAGCACGAGACCCGCAGCAGGTGCAGCGACGCGGAGGAAGAGCAGACCACACGCAGCAAGACAGAGGACAGCAGGGACCGCAGGAGTAAGCGTGAGTAGACAAAAGCGATTCCTCCAGAACGATTCATTGCAGGCTTCGAGAAGGCCGAGAATGGGAGTTCCTCCGCTTTTAAGCGGCTTGCCTGGCTGGACCGGTGATTGGAAGGGGGCGTTTGCTGTGCGATAGGCTGGGGATGAGAACCGGCCTGGAGGGGTTACCTTTGGCTGACGTCTACCAAATTGAACTTCCGCTGGCTGCATAAGCGAGACAACCAATCTGTGCCACGGGCCAATACAACTACCACCAACCATTCACACACCAGATTTGTTCCAGACAAGTAGGTGGAGGGTCTAGCCTAAAAACACAAGAGCAGTTTGGCACTTTACAGCCGCCCCACTATAGCACCAGCTGTTCCCAGAGGTCTCCTATCACAATAATATCAAGGCCCTGCCCTGCTTAGCTGCAACTTTCACATACGGGCGCCGCTTGAAACCTATTTTTTTCTAGTTCAGTTTTAAACGTGTGTACACATTATTTCTTATTATTTCTTACACCTTTAAAGTCCGTAAACTACTAACATGAGTATTTCCCTTACCGGTGAATGTTATCACCCAGAGGTGTGGACTCGAGTCATGTGACTTGGACTCGAGTCAGACTCGAGTCATGATTTTGATGACTTTAGACTCGACTTGACCAAATGTAAAAAGACTTGCAACTCGACTTGGACTTTAACATCAATGACTCTGACTTTCACTTGGACTTGCGCCAATTGACTTGCAAAGACTTGCGTCACCCGGGCCATTTTTACCTTTCTCCGCATCTCTCTTTCTATCTATGCCGTCTCTGAAGAAACAAAGCCTCGCGGTAGTTGTAGCGCTCGCGAGAGAGTTCGAACGTGAGTTCCCCGCAGTTCGCGCAGCAACACTTCCCTAAACAAGCGGACTACATTCACCGGTGGGTGTGTTGTCTAGGGGAGCTGGAAATGAGCGAGCTGCAGGTATTTATCGCAACCTAACGTCATATTTTGTTCTACAAACCGTAATTGATATGCTTTCACTACAGGCGCCTCATACAATTGAATCGACGCAGTTGTCACACTGTGTGTCGTGTTTTAAAGAGGAACTGGTGAGTCAAACTAGCGCTAGCCTGCGCTGCTCTGTTGGCTATTTCTTATATTTTTCTGTGTGGGCGCCGAGGCCTATTATTATGAGTATGTTTTTGCTGTGCTCCTCCTGCTAAAGTTTGCATACATTAGATAGTTGTTTTGATTATGTGCACTAAGCTAGATTAATATTTGCACTATTGTTTATGGTGCATTGATATGAGAATCAGTGCTTTGACTGATTGAATTAATTTATATGAGACATTTTATTATGTAATGATATATTGGTAATTATGAGATATTACTAATGCTGGCCCAGTTCATACAGGCCGGGGTCCTTCCCCTCCATTGGTCCCTTCAGTCCTTTGGAACAATAACCACTACGGACATTAAACTGATTATATAGATACAGGTCCTAGCCCAATACTCATATTCATATATGCTGCACTGCTGCACTTGCTACTTCCCATTAAAAACCCCAAAGATAAAAAGTATGTTGACATGGACTGCTCTGATTTTATGTGTGGTATGTGCATGTGTAACTGAGCCTGCATCTGGCACAACATCCAATTAGATCACGTAGATAGTTTTGATTTACCAGCAGCCAACGACATGGAACAAACTGTTAGTCCATGGGTCAGAGACCAACGAGAATGCACCAGCAAAATGATTCCTAACATTATTTTGTTTGCCTACAAAAGTACGTGGAGACCAACAAGAAACAAATCGCGGTCAAAAAGACTCGAGAGGACTCGAAAGTCAAACCGTAGGACTTGGGACTGACTTGAGATTTGTTGGCCTTTGACTTGGACTCGACTCGGGACTTGCCTGTCTTGACTCGTGACTTGACTCGGGACTTGAGGGCAATGAATTGAGACTGACTTGTGACTTGCTAAACAATGACTTTGTCCCACCTCTGTTATCACCTGTTTGTTTGAAATGTTTGATTCTCTGATCTATGCTGGCGAATCGACAACTGTGTTATGTCCTCCGAGATTACAAAAATACATTGAATTGAATTGAACGGGACAATAGATCAGGGCCAAATTAAATCTACTGTAATGACGTGTTGTAACCAGCAGAGGTCGCTGTTTGATTAATATATACGGGCCCCACGTGGAGAGCGGTGTTTACATCTGTGCGCTGACGTGTGTGAGCACAGAGAGATGCACATGTGGTGACCTGGACCTGGAACACAGAGATGCTACAGGAACAGAGCTGTTTGTCCTGGATCTAAATAAAGAAGAGTAAAGATGGGAAGAAAACATAAACACGAGCAGCACTGAAGCTTTGTCGGAATGATCTCCACGGACCACACTTACACTAATGACCCCAGATTATTTATTGAACATGTGCAAACTGTGGCGCAAACACATTACACGTGTTTCAAAAACCTGCACAAACACATTAATAATACAAGTAATAAAATAATAGTAACACAGTCCAACACTAAACTGTAATATTTCGTTATTTTTTTAATATTTTTTTTACTTAACCTTTATTTAACCAGGGAAGTCCCATTGAGATTAAGAACCTATTTTTCAACGAGAGGTATTGAAACTTGTGTTACTACTAATTATACTATACTTTTGTTTATAATTTTGGAAGTGTCTATATATTCTATAATTGAGTGAAGTTAATCTGCATGTTGAATTTTCCGGAAATATCATGTAAATATACATATTAGATCATTCTAAAGGGGTTGGATTCCATAAATTCCCCTACTGCCTTTGAGCATCATGTTCTTAGTCATCATCTTTTTTTTTTTTTTTTTTATGCAATTGTCCAACCATGAGTTAAAGGCACAAAAACATCAATAATAACTACATGAAATGAAACGATATTTTACGTTTTTTATTGTCTCCACAGCTTTCAATAAATACAAATCGACTCCATCTGAACAAAAACAGAATTTCCAAACAAAAATAAGGACATTGTTTTTTAATGCGCAGAAGCAACGAGAGACATTTTCCTTTCAGTTTCATTATCTCTGCCCGGACACCGCTCTATGAATACATGTTTAAACAAATCTACTTACAAAACTTTGGACTTTACAACCACATACTGTACACTACTGATAGTACTTCACACATACATACACGCACATACACACCCACACACACGCACGCGCACACACACACAATCACGCAAACATTTTTACATTTTGCTTTCATGCCAATTCTGCATTTCGTCAGATAAAAACGTCTTTTCGGACATAGCAGAGTTGGCGACACCGTTTGGTCCCATTTGTAGCTTTTTACTATTTTACTCAAGTCTTTGGAGAGTCCAGTCTCTGCTGCCCAAACCCCCCCCCCCATACAATCCTGCAGCTGGTTTCGGGTGGGTAAAAAGTTGAAGGAAGGAGTCAGGATCCACTGTGCATATCCAAGTGTGGATCCGTGTTGAAATAAAGTCTATAATTTAGTCCTTTTTGGGGGATTTTAAAAAATGGCGTTCCGAGTGGTCAGTGTCTCCAGTTTTGTCTCTTGTCTGGAGTTTTCATTACAATATCGTCGTCTTCTATGGGGTCTAGAAAGGAGAAAAAGGGGAAAAGAATTAAAATACAGGTCATACATTATTCCAATACAATTTTGTAATGAAATAGTAGCTAAAGATTGATTGCTTACCAGTGCATTCGGGACAGCAAGCGCCCTCCTTCCGGGTGATGCTAGTGCAAGTTAATATCGGACATTGCTTTCGTTGGCATTTTGTGACTCCGTGCTGCAAATAAAAAGAAAAATAGATTCATAATTGCACAAATATTGACAAAAACACAATGTTGTTTGTGGCTTTTTGTTAAGACCACTGTCAAATATATAACAGTTGCAAGCCATTACCATATCAAAACATGCTAAGCTAGCCAAATGTTATTGTCTTGTGGGAAATCAACGAAAAATCTTCTGACCGGCGATAAACAAAGGGACAAAGAAGAAGTGGCTTAGTTTTTTCCTAAATTGTGAAATGTAATAAAATCCAGTTGTCGTTGTTTAACATGTTGTTGAAATGAAACCAGAACAAAATCTTGTTTTCAATTTGGTCAGAAAAGGGGAATTTACAACAATATGTGATGAAGTGTCGTTGTGACTCCCAGAAGCAAAACCAGTTTTTTTTTATTATGTAGAAATGTGTATTATGATTTATTACTACTACTGCTACTACTACTCCTATTTTACTTCTACTACTTCTACTTCTACTCCTACTTTACTACTACCAGTACTATTACTACTACTCCTGCTACTACTCTTGCTACTACTATTGGGGGATTTTAAAAAGTGGCGTTACTCCTACTGCAGACCTACTCCTGCTACTACAGTACTACTCACTCTACTTTATAGATCGTATTGTATACAGTATAATACAATTGACATGATAGCCATGATATTCATGTTAACAATTTTGAAGCAGGTCATCCAATCAGAAAGCCTTACAGGTCTCTCATTTGGGTTGCCAGTTTGTTTGGTGAAATATTGCTGGTCTTGGCTCTGTCTGTTCTTTTTAAAGCACTACACAATTGAAATGTAAGCATCAACAATTTATTACACCACTAAGAGTCCATATTTTAATTAATTCCAACCTGTATGTCTCAAAATACTACCACTGCTTCTGCATTTTTGTGATCCAATAACACTTACATCACACCAGCAGTTGATGCACTTCATCTCTCCCACCAGAGGGACCCGTGGGTGCCAGTTGTCGCTGTTTTGGTAATAGTTTTTGCCAAACTTGCAGTGTCGAGGGCCGTCAGCCTGCATCATGTCGCTGTGCTCCAGAGCCGGGACCTTCTCCTCCTCGGGACACTCCTTACAGCAGTCGGAGGGGTTTCGTCGTACAGGATGACTGCAGGTCAGAGCGGGACAGGTCACTTTCTCACAGTGCACCTCGCCAGTCGAACCCTGGTGGAGAAAAACAGGAAGCAGAGACTGTTAGAGCAAAGAGTTCAAGACTATATGACAGATTAGGACTATGGACTGTGTATAGATGGACAACGCTAACCCCTCTAGCTCAATGAACCCCAGTAGAGAAGTGCTCATGGACGAGGTTCTGCTCCAACTCCCTTTGGCTCCGTTCACTCACATTGACAAGTAAAATTGTTTATATCCTGATTGGCTCTTTGGTTGCTAGGCCGTTTCTACCTATATTATTGTGTTTGTACCTTTTGATTCTCTGATCTGTGTTGAGGAATTGACAAAGTCCTCCAAGACCATTTAGGGTCAGGATTAAACATGAGGAGGCCCAGTTTCAGATTCATGCAGCAAAAATCTGAAAGTCTTCCTGAAAATGTGAGACATGCCTCTTCTTTGACAATGTTCAAATCCAGGTTAAAGAGGGTTCTATCTCTACTCTTTTCAATGCACTTATCATTTTAATCCCTTGTGTGATTTTAATAGTTTTTATAATGGTGTTTGTTTTATGTGATGATTTGTGCCTTTGTGCGCTCTACAAATAAATATTGATTGATTGATTTAGTGCTATACAAAATGACATTGAACTAATAGTTAAAAGCTAAGACACAGTTGAACATCATCTTCATTTTGATCTAAAACAACTTAAGCAAAGACGCAAGTTTGTTGACTTCCACGTCGTCATGACAACAGCGCAGACACAGCAGCAGATCTCCATAACCAGAAGCCCTTTTCCTCCATCTTGCCTGCGTGACATGGCTAAATCCTGGGTTTATCACCGATTAAGGGGGAACAAATGAACAAAGGGAAATTCAGGGAACTTCTTGGTTTTCTGCAAAGCGGGGATCAGCAAAGCAGTGGCGTAATGAATGTAAAAGATTTCCAACCAAAAGAACCGAATCAATTGAACTATAACAACAATTAATCCTGAGAACACAATAACATGTTGATTTACTTTAAGCAGCATTAGCCAAGTACTATATTTTGAAGAACAAGACTTGTATTATTTGGCTTTATCTTTTACGGCAGATCTGGTATTTACCTTACAAGTACAGACTGCGCATTTGATGTAGCCAAAAGGAGGAACGAATGGGTGCCATGTGGTTCCTGGTGCGTGCATTTTCTGGTCTCCTTCAAAGTAACAGCCTGAAGACAGAGAAGAAAAATAAGAGGTGATGACAAATTATGTTTTTTAGAGAAAGGGGATGAAAAATGTTTGCAATGTGCAGAATAAGCGAGATTGATACGATGCACATACCTTCTGGGTTCTCGGCAGCTTTATCTGTGGTCTTTGTGTCTTTCGGCTCTTTCTTGTCTGGGAAAATAAATTATTCGTCAATTTAAGTCAATTTTAAGAAATTTTTCATAATAAGAAAGATACCTATTCATAGATCTACTATTTATAAACTTTATACTCTTTTATTATTATTTATTTATAATGTTAAGTATGTTCAAGATAGAGATTTTATACTTGTCCTTTGACGCTAGAGTTAGAGATTTTGTTTTATTTTAATCAGTATAGCTATTGTCCACATATCTTGTGCTGTGTGCTCCTCATTCCTACTGTTCAATAACTTGTGATGCAACACTGAAATTGTCCAACTGTGGGACGAATAAAGGATCTCTTCATCTTAATCTCTTAATCTCTATAATCATAAATAAAAGTGCCAAGATGAGTTAAGCAATCAGAAAAACAAACACTTGCTTGAAATCTTATGACTCAGAAGTAAATACAGATTATAAATTAAATTTAACTCGGAATTTGCCAAATGATTATAGTTGTGGCCCAATTCCCAAAATTAGGATTAGGCAGAGAGGTAATGCAAATGACTAAAATTATACTGATGTTAAAATAGAAACCTGATTGGACATTTCTGTTTGAGGTTTTACAAATGTGTTTAAACAACTAGTTTAAAGTAAGTAAGTAAATAGTAAGCTTTATTTATATACCGCCTTTCACAGACCAGAGTCACAAAGCGGTTTACAATTGTTATTTTTTGGGCACTTGTCCTCTCACTTCACACAGAGATGGGAGCGGGGTAAAGGATATATCTTGTATAATATCCCAAAACATCGGTAATATCCATAAACTGTAATCATAATTAACAATTTTAGATCTTTTAAGTATAGCAGAGGGACACGCCAAGGCTTCCCTCTTCGCCCACTACTATTTACTGAGATAATAGAGGTTACTTCAACTGCACTTAAATCCAAAACTCTATTTATTTAAAGATATTGAGAGACGTCTTTTCTTTATACATTGATCCCTGAGGAGTGTTTTAGTTCCATGAAATGCCGCTCACCATCACAGAGCGGGCAGCACTGTCCGTCCAGCAGCACCGTCTTGGGGCAAGTCAGGATGGGGCAGATCACGGGGTCGCAGATGACAGTTTTCTTCTGGCAGCTGCAGGAAAAGCACTTGTCATAGTTGGGAGTCCAGCGCGAGCCGTGAGCGTGGTGCGAGTTCTCGAAGAAGCAGGTGTGAGGGTCCTTCTTCAGCTCCTCGGGGTCTTTGTACACCACCTCCTCCACCTCCGGCTCCTCTGTGCCGCTCCTCTGCCCCAACTCACAGCTGTTGGGGACATGGACCTAGAGGAAGAAACAAAAGAAGTGTTAGATTGTTTCCAAGCTATTAGTTTTGCTCACAGACAGTATAAGGCCCTGTTTATACTGAGACGCTGCGCAGACGTTTCCAGGCTATTAACAGAAACGACCTGGCTCCTAATGCAAATTTCTCAGCGTTCACATGAGGTTGAAAAACGATGTAGTTCTAGTGCCCGGCCAGTAGTGGGCAGAGAAACTTTACAACACGACACACGACCCCCAGCCCCGTGCCCAGCCCCCCCTCTCGGCAGTGTACTCACTTCCTGTGCCAGACCCTCAGAACGCACCAACATCATTCTGCATTTTAACAGCAGCTGTGAACATGGGAACTGAACCTAGAGCTTCACGTGGTCTTGTTTGGTGTAGAAGGTGTAGAATTATCCTCTGTGCAGCACTGGAAGCCCACGAAGCTAGTTAGTTTACCGGCCGCCATTGTTGTTTATGTTTGTTCTCCGCTACTGCGCATGTCCAAATTTCAGTCAGTCTGCCCCAGGGCAAACGTGGCTCCAATAGTAGTTAACCAACTTATAGACTGTCAGATCCAATGTCAAGCGTCTTTGAGAGTTCATAAAGCAATACAATTCCTGCTTTATTGCTATTGCCACTGCAGCTGCTACAGTTGCATACCAACGCCCTAAATAACAATTGTATTTAATAATAATATTGAGCTAAAACGAATTAATAAAAGCAAGGTTTTTGGAAGAAAGCAACTGTACGTTTAGGCGGATGGCTTTACTATTTTGTTTCACGATTGTCCCTTCATGTCTTCACAATTTCACAATTGGAACTGGGAACAAAATTCCTGCCTGATGTTGCAGAATCCTATGAGCATCCCAGAAGAAAACAAAACAAAAATCTGCTAAGAAAAAAAAGTACGTGAAGATCAGTGACCACACACTTGTCTAGTAAAATCGGGGCATTTCATAACAATGGTGTCTTGTAAAAAATATAAAGTCATTCCACAACAACCACAGATAATATAGTTAATAAGTTCAAATGACTTCAATACAAAGCACATTACGTTAATTCCCCTGGATCGACCGATGGAACAAGATGGTTTGTGTACGTGCCAACAGGCGGCCATTTTGTTACAAGTGGTTAGAGGTTTTTTTCTTTTTCTCGTTTTATAGTAAACAGCTTGTTCCACTGATAATCGCACTACTCAAGTCGCCTCAAATAAATATGTTTGTAATTCAAGTAATCACTCGGGTTGTGTTTTCCATCGACTTCTATTCCAGTCTTAAATTTTTACGAGATTGAATTATAACTTGAATAGAGCGTTATTAAGTCCCTGTGCTGCCAGATTTTTGTTTACGTCTTGGCCCTAACTATAAAAACAGCTGGATACTGCTGTTGAACCTGACACAAAACCCCATCAACCACTTCACCTGCAGAACCCGTGTGTGTGCGTGTGTGTGTGTGTGTGTATGTGTTTTAATACTCCCCAATAAAACTTTTACTTCCTGGCTTATAAAATGCCTTGCAGCTTCTAGCACCTGTTTGTGAGCCAACACGCAGACACATAAAGACACGGCTTGTAGCGCTCTTGTTTTGATGATTTGGCTTAAGGTTAGCGTTCGAATTTACCGTTGAAAACAAATGCCGTAGATTGGAAGCCTCGTATCAGTCTGCCTCAGGGCAAACGTGGCTTCGGTAGTAGCTAACCAACACCCGCGTAAAGATCCGATGTCAAGCGTCTTTGAGAGTTCGAAAAGCAATACAATACAAATGCTAATGCCACTGATGCTAATGCTACTGCTACCGTTGCACGCTAACTCTCTAAAAGAAAATAGTTGAAATGCATTTATTATATTGACCTGAAACGAATTAATAAAAGCAAGGACTAGGGATTGGGATTTATTTTGATAGTTATCAAGTATTTTAAGCGTTGACTCTTATCTTATCCGGTTATCTTGAAGTGGAAACAAGAAACTCCACCCCCGCCTGAGCAATGGATAAATGACATACTGAGAAAATTACATGTTGAAAAATCAAGGTGTACGCTAAGGGGCTCAATCGGGAAATTTGATGGAACATGGCAGCCATTTTTAAAACGTGTATAAAACTACAAAATACGTAACGTCCAAACATAAAAAGCTTATTCCTAAAGAGTATTTTTTGTGTGCTATACAAGAATAAATTTATATTAATTCATTTGATATTAATTTCATTTGTTTGTTTATTTGTCCGTTGTTTTTTTTCTTTTTGTTTTTTTTTTCTCTTTGTGTGGGTGTTTTCAGGGTTCTTGCTTTAGGGAAGAAAAAAATGATAGCCATGATGCACGTTCACCGTTATTTGTAATTTTAGACTTTTACCGTCGGAAAATGATTTACGTTTGTGTTTGGGTTTCTCTTACCCGTCCTCGGATCTCTCCTCTCGGGTTCATCTTGGTGCTGACTTGGATGAAAGCCGTTCCTTGGTCCAGATGTTGCAGTAATTCAGAGCTCATGTCTTTCAAAACACCTTGAGCCTATTGTAATAAGAACAAAAAAAGCAAGAGAAATTTGTACGGTTTTAAATAAACAGAGGACTTCTATGTGTCAGTGTGACAGGTTTATTGCCCTGGCAGGTCCTTCTGGTGTAGAAATCATATCCAGTTCCTTTTATGATCCAACGCCATTGAAAAGTACACAGTGAAAGAAATACTCTATTGTTCTGAAGAGGCGAAAAATGCATTACTACTACTGCTACTGTTACTACTGCTACTGCTACTGTTACTGCTAATACTACTGCTACTACTGTTACTACTGCTACTACTGTTATTACTACTATTGCTACGACTATGACTGCTACTGTTACTACTGCTACTGTTACTACTAATACTACTGCTGTTGTTGCTAATACTACTACTACTGCTACTGCTACTGCTACTGTTACTGCTAATACTACTGCTACTACTGTTATTACTACTATTGCTACTACTGGTCCTGCTACTGTTACTACTAATATTACTACTGCCACTAACTCTACTACTAGGCAAGGCAAGGCAAGGCAAGTTTATTTATATAGCACAATTCATACACAAGGCAACTCAAAGTGCTGAACAAAACAAGAAAGCATTAAAATCATCAAAAGAAAGATAAAAATATAAAATCCCTCAGTTGTATGCACAGCTAAACAGCACCGTTTTTAACCTGGTTTTAAACATTGTTATTGAGGAGGCCTGTCTCACATCTTCAGGAAGACTGTTCCAGATTTTAGCAGCATGGATCTGAAAAGCAGCCTCCCCATGTTTAGTTCTGACTCTGGGCACTAACAGGAGTCCAGTCCCTGTGCTCCTCAGAGTCCGGGCTGGTTCATATGGGACTAACATGTCACTAATATATTTTGGTGCGAGGCCATGGAGAGACTTGTACACAAGCAGAGCTGTTTTAAAGTCTATTCTCTGAGCCACAGGAAGCCAGTGCAGAGACCTGAGGACTGGACTAATGTGGTCGTACTTCCTGGTTCTAGTCAGGACTCGAGCTGCTGCATTTTGAATGTACTGCAGCTGTTTTACAGCCTGTTTGGACAGACCTGTGAGCAGGCCATTGCAGTAGTCTAACCTGCTGGAGACAAATGCATGGATAAGAATCTCCAAGTCTGCTTTAGACACTGTTTTTGATCCTGGCGATGTTTTTTAGATGGTAAAAAGCTGCTGATGTTACTGATTTGATGTGGCTATTAAAATTTAAGTCTGAGTCCAGTATTACTACTACTGCTACTGCTACTATTGCAAATGCTACTGCTGCTACTTCTAATACTACTACTACTACTGGTCCTGCTAATGCTACTATTCCTATTGCTACTACTATGACTGCTGCTGTTACTACTAATAGTACTGCTACTGCTACTACTGCTACTATCGATATACTGCTGCTACGTCTAGGGCTGCTACTACTATGACTATGAGATAATAATAATACATAATACTTAGATAGTGCTTTTTGGATACTCAAAGACAATTTACAAAAGAATGAATAGTAAACAATAATTGTGTGTGTTGTATCTCCTAGATCCATACATTTGCACAGTACGCTATAAGGCAAATGCTAATATATATAAGTTTGTGTATGTTTTGACCTGTGATCCGTAGAATCCCGTCAGCAGTCGTTTGTGCGTGGCGCTGGTGTCGTCGAGCTCTCCGATCTCGGCGAGTCCGTGCAGGTGTGCGTTCACGGTGAGGTCGTCGGCTTTGCTCAGTCCGGCCACGACGATCTCATAATGAAGGTGACAGTTATTGTCCACAGACACCCAGGCGTGTCCCGAGGCCCCGGTCCTGACGGGCGGAGACACGAAGAACCCGGCCAGGGGAGTCGGCAGCTCTGGAGGAGGAAAGAGGAGAGGATTGTTATTATATATAGTACTTTTGTTAAGGTTCTGTGTCTTTGAGAGTCTGTATATATCCATCTAAAATCTATGATCTATCAATATATCCATCCATCCATCCATTTTCTACCCTTTAATCCATTTCTGGGTCAGGGGGGTGGCAGTCAGAGATGCCACCCAAGTCTCATAGCACCAGCCCCTCACTGACCCTCTGCAGGTGGTGAGTCCACAGGAGGACGGCTGCTCACTGAGTGTGAGCATAGCCTTGATCTTTCAGTGGGGGCTTTGGGCAAAGTGGGGTTAAGTGTCTTGCCCAAGGACACAACGACAGCAGTCATCAGTGGGAGTCGGTGGAGAAGGTGCAGAGGTGGGAATTGAACCCACAACCTTCTGGCCTTAAGGCCAATGCTCTACCAACTGAGCTACTGTCGCCTCAATATATCCAAATAGTAATAATATATAAAGTCAATCAAACTGTTTTAGTTGATCGATTTCACAGTCTCTATTTTTTCCTGCACAATTTTTTCTTAGTTTGTTTTATCTCTGTACTTTTAACTTTGTTTTATATTTGTACTTGTCGGGTGCTCATTGGGGACTTTTGCACATGTACTCCAATGAGGTTTTACTGCAAATGGCAAATTCAATGAATCTGAATCTGAATTGTAGCCAGAGCGAGTGGGAACAAAACACTTTCCTATTGGGCTTCATTGAGTAACTAACGTACTATGGTTAGAAAAGTCCATCTATATACAGTTTATGGTAAAAATCAAGAATTATTTCTATTACAACTGATTTGATAAATGATTCAAAACACCACAAGTAGCATAATAGCCACCTTTGCACACAATGGTTTTATGAGCTGTCAGTTCATGAAACATGCTCTAACTTCGCCATTCATTTTCTTTGTTCAAACTATTACTGCATTTTTCTTCGGTGTAACGATGAGTTTATTCAAGGCTACGTCCTCATGCAATACGAGTTTAAGCAAAGTTGTGAGCCATTCATCATAAGGAGGAAAGCGTTTTTAAATCCAGTGTCTTTTGATTCACTAAGCCAAGACTGGTAATATTTATGACTGGTATATTACGAACTTTAAATCCTTACCACTTCTACTAAAAGGAAAACCTCATGAAGAAAGCTTGTAAAAACATTAAAGAATAAAAAAGTGGTCATCATTTATGCACATGTTGTACGTTTCTATTCTTGCCTAAAACTGGGATTCCTAAATTTCATAAATAACATATGTTGTTTATCCCAACAAAAAAAACATAATTTGCATACTTGTAAGAAAAAGCCCTGTGAGTCACTTTTTGACAGTTTGGGCTGTGAGGGTGGTCCTCTCTTTGTCACTCTTTGATAAAGCTGATCTAAAAATGTGGCGCCGAAAAGACATGCAAATATTTTATTACATCTGCCATATTTGGGGGTTTGAAAGTGAGGTATAACTTAAGTGCCCTGGAAACTCAACTTTACTAAATTGCGCAAATTTAGAACTATTCGAACACACTGGGTTTTTTATTAGATGTTTTCCTCGCCGATGCAGGACTAAGGACAGTGGTCATCTGCCCCTAATGGACCAATAGCTCAATCTGTTTTCTATCATTGCATTTCTTGTGTTTTAACTGTTGAATTCTCTGATCTGTGTGGGCGAATTCAAAGGTTTTGTAAAGTCCTCTGAGATAACTACTGTTGTGATTTAGGGCTATACAAAAATAAATTGAATTGAAAATATGCATTGTCTTTGTCGTGTATTTCTGCACCATGTCTCGGGGCGTCCAGTCCGCTGTAGAACAAAGCCTTGATCTGCCCCCTGAGCTCGCCGTCCTGGTTGTGCGCCGTGGCCACGTTGATGAAGAGCTCGTTCTGCAGCAGCATGTGGATGTGGCGGGCCTCCAGCCGGCTCCAGCTGCCCACCGCCTGCCCGCTCGCCACGCTGTACTCTGGGGTCAGATCGTACAGCACCGACCGCTTGTTCCGGCGTCGAGGCTTCTGCTCGATGGTCAGGCCCAAGACGGTGCTGGTGAGACCGGCCACCTGCACCTGAACACAGGAGATGGATGTGTTTATGCACCATGAGTGATGAGGCGCTCAAACTAACCTGTGTAGAGAAGTCCTTTGTGAAATCAGATGATGCATTAACTTTGAGAAAATGACAAATTACGGACAATTATGAATAAATGAGATAAGAGAACCTTAATTTGTCCCACAGTGGGGAAATTTGGGTGTACAAGACATTAGCAGGAGCATGCTTCTTAAAGGTATACAGGAGGATGTTCCCAAATTTTAGGAAAGAACCACCCTCTCCACTTTTTGATGTCTTGTCTTGTTTGATTAGAATCACCAGAATGATTGACAATTAAAAGGACCAATAGTCTTGATGATCCACCCGGAAGTAGAAAATCCTCCTATATACCTTTAACTAGCTGTAAATGATGCATAAGAGCAGGATATCAATATAGATTTAAAACATTACTTTTTACTTTACTTCTTGTTCTATCTATTTGAATCTATTGGTCAAACTCAACTCTTTGGCCTTGGTCTGACTTAAAGGTTAAGAGCAAAATTCAAATAACAACATATATATACAGTTATACATATATGTCTATGTACTGTATATAATGTGAAATACTACCGTTCAAAAGTCTGGGGTCACCCAAGTGTTTTCCATGAAAAGTCACACTTATTCACCACCATACGTTGTGAAATGAATAGAAAATAGAGTCAAGACATTGACAAGGTTAGAAATAATCATTTGTATTTGAAATAAGATTTTTTTTACATCCAACTTTGCTTTCGTCAAAGAATCCTCCATTTGCAGCAATTACAACATTGCACCAAAATCCAGACATTTGCAGCTAGAATAGTCATTTACCACATAAGCAATGTATAGAGTGTATTTCTTTACAGTTAAGACTAGTTTAAAGTTATCTACAGTGCTTTTCCTTCAAAAATAAGGACATTTCAATGCGACCCCAAACTTTTGGACGGTAGTGTATAAAAATACATAGCAGAATAAATAACGTTGATGAAGTGAAATCGCAGTATTGCACATGATTGCACTATGTTTACTATTTACAGATGACACATTAAAAAGTGTATCTTGTGTTGTTTGCTCCTCATTTCAACTGGTCTGTAACTTGTGATGCAACAGTGAAATTTAACCACAAATAAAGGATCTATTAAACCAGTATTATTTTCTGGAGGAGAGTATTTAATCCAATGGTGCCTTTCCGTCCATTTTCTTCCATGAACCATCAAACAAAACCACGTAAATATTGTGAAATAACAACATTTTCTAACAATGAGGAAAGTGCCAGTCTGTCCTTTTCACGTCCAACACCAATAATAATCCTTTTACAAATTAAATCACATCACACTTATTACAAATGGGTCCAATTATGTGATGCAACTGCTTTTTAGTAACTTCTGAAGAGCATTGTGGTCCAAACATGATGACATAGTGAGATCTGGGCCAACAACAGCCAGTAAATAGACTTTACAGCTTCAAATTAAGGAAGCCAACCAGGACCAGATCTAGTTTTTCTTTTTCTTTTCCTGAACCAGTGACAATATCGAGGCATTCATACCACGCATGTAGAAACACATACATTGGATTGAAATGCATAAAGTTGTAGAAGTAGAAATACATTAAATTATATATCAGATCTCCGTTTTGATAATTTGCCAAAAATCTTATTCCTCAAGCTACAACCTCCAACATATGTTTTGTTATTGGCGAGACATTTGAAAGGATTTGCTCAAAAATGGGAGAAATAATAACTGTATGGCACTAAAACATCTCTAGTTTTTCACAAACTACTAGCCTGGCCCAAGCCGTCCGTAAACTCTGGTCAATTATCATTTCCCTGCATGTAATTTGTAGGAAAAGAGGAAAATTCAAACCTTTCCTATTTGTTTTCAATTAATTTCAATCTATTCTTGTATAGCCCTAAATCACAACAGTAGTTATTTTCAGAGGACTTCACAAAACTGTTAAATTCGGCAACACAGATCAGAGAATCAAACGCGAGACAACACATAGAGCTATTGGCCCACAAGGGGAAGATGACCAATGTCCATAAATATTGATAAATGTCCATAAATATTGATAAATGTCCATAAATATTGATAAATGTCCATAAATATTGATAAATGTCCATACATATAGTTGAATATCGAGTGTCCTGGATCATCACCACTGTCCTTACGCCTTCCTGAATGTTCATGTATCTGTTTTGTGCAAATTATCTATGCATTTGTCCCGTATCTATACTGTCTATTGTTGCATTTGTTGTTTCAAGTGTTTGGGCTGCAACTAAGCTACTATGACCAGGCAATTTCCTCAGCGGATCAATGACATTACCCTCTCTCCTCGCAGTTAACAGGCTGCTAATCTGGTTTCTGTTTTTCCCCCAGATTTCACAGTCTACCATGGTAACTTTTCCCAAACATTGGCAGGCAACGGTCACTTTTCTCACTTCCAAAATATGCGCTATGAAAGGATTTTTACTCTTTGAGGGACAGCAGAGACGGACAAACTCAAGCTATACCTGATAATCCAGCGTCCCGTTGTCGTGGAGATTGAAGATGGCAGAACCGACTCCTCCGGTTTTGACGGGCATGAGGGCGTCGCCGCTGGACATCACGCTCTGAAGGGCTACAGCAAATCACAATGTCAAATCACAAGACATAATATGCAAAATGTACTATTTGGAGGTTTTAACCACATTTTACATCTCATTTACGCTACTATAAGGAAATTCTGGGACAAATATGTAACCCCGCCCCTTTCTGTCTCTGGCTTTCATGCGTTTCTTGGGAGCTATGAGATATCTACCAAACCTTCCGACTTCCCAAAAATGGTGACACGTAAATTATAATTATAAATGGATCTTAAACCCTCTCAGTTTGTTTCTCTTCTTTCATCCCACTACAAAGTGTCACAGTGACGGAAACTCTGGAACTCTTCGACCTATAAACCCAGCCTGAGTTTCCCAGTTGAATTTCCGAATTGTGCAGCGTTCATTTCCATATTTCCAAGTGGGAAGTTGTCCATGATCTAGTTTTGGGATTGTCTCTTGGGGTAAAATTACTTTCACAGACCAGAGTCTCAAAGCGGTTTACAATTGTTATTTTTTGGGCATTTGTCTCTCACTCCACACAGAGATGGGAGTGGGGTCGCCAGTACAGGAGGTGCATGCCAGACCTATTGGACATGTTTTTAGTGGTAGGGGAAACCGGAGTACCGTGAGGAAACCTCCGCGGACACGGGGAGAACATGCAAACTCCAGTCAGAAAGGATAGTGCATAGCAGCATAGTATAGCATTTACCCTTGATAAGAGTTTCACCCCATAGTTTCCACTTTTCTCACATTCTAAAACAAGAAATTAAATAGTAAATAGTCTCATTGGAATCTCGAACGGCCAAAAATAACAAGACATATTTCTTCTATAATACAAAACAGTGCTTATACTTATCAACCCCATCTCTCCCCATCTCTCTCTCAGAACCATAGCGGATTTTGACAGCCGGCGAGATGATGCAATCAGAGCTGTCACTTTAAAATAACCCTTGTTTCTTGAGTGAAAAGGGGGCATGTTTTTGCTCCCTGAGGTCTTAAAAGGAAGCTGCACACACACACACACACACACACACACACACACACACACACACACACACGCACATACACACTTGCTATGTCACGCAGCAGTCACTGGAAGGGCAGATTCAATGGAGTCACTAATGAGGGGGAGGGTCCACGGGTGAAATTGCGTGTGCGCCCTTGACCAAAACATACATGTTGTTTCAGTGTCTGGAGTGGTCAGAAAAAAGCCCAAGGTTAGGCTTAAAACCGGGATGAGGTCATCTGTCCTGAATGTGGCTGGGATCACGGAGACTGAGCGTGAGTAAGAGAGACGTGACTACAGACAGTGGAGAATAATAGATGGTCATGTGCAGATAAGGTTCATTTACTTAAAGCCTGTGTATTTTTAAGACAAAAAAATCTCGACGAAAAGGCACGCTATGAGGAATTGTCGTATGCTTCTCTATCTAAATGTGTTAAAAATAAAATTTGACTAAAAATACATATATATTTTTCCTCTTGCTGCAGTTATTGAGGCCATTTACCTTTTCCGATATAATTCGTTCCATGAGGAATTTTGAGACAAAAAATGAAAGTGCTTAAAGCTGTGGTACGTAACTTTCAAATCATGTTAAATTAAACTATATATTGAAATCCATGTGACTAGTCCCTATAAAACTCTAAAACAGTTCGGTTCTATCAATGAAACGTATTATTTTTAGCTCTGTCATGCTTTTTCAGACAGAAAAGTGAACAAGAAAAGACCACTCTCACTCAGCCAATCAGCTTTCAGCCCAAAAAATAGTCCAATAGTGACTCACAGGGCTCTTTCTTACTAGTAGGCAAAAGATAACATGTATTCTGAGCATACTTTTTACCTTTAAAAGACTATTTCTGTCATGACAAGCCACATGTATTATTTATGAAAAAGTTACGTTCCCCAGCTTTAATTTATCAAGAAATAGATTCATACATTCTAGTTCAGTTACTCAGCTACGATATGGAAAAAGACATATTAAACAATAATAATCAAACCCTCTGCATTCTGCTTTTGTCCCATAAAATTCTATGTAATTGCAATACATTCAATAGTTTTAAACTGAGAATGCGGGACACGGCTAAAGCAGTGTAGAAATACAGTATATACAGACAACCTATAATGTCTAATTGTCTATGAAATATCTTGCAAAAAAAACTTCAACATTGATCAAGAGGCTAGACTGTTTTGCTGCCAGCCTATTGCTTTGTTTTTGGGGTCATAAACGCCAAAAAAATACATTTTTGCGGTTGTGACTGGATTTTGTTTGCATCATTGGATTCAAAAACTACAGTCCAACCAATTACATGCAATATTGTGGCTGATTTTATGGCAATAAGTAAAAACAAATCTACAATTTGGTCGTGCAGTTGAGCCTGATGCAAGAAGCTGGAGATCAAGAGATGGGCGTGCGGGGTGAAAAACACATGCCAACTCAATATGCAAGATAAGGAGAAAGAAACACGGAGAGAGCAAAGACCAGCGGACACCCAGGGGATTGTGGGCTGGTGATTGGATAAATGTCTCTCCTGGAATAGCAAGACATTGTTCCAGACCTTTGTCCCGCGCAAAAGACAGAAAACATGTGTGCATTTTTAGAAGCCCGGGTCATCCACGACATTCCACGTTCTTTCTCTGCGTCTCTCACACGTACACGCAAAAAATACATGCATGCTCCACTCTGGGCTGCTCCCTGGACTCTGTGGAGGAGGTGAGGGACAGGAGGGTGCTAGCCAAAGCCACCTCCATCATGAACAACACCTCCCACCCACTGCACAGGACTGTAGAGGAGCTGAGGAGCTCCTTCAGTGGAAGACTGAGACACCCTCAGTGTAGGAAGGAGCGCTACCGCAGGGCCTTTATCCCCACCGCTGTCAGACTGTACAATAAGTCACTTTAAATGATCACTGTGTGAAAACCTGCACTACTATTGACACTGTTTCCAATTGACACTTGTCACTTTTGTTGTACATAATTATTGTCACTTTATTGTACATATATCCTGCATGTTACATGTTTGCACATTTCCTCCCTTTGCACAATCTGAGTGTCTCTATCCATGCTAAATGTGACATGTAAATTTCTCCTCTGTGAGATAAATAAAGCAAAGCAATCTTATCTTATGCGCACACACACACACACACACAAACACGAGGCCAATAGCCATGATTTTACCCCAGCTATAAGAGCTGAAAGAATAGAGGACAGGCAGAGGAGAAACTTGCTAACGTAAAAAAAAAACTTTGGAACTACTTAGTTTGTGTAAGCTCTCAGTCGTACAGGGATTACTGCTCACCTTTGTACAGATGATGGGTGAGCAATCATCCTTTGTTATGTAACTACTTACTTAAAGATGCAGTCATTGATTCTGGGAAAATGTCTCTAAACCCTAAAAGTAGTCAAGTAATAGTAATGGAATTGACCAGATGCCTATAGTCTCCAAAAAATAATTTAAAATATTCGTACATCCCAAACGAACCAATGGGATGCGTTTACCCCCTTCACCCTCTTCCTGTTTCTTGCGAGTGCGTGCACCTGAATTATCTGATTTTCTAAAACCTAAAAGGGCTGAACAGAAAAACCCAATTTCATGTTTGCCACCCACTCCCCCTGTTGTGACAAAGAAAAGAAAATGCTGGATGTTTGGTTTGGTGGAGAGGTGAGGGGAGGGGGGAGTGGTTTGAGTTGGTGCTACGGCTAAGCTAACAAAATCGCTTACTGCACCTTTAATGTACAAAAGACATAATAACAAACTAATCTATAAAAATCGTGGTAAATTGTTTATTATTTTATACTTATTTCTTGCTTCTTCATTATGATTAAGTTGAAAATTATAGACTTGCTGCTTCCTTCTCTTACTTACTCTACTCTACTTACTTCTTTATCATGCTAAAGTCAGAGATTTTGTGCTTGCTTGTATACAGTACTTTCTTATTATTGTTTATGTGTTAATGTAACTTCTTACTGTCGCATGATTTTCGTCCGGTGATGAAGCCGGACACCAGTTTGGGATCGTGGCCCTCGGTCGTCACGGCGATGGCGAGTTGACCCCTTGACAGCCAAAAGAGCTCTCTGCTGTTCAGGTCTGTAAGCACCTCTGCAAAATCTGGATCCTGGAAACACATTGAAACTGTTATTAAAAAGATGTAAAGGTGATAGACTGTGAAAAATCTAGCTTTGAGCTTTTAGAAATTTTTCCCTTTTCAAAAACAGACCTGGATTGGATTTGACTTTGGATTGGATTTGGATTTATAAGATCCATCCTCGCTGATACAAGGAACTTCAGGCAAAAAACATTGTTGTAATTTGACATCACACTCAGAGCCGTTTTCTGCTTTTTACAACTAAAGTATTGCTCTTAAATACATTTTCTCATGTGAAATTACTTTCTTCACAATCAGTGGTTACAGCTAGTATTTATTTAAATTATATATATAAACAAAATCTCTAGTGCAGCCCACAACATACTGTAACGCTGTCTTATTAGATTGTTTTTATTTATTTTTTTACATACGTGTAATAACAGCCCACGGAGTCCCTATTTGACTTTTTAGGCTGAAAGCTGATAGGCTGATCCTCTGATTTCTAACCCTAACCCTGATCTAAAATGACAGAGGCCAGAAAACATGTGAAAACTGTTTTGAGAACAAGGAACTAGTTAGACTTGTTGATATTTTGCGGTGTGAAAGTTAAGTACCTCAGCTTTAAGTAAAAAACGCAAACACGATACTCAAAATATTTAGTCTTGTCGCACGGTGCCGGAGAAACCAAACATCCAATGACCGCAATCATTGATGACAAAAGCAGAGTTTTTTGGTCACACATGCAAAAAACGCCAACAAATATGGCTTGCATTTCGCTAACGCGTAGCATATTGCGTTTCGAGGGTAATTTCAAGCAGACAGGTTACAGCAAGAATGCAAAGAGAATCATATGAGAAGTTGAAAAATGTTGGATTAATACGGCAGATGTACGGGCGTGCTGAAGAAATGTTACTTTTATGACCTCGGGGCCATGGTTCAATATAAATATACATGCATCATAAATCTGGAGCTAGCAGCAAGAAGCCAAAACACAACTGGAAAAAGAGAGTGGCCATAAAAAGGAATTATTTTCAAGGGAAATTGATGGACGTAATATTTACATGGAGAAATGATTTGACGGATTGTTGAGATTTTCCCACCGTGTTGAGTTTTTTTGTGAGTTTTTTTGACTTTTTAAATGACTTTGCGGTTTTGGTGCGAGTGTAATTTGTGTAACAGCGTTTTATTTCACGGACAGTCACTTTGTTTTAAGGCCCGAAAAGAGAATAGAAGATTTTAGCCTGATCAAATCCAGGCTATACTCTTTCATCAAGGTTCCTCTATGCATCCATCTCCGCCGCAGACCGCTAACCACTGACATGTGTGGAGTGTGCGTGCGTTTGTGTGTGTGTGTGTGTGTGTTTGTGTCAGTGCGCTGGGCCCTCCCTCTCCCCCCAGACGCTTCCTCCGTGTATCCCATCTGCCCGTGCATGTCTCTGGGTAGTAGCAGTGATCACAGTGGTCTGAGGAAGTGGCGAACAAACCACATCCTTCACCATGAGGCAGAGAGTGTTGCCCTGTCGTATGTCAGCGACGCCACTAATACCACTGTGCATGCTCCGTCGTCATGGAAACTCCAAGCATGCACGCTACTTTCTGCACTAAAAGGCGCACCTGTGTATAAGCCAGCTGAATTTGCAATCAGGTGGCAGTGGTTGGGTCGGCACTAGATCATTTACGGAATCGGGACGAAACCGAATTAGTTTTAGACTAAAAAGTCCTTAAGTGGTGACTGGTTGCGTTTTAGGCGTCTGAGTAAGATGGTTAAGGTTAGGGTTAAGGCTGGGTTGGGTTATTTTATGGGAATGGCTGGTTAAGTTTAGGCATGAATAAGTAGTTTGTTATATTTACTCCTGCTTCCGTCCCGATTCCGTATATGATCTAGTGCTGACGGCAGTGGTTGCAGCCAGTAATTTTCAAATTTGTGAAACAAAAACAAATTCTACTGCTCCCCCTGGTGGTAGCGTGGGGATAGGGTAGTGTGATAGCCTTGGTAATCGTTTCACCTATATCTTCTCCTGCAGATATTATTTCACTTTCTAAAACATGTGTTTGTTTGGATGTGGGATTGTTGGAGTTAGTTCTATGAAGAGATGTAGATTCTGGAGAAAAAAAATCTAAAATCTAAAATTCCTACTGGTCTAGAAACAGCCTGTGCTAAAAGGGGCAGTAAGCGATTTTGTTAGCTTAGCTGTCCATCCAGCATTTTCTTTTCTTTGTCACAACAGGGAGAGTGGGTGGCAAACGTGAAATTGGCATTTTCTGTTCAGCCCTTTTAGGTTTAAAAAAATCCGATAACGCCAGTGCGCTCACTAGCGAGAAACAGGAAGAGGTTGAAGAGGGTAAACGCATCCCATTGGTTCGTTGGGGATGAACGCATCCAATTGGTTTATTTTTATTGGTCCGCTCCAAAATATTATTTATTCATTTTTAGAGACTATAGACATGTGATCAATTCCATTACTATTTGAAAACACATGATAACTTGACTACTTTTAGGGTTTAGGGACGTTTTCCCACAATATTTAAAAAATGCGTCTGGATCATAGACTGTATATATTAACGGACATAGTCACGCCTATCTCTGCCGTTCTAACTAATGGGCCAAAAATTGGGCTCTCATGGAGTGATTCAAAATGGCCGTGGGGGCTGGAAAATGTGAAAAAATGCATCTGCACATGCGTCAGCCGGCACGAGCTCCATTCATTTAAACGAGTGACTTCAAAAATTCACAGCGAGTAAATTAGACTGGTCCAAAAAAATTCACCCCCCTCAACATTGACACACATGTGGAACAAAGCTTTGGGCCAAGAGCCGACTTTTGGACCATCCTGTAAAGACGTTTTCGAGAGGCAAGCAGATGCTATATGTTAGCATTGGCTAATTCTTATTCTGGGTCCACCCCCATCGGCCCGGGGTGGTATTGCAAGCATGTCAGCGCACGTCATTTTGGCCACTTTTGAGCCGGGACCCGCCCCCACTGGTCTGGATAAAATCGCTGATTGCCCATATTATTGGTATATAATTAAAGAAAGGTATTTTTTATATCAAAGTGGCATCTAAGTGGCATCTGAGTCCAGTTAGTATTTTCCTCACTCTTACAAGTTGTTGATGGAGTCGTTTTGGTTCACAGTGAGTAGATGCTTTTCCTTAGTTCGTGCGGTCCTAGTTTCTGTGGTCAATCCTAGTAACTGAGCATGTTTACATTTTCAAATAGGTACTTTTGAGAATCTTATACTTACATGTGAAGTGACGTTGGCGCGGATCTCCCTCAATACGTGTTGACGATAAACCATCTGTACTTTGATGGGCACCACCAGCGGCTCTGAGAAAAGGGAAAACTGATCAAAACCACTGCGTTGTCTTTAATCAAATCGTTTATTGATCAGCAATGTGACGTTACCCTTCCCGTCGTGCTTGATGAGGCCCTGCAGGATGAGAATGAAGTGCAGGTTGTTCTCGGTGTCACTGAGAGTCAACATAGCGATGCCTCCCATTCCCGAGTTTTCTTCTTCTGACGTTAGAATAGTGCTAAAAGTTTCTGAGGAAGAAAAAGTACATGATCGTTGCATGAGAAGCGTTTTAGGAATGACCCTGGAAATGATTCAATTATTCTTATGAAAGTTTATTCTGACTGATTTTCAATAAGTTTAACCCTTTAATAGTTTTCTCAACCATTTTTGTGTATCACTTGGAACTGAAATCTACCTCATTTTTGCATCTCTATCGCTTGGTTTTAGGCACTTTTACCATCAAACTGCATATTGACCATTTGGTAAAGGCCTTTTAATAAAAAACAAGAGGTTAAAAACAGCAGATGAATTTATGATTTTGTAATTAGTGATCATCCCAAAGTTAAAAAAAGAAAGATTTACATTGCTTTCTTCAAGGAGTGAACATTAAAGGGTAAAAGTGTGTGGCAATAGACAGAAAAGCTTACTGGATTTCTGCACATATTTAGAGTGTCAGAAGTGTGGGAAATATTCTGTTCTGGGTGAGTGCCTATGTCCTTTCTTAAATATGTGATACGAAAGATAAGATACAGTATGTGTGGTTAAGGGTGACGTATGTTTTAAAGTCCCCATAATGTACAGTATCCTATCTATGCACTCACGCCCGGGACCCACCTCGAGTTGGTGATGCTCGGCTTGGTCAGGGACACCAGAGCTAAACTAATCTATTGGACTAGTTTTTTGTGGTAGGAGAAACCAGAGCACCCCAAGTAAACTTACACAGACACGTGGACTACATGCAAACCACCTCCACTCAGATAGGCCCTGTTCCAACCAGGATTCGAACCCAGAATCTTCTTGATAATTAGGGAGAGAACCAACCACTCTGCCACATTGAAGCCGACTTGTGAGATCCTTTTTGTCATGAACACTGATTGTATTATTGTAAAGCTACCAACTGCTTAAATCTAACAGTTACAGGCAGAACTTTGGTGTCTTGTCCTTTTTATCCTAATGTTTATATTTTCGCTTATACTATTGATACTAGTATAAAGGCATTCGCTTCAGCGGTCTTTCTGCCGTTCTGAAATAATGTACAGTATATTTGTGCAAGTGACCAAAATAAACTTAATTCATTTCACTACATGATATTGACGACGTGTTTTAACAATGTATTTGGCTAAGACTTATTCATCTATATTAATTAATCTATTTACAGTATCTATCTATTTAGCTATGTATTGACTGGTGTTAGGGTTTTTACAATACAGTTTTCTGCTAAAAATAAAAACGAATACTCTATGTAGATTTAAATATTGCGTTGGTACATATTATGGGAAAGCCTGCCTTAGAGATGGCTGTGTCAATGTCGAGTTTATGTCCTTTGCATTTTTACATCCGCAAAAGTTGCTCGAAACACCACATACTCAACACAAATCCAGCTACATCTACATTATGTCACACTTCTGGCAGAGCTTTCAGAACGGTGACAAAAAGCACAAGCCACATCGCGTTGGTCGGGGATGGGGGGCAACAGTGTCTCGTTTCAGATTTACCAGCGAACAGTGCTCTGTGTTTGATAATCTTTCCCTCCACTTCGTCGCGTCTGGTGCTGGCCGTGGTCATGGTGATCCGCATTTGTTCGGACTGCAGCTGTCGGAGCAGGGGCTTAGCGAGGTTCTTCCACACTCCGCAGACCTGAAGAGAAAAAAAGAAAAACGTATGTAAATGTATAGCCATCAGCTAAATGCATAATACAATAGGCCTTTTATGTCATATCGAAGCATGAGAGCCGAGGAAAGAATGGTGGCTGCGTGCCGAGACATCATAACTCAAGGTTCAGAGGTAATCTCCGTTTTAATTAGAGATACTTTGGGTCCCAACGATGAGGTAACATGTGAAAAATCCTGAAATCTTTTTGGTTTTTGGCTGCCTTCCTTATCCATCTTCTCTTCCATATTTGAGCCGTTTTCTCCGGTCCTCTACTGCTTGACATTTACAGAATCTAAACATAACAATAGTGCAATTTCTGAGAGCTGAATTTCTGCACACTGCAAAAGAATGATAAAATATGAGGTAATAACTGATTGATCGAGTGGTTTTTATCTTAATTTGAGTACACTGACTGTCTTAAAACAAGATTTGCCGATGGGACAAAGCCATTTTGCCTTTTTACTGTATGTATATATTTTCTTTTTATTCACATTCATAAAGGGACAAGCATACAGGATAAAACACAGAATACAAAAAACAGAGAGAATAAAGTTTTGATTACAATACAATTATTAACGAAGGGAAAGTTAGGGTAGGGTAAGTATTTGTGTGTGTGTGTGTGTGTGTTTGTGTGTGTTTGTGCTAGTGTGTGATCCAAAGCTGAGAAAGGGAGGAGGGTATGAGTAGGTAAAAGATGCTGTGGTTATAGCAGGAATGGTTATTAATGAGTGTGTGATTATATAAGTAAAACAAGTTGTCTGACATCTAGCCATTTAGACTTATTTCAAGAACTGCTGCTTTATTTTCTCATTCCAAGTAAGACATTTCTTGTATATTTCTAAACAAGATCATTTTGCTTTGTCCCATTGACAAATCTAGTTTTAAGGGAGTCAAAATGTGCTTAAATTAAGAAACACTTTGCCAAATCCGAGCCATTTTTGACTTATTTTTCATCCCTTTTTGCAGTGTGGGCTTCTTCTTCTCTCCCTCTCCATCCTTTTTAGGGAATAGGACGATGTGTTTATGTTGGCGAGGGGTGTATGCACGTGTACCTCTGTAAAACCAAGATATGAATTGGTTTAAAGTGACTAAAAATGCTGGGCCCAAGTCTTTGAAAATGTTTACATCGTGGTAAAAATTGTTTCATGTGGCTCGAATGTGTCACTCTGTTTTGCGTTTTAGCGATCGAGTCGAGGCCAGTGTTTATTATTACAAGGTGAATTATGGGAAGAAAAGTCAAAGCAGTGTGGCTTAGTCATGTGCACACTTTGCTTGGACAAACACTGAGCAAGTGGAAGAATTATTTCCTAGTTGAGTTCTTACCATGTCTGAATTTCCCTTTGGGACTTTGTATTCGAAGGCAGGACCGTCCGCACCGAGGAAGACTATTTTGGACGGACGACCCATTCTAAAAACAAGACACAGAGAGATATTTGTGAGTGATTATTGAGAGGTAAATTTGTTGAAGGCTTTTGCTATGACTTTATATGGTGGAATAGACATAAAAACGACTTCAAAAGGCAACGGTAATTGTTTGGAGTCTGTTGAATTTGTCAATTTAGACAAGCCAAGGCCAAGTTCTAGGTCAGTTTCATATAGATCCCTCACAGACAATAGTTTTACAATGACTAAAAGCAAAGTAAAAGTAAGTGATGGATCTCCCACCCAAGGTTTTTCCAGAAGGAAAACATGAATACTGTCTCTGGATCACTTTTTTAGAGAAATACTTTTTTTTATAGAAGGGCCTCATGTGTGTACAAAGAGATTGGGATGACTGGCAGCTACAAATTGGAAATCTGTTGCTGTGTCCATAAGCAAGACACTTCAAAGGGACTACTTTTTTTTATCCAAGAGCCAGCAAAACCTCCTTAGCAACAGTTGTCATGGCCAAATTGCAATCCTCACTTACAGGATCATGGTCTAAAGACGCAGTACCAGACAGACAGAAAGACAGACAGACAGACAGACAAATATACACCTATTGGATAGTTGAATGGACAGACAGACCGACAGACGGATAGATAGAAAAATAGATAGATATAAAATTCCACACAGTTTGCCCTTTAAAAGACAAAAACAATATGGTTTTCAGTGTTTTCCTGAACCACTTTCCCTTAAAAACAAGTTTCCCAGTAGCTATAACATGGCAGATTAGCAGAACGGGGGTTGGGAGGCCAAACAACATAAAAACACAGACGCTTATAGGACTAGCGTGCACCTTTGGTATGTGACGGAGAAAGCCAAACTGTTCCTGGTCAGAGTGAAGCGAGCCCGGGCCACGCCGCTGGAGCTCGGCAACCATGAGTCTTTTATTCCCGTCAACAGAGCCACAAAATCTGGAAGAGTGAACGGCACAAGGGAGACGTAGGGATTAAGAGAGTGCGTGTGATTTGTGAATGTGAAATGCACTTTGTTTTACTCACCGGTGCGGCTCTCTCCTGGGCCCACGTCCTCCGAGCTGAGGTAGGATCTATCGTTGTAGGATTTGTGCAGGTCGTCGTCTTTGTCCTTGCCCTTTTCGTGGAAATACTCGAACGTATCCAGCACGGAGTCTGTGTGTTTCTTGCCGTGAACGACTGGAAAAAATGATGTACAGATACAGAATATGTCAGAATGCACATACACAGGAAGAAAACACAGCAAAAAGTGATGAAAAATTAGTCAAAAAAGTCTCGAATTCGGTTTAAAGTATGTACATTTGAGCAATTTTTGACTGGCTTACAACAAGATTTGCCAATGGGACAAGCAAAAATGATCTTGTTTTAAAAAGATACAAGAAATGTCTCCCTTGGAATGAGAAAATAAAGCAACAGTCCTTGAAATAACACTAAATGGCTTTGTCCCATTGGGAAATCTTGTTTTAAGACATTCAGAAACCACTCTATTCAATCCAATATAATTTTTTACAGTGTAGCAGTCAGTTGAAGCCGTTGCTAATGTTATCCCTGGGTTTAACCTTCTTGCAACACTGCAGGGAGCGTTTAAAAAAGATATAATATTTAGGTCTGAATTTAATCGCTAAAGCAGTGGAGCGGCCCTTCTGTCCCAGAGTTCCAAAACCCTGGGATTATGAATATGGAAAGCTGTGAGGACTTCCAAGTCTCTGGCTGAACTGTCAAGCTAGAACATTTCTAAACACATGATGCTACGTTTTTGCAAAGTCTGGAGCACATATGAGTCCAAAGTGACCAAACAAGCCCTTACTTTAGCACGGAGAACGACTTTGTGAATAAAATCAAATAGAGGTATAATAGAGGGTCTGTGTAAAGTACTGAGATCAACTTTTGTTATTGAGCAAATACTTATTTTCCACCATATTTTGTTGTTCTCATTCTCTCTCTCATAGTGAAAATTACAGGCCTCCGTCACATTTTTAAGTGGGAGAACTTGCACAATTGGTGACTGACTAAATACGGTTTTTCCCTACTGTACATGCATTTTTCACATTTTGTCAACATAAAGATATTATGTGAAAGACAATTGTAAAGTAAAAGGAAAATACATTTCTGAATACAAAACCTTTAAAAAATGGTATGCAATAGTATTCAACCCCCTTTTTCAATGCAGTTTGCCTACAGTACAGGAGAAACCGGGAAAATTAGAATAACATTTCAAAATCCATGCACCTGTAAATGTAAAACTAATATATGCCTCATTACAGACAAAGTGAGATATGTCGAGACTGGTTTTGTTTTAGTGTTGATAATTGCTCACAGCTGTAAAAACCCCAAATAAAAGATTTCTGGAAATTAGAAGAGTCAGAAGAAATATGAAAATGGACTTTAGCCATAATCATCAACGTTACAATAAACAAATGCTTGGCTTATGAGGAGAGAGGAAATCTGAGAGCCAGAATTTTTTACACTTCTGATCCCGACGAGCATTTTTCTTCAACTTTTGTTACATGAAAAGTTTGAAATATGTCATTTAGCATGTACTCTATATCATGTAGTTTCACATTTATTAACAATATGCTATTTTTTCGAGTTTTCCCTGTTTACTGAAAGCTTTGGTAACTATTGGAGCAAACATGTTTACTTTGGGGTGGAAAAAAACCCTTGAGCATAAAAGATATCCAAAAATGGTCGGTAAAACATGTTGTAGAGAAAGCTGATGAATCATTCCATCGTTCCTCTCCTATCTGAAATAAATTGTTGAATATTCTCTTGTAAGCCTGACGTTTTTTGCAACAGTTGCCAGAGAGAAGAGTAATCAAAGTTATCGCTCAAGAAAGCCCACAGTAGACTGGAATCAAACGCTGATGGTATAAAGTGAAACCAATATATTTTTGTAATAATGTTGAGGATTATGGCTTAAAGACCATTTTCAAAATATTCAGATTTTTGGAGGTCTATTAACTGGGAATTTAACAAGCTGTGAGCCAAGAGTGGGTTATTATCCCATTAACCAACATTTTTGTACTTGTCTGGTGCACACTGGGGACTTTTGCACATCTATTCCAATGTGGTTTTACTGCAAACGGCAAATAATCTGAATCTCAATCTCTCGTGAGTTTGACCTTTGTAATAAATGAGTGTAGTTAAAAACCATTTTGTGAAGAACCATTTCACTTTGTTTTGGCTGAATATGATATTTTTCTACTATTGCGCAACAACGACTCCAAACATCCCTTTATTATACCTATCATACTAGTTAAACCGGAGCAACTGGAGGAAACCTACTCATACACAGGAAGACCATGCAAACTCCACACAGTAAGGCTCTGTCTGGAGGTAGAATCAAACACAGGACCATCTTGCTGCGAAGTGAGAAAATGTAACAACGAAGATGTAGAAATACACATTATGCTAAGTGGCTATAAAATATGCGTTGAATCCCTCTCTCGCCAAACGCACAAAAATGGCCCGGTCTTGTCATTCATAATCGAGCGTGACATCAGCGTGCGATCCTAACAACGCGGCGCTGTTCGGCCTCTCGTAGCCGCACTTGTCCAAACACATACAAATAAAGCGACTTAGTTATGAGCGTCTAAATGCAAGGATTAGTCACTCTCCCGAAGCCACAGACGGACTCGCTCCATTCGCTGCCTGTCGTAAATCTTAACCTCTCTCTGCCCCCTCTGCTCTCACTGCTTCTGGGTACTTTCTTTCTCACTTTAGCCCCAATTAGCTTCAGGGCCTATCCTCAGGTGCACCAACATGACATTATACACATGCAGATGCCGCTTTTTTTCCAGCATTTAAACAAACATATAGTCGTGTGCTGCAATTTTAGAGCCCGGGCTTAAATAAACAGGCCTTTCCTTAAGACATGACCGCAACACACAGAGGTTGTTGTCCCATTGACCATATGCTTTCGATCCACTTTCCATTCACCGAGGAGGGCATATGCAAGCTACAAAAACACGGAATGGGCTGAAATATATCTAAGCCGTGAGTAAGAGTGGCTAATTCCTAATATAGGAGCAAATACCCAGGCTGGTAGAATAATTAAAGGTGATGTCTGCGGTTTAAATTGTGTTTCATTTGGAAAAGAATACATATATTTGTGTATACAACCATATGTCCCTTTAATATACAGTATCTACCTATCTAACTATATCAAGTTTTTTACAATAAATGTACTTAAAACAGTCTTCTTGTATAAGTATTACCATATGTATACTTTGAAATAGTTTGTTTCTCTATTAAGCTATAGATTTTATTTCCATTTTATTTTCTTAAAGTATAGATCTAGTTGTGCTATACTTAATTTTCACATTTCTTATCTTGTGTTGTGTGCTCCTCTGTATCCGTTCTGTAACTTGTGATGCAACATGGATGGAGGAGAACAGTTCGACCAATGGTGAGAGGCCTCGGCTGGCTATCAAGGATTTGAATTTGTCGCGTCCAATCAGGAAGCTGTGGGGGCGGGTCTAACTGGCGATTGCGTTCGAAAAACATCTCTCCATCTTCACCATTTCTAATATCTGACTTTTGGGTATATATAGTAGATGTTTTTGTCTCTCTTGTGAAAGAAGAAATATATCAGTCTATGAAACACTCTGTCATCATCTCATCAGGCCCCTGTGAGTCACAATTTGACACTTTGGGATTAGAGAATGAATGAATGGCTGAGAGCTGATTGGCTGAGTGAGGATGGTTCTCTTCTTTGTCACTTTTCTGTCTAAAAAATCTGATCTTAAGATGAAACTGAGGCTAAGAACATGTGAAAACTAGTGATAGAACCAAACTATTTTGATATATTACAAGTTCCAGCTTTTGCTTTAAAGTTAGGTACCTCAGCTTTAAATGTGTGGCCAAAAAAAACAAGTAATCATTACCTTTAAGGCAAGTTTTACAACAATGGCCTGGCAAAAGAACCGGGTCATCGCAGTCTGGATTGGGACAGTCCTGTTTGATATTTTTGCAGTTGACTTTCCCGAAAACTTTGCCTCTTCGACTCTTCTGCTGCGGAAAGGAAACAGAAAAACATGAATTCAAAATCGCTTTCTTGATTTTGTGGGAAAACACTGTACAAAATAAAATATACAATAAAAATTCTTACCGGGTCACAGTTGCATTGGACACAGTGCATGACTCCGAACGGTTCGCCTAGATCCGGGTGCCATGTGTCTTCCAGGGAATAGAAGCGTCCTCCAAATGAGCATCCTGGAGAAGAAAAAAAAACGCACACGTATAATTAAACTCGACAATACGCAAGGTTAAAAAGTGGATGACAGTTAATCTTTGCTCTGTTTTGAGACGCAGGGACTTGATTAGAAGCGAAGGCCAATTATACCGTGATTACATGGGGCTTGCACTTTCTCATTTGGCCAGATATGATTTGGGAAACGCACAAAGGGGACATTGTTCGAGTCTCAAAATGGCCGTATTGTGTTGGAAAAAGAGCGCAAAATAACAGGTTTTCAACAATGATGAAGTATTGGAACCATAAAGTCTCTGCTTTAAATTCTTGCACCGTATAAATCTCCCGTTGCTCTCTGGCCAGGCATTTCTCTGGAAGATATAGACCGTGCCTGGATAGCTTATGACTTTTGAAGCTTAACCTTGTATCCTGTGTCTATAGTGGTGGTCCTCCAATGCATATGCTGATGGTTAAGCTATAGTTTATAGGCTTTTTAAACTGGATTGTAAAAAAGAAAAAGCGAGAGGGGAAACACTGACTATGTGCTGCCTCGTTTGAAATGATTAATTGCTTCTTTTCTTTTCTTGTATTATGCAAATGCAATGTTGACTCGGGCCAGGTTAATCAATCCACTTAGTTTCACTTAGGCATCAAACTGTATGCCTGCAGGAACTTTTCAGCCTAAATCAACAACTTTTTCCCCAGTTAAGTCTTAAATTAAAGGTGGCATATGATGAAAATAGCTGTTTTATGACTATGCTGGGTGAAATTGCAGGGGTGTCAGGGTGATTTTTAGTTGTGATAGCTCTCCTGCTTGTAAACTATGTGCTCTATGTGCTTATTTCAAAGGCTGTCACACATGCACGCTCTCTCTCTCTCTCACTCTCTGTCTCACTCACACACACACACACACACACACACACACTGAGCTCTCTTGCAACCCGCGGCCTGTCCAACTTGACGAGGGTTGACGGCTCACCCCTGCTCACTGCTACCAAGCTGGTTCACATTATTCTTTCATTAAAGTGACTGCGCTGCGCGAAGCTGAGCCAAGAAATCCGTGCGCGCTCTTGCCACTTCGGTCTCCAGCGAAATAAATCATGCCCAAGACTCCAAGTAGCTGATGGGGGTAATGGAAAAGCCCGATTGATTACATTTTTCCAAACGCTAAATTGCATAGTTGTGGAGTATACTACTAATACGCGGGCTATGTCCTGCAGTTAATTACCCCTTTTTAGAGAAACCACAAGTGCTTTGAACGCAGGGGACTTTCACACATGAATCAAACGCTGTTCAGTGCGGTTATGAGTCACATGTTTGCTGCCAGTTTACAAGAGGTAGGGGCTGGGGACACACATAGGGAACGTGTCTATAACGTGCGTAACCAAGCAAAACCAATGGACTGTGTGTGTGTTTTTTTTTTTTACTCTATTGGAAACTGAATGTCCGCCTGCAATGATATAGGATAGTATTTATTTATTTGAAATCTAAGTTGAAAAAGTTTGTTGTTTATTATCTGCGAGGGCCACCATTACATCTCCCGGGCAGGCATTCCCTCTGCACATCCATGAGAAGAACTCAAACTATGAGTAAAAACAAACCAGTCACGTGATCTGTAGACTCTTTAAAATTGTTTCGTGATGTCTGTTTTGTATGTATTTGTAGAATCTGACCTACATGTGTTACTTTATCTGTCTATGGACTATGGTTGGAACTATATATGAGATCAATAGTGTGCTAGTCTATCAAATAAACAGTACAAATACATACACAAAATGCACTTTTAGTAGGATACGAGATGCCACGCTCAGCCGATAAGTGAAAAATAATCACGTTATACGTCACCATCAAGCCGTGCGTAATGGGTGCGTAAAATGCTCTGTCGCGGTTGAACCAAGCCTCCAAAAACAGTTCTTGTCTGCTTTTTACGGGACACTGCAAAGCCACTCACCTGACAAGCCCTTGGAGGGGGAGCGGCTTCTCTCTCGGGACTGGATGGGCAGCGCGGGGGACTTGAGCCGGGAGGCCGCCTCGGAGTGCCCCACGCACAGCTCAGGACGCACAGCACAGATAGAACCAGGACATCCCAGCAAGGTCCACCGATACGCCAAAAACTTCAGACAAAAAAATATAATAATAAACTCCACTATTTCAAAACAAAGCAACCAACGAGTGTATATCCGCAGTCCACCTCAGATATTAAATCACACTGATGGATAGTGGCGCATCCAGTATAGGACGAGATGACCACGCTCGCCTTCGAGAGCTGTGTGTGCCACAGGGACTCAGAATAAGCTCCTGGCTCTAAGTTGTCCATCACCTGTGGGCTCTTTATCGCGCGACTCACAGGACTATCCGCGGCCGACACGATTTTGCACCCCTCTCGCCCGCGCCCAGACACCCCCCCCCCCCTGTCCCCCCCCCTTTTCCTCCTACCCCCCCCTGCCCCCCCCCCCCCTAGTCCCCTTCAGTTCCCCCCAACCACCCCCTACCCCCCCCCCCTCCCCCCCCAACCACTATGCGACCCCCCCCCCCCACCCCCCACCTACCCTGCTCTATGCACAACCCAACCACCGGTGCTCGCCTAGCCCTCCCCCCCCCTTTAGTGTTTTGGACCCCCCGCCCGCCCACTCCCCACACCCAAGCGGGAGGGGATCCCCATACCCGCCCCCCTCGCCCCCCCCACACTTCCCTTCCCACCCCCCCCGTTCTATTGCCCCCCCCTTTAGTCCACCCCCACCCAACTTTGCCCCCCCCCCCCCCCCCCCCTTGCCTTAATTATATCCCCCCCTTCCCTGGCCAACCCTGCCGCTGCCCACCCCACACACCCTTCCCCCTGCGGGAGGAGAGATGGATGATGGGGCAGGGAGCATGATAGTGAGTGGGGAGAGAGTTGGGGAGAGGCGGGGGGGGGGGGGGGGGGGGGGGGGGGGTGGAGGCATGGGACACTTCAATGAAAACGATTATTGAGGCCCAATTCATTTTCAATCAAAACTCATTAACAGCTACACGATTGCTTATGGTTTGATCAATAGGGAGTTGTTGGAGTGAGAGCACCCCAAAACGGGTTGGTTTGTCTATGAACTTTGGAAGCACTAATGAAATCTCTTTGTTAATATTGGGCTTAATGGGACATTTACGATTGACAATGTAACTAACAGTTTCACCCTCACAACAAAGAGCTATATTATACTATTTATTATCCTATTATAAGCTGGGATACTTGACTTATTTTTAATTTTTCTTATAAACAATACATCTTGCTTGTTCCCAACAGTTTTGTTATGAAAGAAAAAGGCAGTAGACTAACCAGACTATACATGCTGTCTTTTGTCAATCTATTTCACAGTGACAATTGTATCCTGCACGTTTTTTAGCTTGTTTTATGCTTATGTGACTTTTGGCAAGGCAAGGCAAGTTTATTTGTAATGAAGCACAATTCATACAAGGCAACTCAAAAGTGCTGAACAAGACAAGATTGCATTAAAATAATCACAGTACTGTCTCAAATATCATAATCAAACTTGAGGATAGTATCCAATCAAAGTTTAAAAACAGTTAAACTCCATGTATGTGTACACAATTAAAGATAGGAAAACACAATTTTCCACTTGTAAGTTATTGTGTGGTGTAGCCAACCGTCCAAAAAAATGTCTTACACTTGCCTACATTACCAATTTTCCCCACACAATAACTAAAAACCGATTCATCTGATCCTGCTGGCAAGTTCGAATATTTTTTCCATATCCCTTAGTCATACAGTCTCCTCTTAACATTTATATTTTTGGTACTGTCTTTTCCTGTGGCGTCCATCTTGAGAGAATTCGCTCATTTCTATCCCCAATCTTTCTTGATAATTAGTACTTAACCTTTTGACCCCGCTGTATATGCCCTAATTGACCCCATATGCAACTAACTTTACTGCTGACGTGTTGCTTTGATGTGGGTCCTGGATGACTTTTTTTTTTTCTTTTCCATAACCACCTCAACAGATTTTATGATTTTCACAACCCACTATATGCTGATTAAGCCTGAAGGAGTCCTGGGTATGTGGTCCGCCGCACATTTAACCAGCTGAAACTCAATAGTTTCCCACTGTGCATCATGTACATGTGAGGAATGTATGGCGGACCGGTGGGCGCTGGCAGCTACCGCTGTTATTTCAAGTGTGGTCCATCCAAAGACCTATACGTGACTTAACAGAAAACTTCATGAAAATAGCTGGAATGCCACAACGAGCGTTGCTATAGTCTATAAGGGCATGCGTAAAAGATTTAGTGTCGGGAGCGGACTTGGAGGTTCTGGCCCGTTACGTTTGTCTCCAGGAGGGATGGACGATGACTGTAATGTATTGATCACAACAGCTTGCAGCTCGAGTCCTGACTAGAACCAGGAAGTACCATCACAATAGTCCTGGTCTCAGGGCTCTGCACCTGTGGCTCAGAGAATAGACTTTAAAGCAGCAGTGTCGTTACAAGTCTACTCCATGGTTCTCGAACAAAAGTACATCTGTGACATGTTAGTGCCATATGAACAACACTGACTATGAGGAGCACAGGGGACTGGCCTCCTGCTGGGACTCTGAGGAGCACAGGGACTGGCCTCCTGCTGGGACTCTGAGGAGCACAGGGACATGGCCTCCTGCTGGGACTCTGAGGAGCACAGGGACTGGCCTCCTGCTGGGACTCTGAGGAGCACAGGGAACTGGCCTCCTGCTGGGACTCTGAGGAGCACAGGGACTGGCCTCCTGCTGGTGCCCAGAGTCAGAACTAAACACGAGGAGGCAGCATTTCAGATTCCGCAGCTACATCTGGAACATGTCTTCCTGACAATGTGAGCCCGGCTTCTGACAATGTTCACATCCAAGAAAAAACAGTCGGTGGTCTTTCTTGTGCAGCACTTTTGAGTTTCCTTGTGTATGAACTGTGCTATACAATACATTTGCCTGGTCTTTAAAATTAGAGTTGATTGAAAGCAATTAGTGACTTTTACCACAGATATATTTGTAAATCGCCTACCAATACTTGGGCAATTCATCCAGCTGCGACGATGCCACTTAATCCCTGTGCTTAGTAACCTTTGGGCCTCTCTGATTGACAGAGCCAGTGGCTGACGGCCATTTTCAACTCAAGTGTTTAGATGTGGTGTATCTTCATATCAAAAGAAGTCTCATTTATTTAGCTCTATTTAGATCTGGGAAAGGGGTTCACATCAATGAACAGTTGAGAAACATGAGACGTCCTTCAGCGGGCCCTTGGGGGCTCTTGGGGGCCCTTGGGGGCCAGAACAAATGCTTTGTGGTTGAAGTTTACATTACTGTAGAGCAGCTCACGGCTGATTTATTTTCCAGAGTTCACAAAGGGGCAAAACTCAAATGTGTTTGGACTAAAAAGACTGATTGGGGGATATTTGTAATAATCAGTTTTATGAGTTTTGGCAAAACAAGTGGGTGTTCAACAAGTGTGACATGTGATAAGATCTGGGTTTAGAGCCTCCATTAGAAAAACCATTTGTTACTTCTGGAGGTAGTTTTCTTTTCGGAAAAGAAACCAAACTTTGGACAATTATGTTTGTGGATGTGTTTATATCTGAAACTGTGGAAGAATAAACACGATGACCACGTAAACATGCAGAAGGACCTTAACACAATAAAAACTAAATATATAAACTGAACTATTCCAACTGTGAAAAATGAGGATTTAGGATGATTTAGTGACATATGTAACAGCCAAAAGAATCAAACATGCAATACCAAAACATTAAGGATGATTCATGGTTTCATTTGATATCAATAACACATCTTTCTTTGTACTGAACTTTTCAATTGCTGCACTGTCATACTTAAAACAACACAATACAATTATAACATCCTTAAGCCACCACAATATGCGGGCTATGTCCTGCAGTTAATTACCCCTTTTTAGAGAAACCATGTGCCAAGTGCTTTGAACGCAGGGGACTTTCACACATGAATCAAACGCTGTTCAGTGCGGTTATGAGTCACATGTTTGCTGCCAGTTTACAAGAGGTAGGGGCTGGGGAACACATAGGGAACGTGTCTATAACGTGCGTAACCAAGCAAAACCAATGGACTGTGTGTGTGTTTTTTTTTTTTACTCTATTGGAAACTGAATGTCGCCTGCAATGATATAGGATAGTATTTATTTATTTGAAATCTAAGTTGGAAAAAGTTTGTTGTTTATTATCTGCGAGGGCCACTTACATCTCGGGCAGGCTTCCTCTGCACATACAGGAGAAACTCAAACTATGAGTAAAAACAAACCAGTCACGTGATCTGTAGACTCTTTAAAATTGTTTCGTGATGTCTGTTTTGTATGTTTGTAGAATCTGACCTACATGTGTTACTTTATCTGTCTATGGACTATGGTTGGAAACTATATTTGAGCAATAGTGTGCTAGTCTATCAAATAAACAAGTACAAATACATACACAAAATGCACTTTTAGTAGGATACGAGATGCCACGCTCAGCCTAAAGTGAAAAATATCACGTTAACGTCACCATCAAGCCGTGCGTAATGGTGCGTAAAATGCCTGTCGCGGTTGAACCAAGCCTCCAAAAACAGTTCTTGTCTGCTTTTACGGGACACTGCAAAGCCACTCACCTGACAAGCCCTTGGAGGGGAGCGGCTCTCTCTCGGACTGGATGGGCAGCGCGGGGGACTTGAGCCGGGAGGCCGCCTCGGAGTGCCCCCACGCACAGCTCAGGACGCACAGCACAGATAGAACCAGCATCCCAGCAAGGTCCACCGAGACGCCAAAAAACTTCAGACAAAAAAATATAATAATAATACTCCACTATTTCAAAACAAAGCAACAACGAGTGTATATCCAGTCACACAGATATTAAATCCACTGATGGATAGTTGCGCATCCAGTAAGTACGAGATTCCACGCTCCTTTACGCGTTTCTCCACAGACTAAGAAGAAGCTCTTCCTAAGTCCATCCCTTTGGTCTTTATAGCGCGCTCCCTGACATCCGCGGAGAAGCCACTGCGGGAGGAGGAGAAGGCTGATGGGGCAGGGAGAGAGTGGGGAGAGAGTGGGGAGAGAGTAGGGAGGGGGGGGGGGGGGGGGGGGGGGGGGGTGGAGGCATGGGACACTTCAATTGAAAACGATTATTGAGGCCAATTCATTTTCAATCAAAACTCATTAACAGCTACACGATGCTTATGGTTTGATCAAAGGGAGTGAGAGCAGCCCCAAAACGGGTTGGTTTGTCTATGAACTTTGAAGCACTAATGAAATCTCATTGTAATATTGGCTAATGGCGACTTTACGATTGACAAAGTAACTAACAGTTTCACCCTCACAACAAAGAGCTATTATACTATTTATTATCCTATTAAAGCTGGGATACTTGACTTATTTTTATTTTTTCATAAACAATACATCTTGCTTGTTCCAACAGTTTTGTATGAAAGAAAAAGGCAGACTAACCAGACTATACATGCTGTCTTTTGTCAATCTATTTCACAGTGACAATTGTTTCCTGCACGTTTTTTAGCTTGTTTTATGCTTATGTACTTTTGGCAAGGCAAGGCAAGTTTATTTGTAAAGCACAATTCATACAAGGCAACTCAAAGTGCTGAACAAGACAAGATTGCATTAAAATAATCACAGTACTGTCTCAAATATCAAATCAAACTTGAGGATAGTATCAAATCAAAGTTTAAAAACAGTTAAACACCATGTATGTGTACACAATTAAAGATAGAAAACACAATTTTCCACTTGGAGTTGTGTAGCAACCGTCAAAAAATGTCTTACACTTGCCTACATTACCATTTACCCACACAATACTAAAACCGATTCCTCTGATCCTGCTGGCATGTCGAATATTTTTCCATATCCCTTAGTCATACAGTCTCCTCTTAACATTTATATTTTGGTCTGTCTTTTCCATGTGGCGTCCATCTGAGAGAATACGCTCATTTCTATCCCCAATCTTTCTTGATAATTAGTACTTAACCTTTTGACCCCGCTGTAATGGCCCTAATTGCCCCATATGCACTCAACTTTACTGCTGACGTGTGGCTTTGATGTGGGTCCTGATGACTTTTTGTTTTTCTTTTCCATAACCACCTCAACAGATTTATGATTTTCACACCCCATAATGCTGATTAAGCCTGAAGGAGTCCTGGGTATGTGGTCCGCCGCACTTTAACCAGCTGACACTCAATAGTTTCCCACTGTGCATCATGTACAGTGAGGAATGTATGGCGGACCGTGGGCGCTGGCTGCTACCGCTGTTATTTCAAGTGTGGTCCATCCAAAGACCTATAAGTGACTTAACAGAAACACATGAAAATAGCTGGAATGCCACAACGAGCGTGCTATAGTCTATAAGGAGCATGCGTAAAAGATTTAGTGTCTGGAGCGGACTTGGAGGTTCTGGGCCGTACGTTTGTCTCCAGGAGGTTGGAGATGACTGTAATGGATTGATCACAACAGCTGCAGCTCGAGTCCTGACTAGAACCAGGAAGTACCATCACATTAGTCCTGGTCTCAGGGCTCTGCACCTGTGGCTCAGAGAATAGACTTTAAAGCAGCAGTGTCTGTTACAAGTCTCTCCATGGTCTCGAACCAAAGTACATCTGTGACATGTTAGTGCCATATGAACCAACACTGACTCTGAGGAGCACAGGGACTGGCCTCCTGCTGGGACTCTGAGGAGCACAGGGACTGGCCTCCTGCTGGGACTCTGAGGAGCACAGGGACTGGCCTCCTGCTGGGACTCTGAGGAGCACAGGGACTGGCCTCCTGCTGGGACTCTGAGGAGCACAGGGACTGGCCTCCTGCTGGGACTCTGAGGAGCACAGGGACTGGCCTCCTGCTGGTGCCCAGAGTCAGAACTAAACACGAGGAGGCAGCATTTCAGATTTCCGCAGCTACAATCTGGAACAGTCTTCCTGAAAATGTGAGCCCGGCTTCTGACAATGTTCAAATCCAAGAAAAAACAGTCGGTGTCTTTCTTGTGCAGCACTTTGAGTTTCCTTGTGTATGAACTGTGCTATACAAATACATTTGCCTGTCTTTAAAATAGAGTTGATTGAAAGCAATTAGTGACTTTTACCACAGATATATTTGTAAATCGCCTCAATACTTGGGCAATTCACCAGCTGCGACGATGCCACTTAATCCCTGTGCTTCGTACCTTTGGGCCTCTCTGTTTGACAGAGCCAGAGGCTGACGGCCATTTTCACTCAAGTGTTTAGATGTGTGTATCTTCATATCAACAAGAGTCTCATTTATTTAGCTCTATTTAGATCTGGGAAAGGTTCCCATCAAATGAACAGTTGAGAAACAGAGCGTCCTTCAGCGGGCCCTTGGGGGCTCTTGGGGGCCCTTGGGGGCCAGAACAAATGCTTTGTGGTTGAAGTTTACATTACTGTAGAGCAGCTCACGGCTGATTTATTTTCCAGAGTTCACAAAGGGGCAAACTCAAATGTGTTTGGACTAAAAAGACTGATTGGGGATATTTGATAATAATCAGTTTTATGAGTTTTGGCAAAAGTGGGTGTTCAACAAGTGTGACATGTGATAAGATCTGGGTTTAGAGCCTCCATTAGAAAAACCATTTGTTACTTTCTGGAGGTAGTTTTCTTTTCGGAAAAGAAACCAAACTTTGGAACATTATGTTTGTGGATGTGTTATATCTGAAACTGTGGAAGAATAAACACGATGACCACGTAAACATGCAGAAGGACCTTTAACACAATAAAAACTAAATATATAAACTGAACTATTCCAACTGTGAAAAGAGGATTTAGGATGATTTAGTGACATATGTAACAGCCAAAAGAATCAAACATGCAATACCAAAACATTAAGGATGATTCATGGTTTCATTTGATATCAATAACACATCTTTCTTTGTACTGAACTTTTCAAATGCTGCACTGTCAACTTAAAACAACACAATACATTATAACATCCTTATGACACACAATATGAACGTACACGAAAATAAAGCAGACAGAGGACCCATGACAAAAACACAAAAACAATGTGGAACAGTCACAAGTTCACAACAAACAGGTAAAGGAAGTCTGATATTTATATTTTTTTTCTTAAGAAGTGATTTAAACCCCAAGAAGTTCCATACATTCTCAGTACTCGCTGACACAATTCGATTACGTCTCATTTAACCCCAGAGTGTTGGAAGCTTCATTGTAATAACTGAATTCATTGACAACGTCTTGTTCTTGCAGTAAAATGACTTAGTGCCAACACAATCCTGCGCAGGTGTGAGTCTGGGGTGTTATTTTTACGCCTGTGCCACATTAGTCTGCATTTGGAGCCACTTCCATCCGGGTGTGTGAATTGACGCCAGACTCACGCCGCTGCTGATGGCCTGTTTGCACTTCATCATAGGGTGGTAAGCGACGCTATTCTCATGCGGACGTTCATGATGGAGACCGCTGCGCAAATGTCTATTGGGGGCGTTATTATAATAGATCCATGATTGGGGGCCTCTCCAAACCCGGTGCACTTATCACCCGTACTGAGAGTCTGGGAGCAGGAGAAGAAGCCTGTGTGAATCCTGCACTTTAACAATGGAACTCCCAGACCAGTCAATTTGACGGGCTTTAGTTTCGGAAGTGTAATCACTCAGCATGTACATTTTAAGTATTGTGACTGTCAATATGTAGTTTGTTTATTATGTTATTATTAATTTCGTTTATTTCATTATTCTTTTTTCATTTTTGAAATATGAGTGATTCTAAAAGCCAGTACTAGTTACCATAGCAACACACCGTTTACTGTCAGCAGTTAGCATTTAGTCTTTTAGCTGTATTGACTGTAAATAAATTGACTGTACGTTTAATAAATCTGAATAATTATACTTTTTCCGAGGGAAATTTATCAGAATTCCATTGGTTTGATTGGGAGCAGTCAAAAAGACGGCAGTAGTTTCAGAATTCTCGGAGTCTTGATGCTAACACATAACAGTCAGTATTCAGGCTTTTTTCAAATAACCTAAAACATTTGGAAGCTTTTCACAATTATCATTATTGCATTTTTTCAGAATGTAAAATTACAATGAGTTCTTATGATGCGTAACGATAAAACACAGTCAGGGTCAGAGCGGGTCTTATTGTAAAGATTTTTATATGAAACCATCGCCTGCATAAAACAAATCCGTATTACGGGGCAGAAACATGTGCAGACATGTTAACATGTGACGTAAACCTGTCCTTTCTGTCACGTGACACACACAACACTGGACCGCGCTAAAGAGCTGTGTCATTCTCCTTTGATAGAAGAGAGCGCCATCTCTTTTTGATCACACAAGATGAAACGAGAAATCAAAAACAAAGCAGTGAACGTGAAACAATAGACTTTGAAGTTTAAGGAGCCTTCACAAAACATTCCATTGAAATCGATTAACCGCGTGTGTTGTGGCACTGGTCCTAATTAGAAACATACGTGCTCCGTTCGTCTGTCATTTCTCTGCTTCGTCCATGTTTGTGCAGAAGAGAGTTGCTTCAAAATGACTGCATAATGCCTCTAAAAACAGTGCTCTAAAGATATGTGCCTGTACTTTGTCTTAGATTTAAGATATGCCAGAGAGATTGCGATGCGTAATGGCTACAGTTGGATGGACGTGCGCCACTTTTACGCACAGGTTTTAGCAGCCGCTGGTTGGAGCTCGGATGGTCGCACTGAACACCAGGGAGCGCATCCTGTTTCTGCGGCTCTTGAGGTGTGAATATTCGGCCTGTGAGCTCTGATGGCTCGGCAGATGTGACCTCCACTCCCGCACAGACCACCTGTTCTCCATCTCACGTAGCTGCAGCGCACAATACAGCATTTGGATTTAAACATATACCCAAATGTAATTCCACCAGAGCATGGATCTGTAGCGCCCGGGTGTGATAAGACTGGATGCTGTTATTGTCCTCATCCTTTACTTTTTGATTATTTTCAGATCCAGAACAGGTACAGACCTGTTTCTTAGAATAATCCTGCATCCAGGCTGATCACCTCCAAAATGGAATCTCAATTGCCTCCTGGGCCATTGTGCACATTTAAAAAGAGAAACAGAAAAAAAGTCAAAATCCTCCCTTAACTTTTTGGAGTTTTGTTGCTCACAGACAAACAGACAGACGATGGCGATCACTTTACCTTCTGGGAGAAAGCAATAAAAAGTAGTTTGGTATGGCAGCTTTAGATATAGGACACGTCCCACAGTGGGGAAATATCAATGTTGCATCACAAGTTACAGAATAGTAAGAATGAGGAGCACGCAGCACAAGATAAGTGAAAATTGAATAAAGGACAACTCTATAAAGAAAATCTCCATCTTCCGTTTAATACAGAAGCATATTATAAAATACAGTAGACTGTACATCTGTTTCTCACATTTAACTGGGATTCTCTCCAAAGCGTTGCTATTGAAAAAACTGTCCAAATGCATCACTTTTATATCCGTAAAATTAAAAGCATTCAGAGCCAATACGTCTGAACAAAATCACAAAATCTACGGTTGTCTATTGATATTCTTTACAGCGTGACTACAGAGCGTCTAGGTCTGTGGCTGCACGAAAACGATACTTGACATTTGCCTTTATATATTTGTTTTTTTTTTTTTGTAAAAGTCCAATCTCACGTTGAGATAACTGGCTCATTATTCGCAGTTTGTTTGGTCCAACGTCCTGGCCACTTACAGCAGTCATTATCACGGAGTCCGCTCAGATCTCTGTCATTGACATTAAGGTGTAATTGAGCGTCTCTTGAGCATTCCTAAGCCACATTCAGCTACTGCGTAAAAAAACAAAAGAAAAAAAAAACATACGGGGCCAAGTATGAGTATCACAGGCAGACATCTGAACCAGTCATCCATAGCAGCACAGATTTTCAAGAAGACCTCTAAAAAAAAAAAAAACTATAAAAAAAAGTGGTTCCCCCATAAATGGCAAATGACAGACGCACAAAGCCGAGGCGCGCGGTGCGTTTACGCCCACTGTTATGCTGATGCCGATAATGATGGTAATAAGAATTTGCTGCGTTCAGTTGTAAAGCTAATTCTGCTTCTTTCGGGGGAACGGAAAGAGGGCTTCCAAATGGCCTCTTCCTAACACACTCAAAATGCAAATGCAGGGGAAGTGTTGGGAAAAAAAGAGATGTGGATTGGATTCATTCACAAACTGACCTCATTTGCAGACTGCTTCGAAACTTTACGCCTCATTGTGTGTGTGTGTGTGTGTGTGTGTGTGTGTGTGTGTGTGTGTGTGTGTGTGTGTGTGTGTGTGTGTGTGTGTGTGTGTGTGTGTGTGTGTGTGTGTGTGTGTGTGTGTGTGTGTGTGTGTCCAGGGCCAGTGTTCACCGTGAGGACTCATGATGGAGAGTGTGAGAAGAATCAGCTCTGGCCTGAGGCTGTGAACGCGCGCTGTCGAAGCCAAAAGCCAATACGTGAAGGCAATCCCGTTTGTTTTGACACCTAAGGGAAAAGTGGCCGGAATGTTTTTTAACATAGAAACATTAGCTGCCACTCACATAAACCTTTGCTTTCTAGGAACCATGAGAAAAGGTCTTAATTGCATTAGTCTGTTTCATTACTCACGTGTTATTTTGGATCACTGCAAGCAACATAAAAAGCCACGTCCACATTCAATTGCATGCACACAGAATCAACTGAGCATAATGATACTATAATAATAATAATAATAATAATAATAATAATGATTTATTGGTTTTATATAATGCTTAGAATAATTCAATTCACTTCAACATGTTTTTGTATAGCCCTGTATGTCACAACAGCATGGTCGTCTGGGAGGACTTTACAAAGTTTTTGGTTCCTCAACACATATCAGAGAATCAAACAGGAAATGCAGTAATTACAAACATATAGGAGCCATTGGTCCATAGGGAGAGAGATGACCAATGTCCATAAATGTTAATATCCATCCATCCATTTTCTTCCCCTTAATCCATTTCTGGGTCGGGGGGGTGGCAGTCAGAGCTGCACCCAATTCACTTAGCACCAGCCCCTCACTGATCCTCTGCAGGTGGTGGGTCCACAGGAGGACGGTTGCTCTGTCAGTGACAACACAGCCTTGATTTTTCAGCGGGGGCTTCAGGCAATGCAGGGTTAAGTGTCTTGCCCAAGGACACAACGACAGCAGTCATCAGTGGGAGTCGGTGGAGAAGGTCCCGTGGTGGGCTTGAACCCACGACCTTCAGGCTCAAAGGCCAGTGCTCTACCAACTGAGCTACTGTCGTCCCTCCAGTTAATAAATAAATAAATTAAATGTTAATAAATGTCCTTAAATGTCCATCACCACTGTCTAAAACCTGCCTCGGCAAGGAACAACTCCAAAACTCAGTACATGATAACACTATTAAGTAGTAGTAGTAGTAGTAGTAAGTAATCTTTATTTATATACCGCCTTTTCACTGCAGATCAGAGTCTCAAAGCGGTTTACAATTGTTAATTATGGGCATTTATCTCTCACTCCACACAGAGATGGGAGCGGGGTTGCCGGTACAGGAGGCGCATTCTAGATCTATTGGACATATTTTTAGTGGTAGGGGAAACCGGAGTACCCGGAGGAAACCTACGCAGACACGGGGAGAACATGCAAACTCCACTCAGAAAGGCCCTGGTCCGACCGGGATTCGAACCCAGGACCTTCTTGCTGAGAGGCAAGAGTGCTATCCACTCAGCCACCGTGCCGCCCCTATTAAGCTATTTATCAATGTTTCTCCTTGACCATTGGGGGTTTCTCTTTTTATACAATATTTTGGGTACTTATATTTTGAAGTTTTATCTGACCCCCATATATTGGACTTGGGACAAAGGCAGGACGTTTTATTCAAGGGATTGGGTCTTTAAGGTCATATTAATCAATATGAGTGGGACTGGTTCATATCTGTGTGTATTTGTTATGACATTTTGTGATGATAAAAGGCTCTGTGAGTTTTAATTCTGTCTGAAAAAACCCGTCCAGGTCTATCGCGCATACACAACAGCCTCAGTCTCAATTTTCGACAATGGGATGCAATGTAGGGTTGAAAATTAAGGACTTTAGACGGGATCTTTGCACACCTGAGTAACCTAGACGTTTTTTTCTCAGTTTTACAGTTTTTTAGACAGAATGAAAACAGAGAAAACATTATATACGACAATTTACGTCAAAGGGAAGTGAAGTCGCCATGACCTTGATTATTATGTCTTGCGTTTGTCCATTTTATGAAATTCAATTCCCTCAATATGTCCATATCTATTGGAAATAAACTTGAAGCTGAAGCCAATAACACACACCCTAATTGAATTAATGGGGCCCAAAGGCATTAGCAACGTTCTATACTGCATATCACTTATAATAGTTCAGGTTTATAGAAAATTGCAAGTGTTGGTTAATTTACAGGAATATATGAAAATAAAAACATCTTCTGGAGTTGGATGAATTGCACAATTACAACGACGGTGAAACAAGACTTGGACGTGTGTATTGCCACTCCTTCACAGTTAGTTGTGTGTAATGCACGGTCTGTCTGACACCAGGGTGCACCCTCTCCCATTCTCTACAGCATTCCAGTCTCTCTCTGTCGCCCTCTGTTTGTCCGGTAACAGTTGGAGAGTTCATGACACTTTGAAGCAACTGTGGTTAAAGTTAAACTCATCATTCTAACAATATGCACAAGGCACTACTTTTCCGCTTCATGTTATGGAGCTTTCGCGAAAGTTCACCGTGGTAGACCCGGCTGCTGCTGCCAGGCCACAGGCTGCTCTTCCTCGACTCATCAATACCAGCAACGCCCACACCCAGTCAACCAATAACCACCAGGACAGCAAGTTAAAAGCCGGAGACGCCCATTTCCCGGTCTTCTGAAGTCTGCAAACTTCTGAAGCCTGCAAGGTGCATGTCGCTAAACGCTCCTGTTCGCAAATGCATGCGTTGTTCTGGAGGGGTCGCTTTCTGCTCACGTGTTGCTCGTGCGCGTGGCCCGGCTGTCCTCATCTGGCTGCTCGTGGTCTGCTCCTCCTCCGCGTCCCTGCACCTGCTGTGGTTCGCATATCCCCACTGCTCTCCTCCTCTGCGGGCTCTTCTGCGGGCTGCTCCGCGGGGCCCCTCCGCGGTTCTGTGCTGCTCGTTCCTCGTGGTCTGCTGCCGCGCGCAGACGGTCTGGCGGTGCTGTGCGTGTCCCTGCCTCCGACTGGCGGTGCCGCGTTGTCCCGTTGCTCTTCCCAAGTCTCCTGGCATGTGAGTACAGTGAGTGTGCCGACCGCGGACAGATTAATCCCGGAGTCTAGGCTGCAGGCGGCTGGTTTTTGCCCTAGGCACTTGACTGCAGGCGTCAGTCTTCGCCCGTGCTTGGTCTGCAGGCTCCGTTTTTACACGTGTTGAGCTAAACGAGGGTCAATGCATCTTAAATGGCATCAATCTCCAATGTCTGAGGGATATAAGAGGAGCAATGTGCATTAATTCAGATTCATGTTCTGCCACTTGCAGTAAAACCACGTTGGAAAAAATGTGCAAAGACTACCCCATCGTGCTCCAGACGGCCACACACAGAGCTCTTGCACGGCGCCATCTTTACAGCATCAATCTCATTACTCGCAAGTCACTATTGTTAAATTATGTATTTAAATTCGTCTATCTGCAGGAGGAAGGAGGGGCCATGCATTTAAATAGCTAGGTCACTAGTATTAAACTGGGTAACTAAACTGCAGTTGTTGCATTTCGAAAGTGCAGCAGAAAGAAAAGGGGCCCAATGTGTTATGCAATGGGTTTGAAGTGGAGCTGTAGCTATGAACGCATGGATCAGTGATCGTTCATGCGTATCTGCCATAACCAAAGCAGCAAGATGGCTCCAGGGGACATCTGTTTCTCGCATGGGAATGTTTTCGGATTCGGGTTGATTTATTTCCTCAGGCTCTTAAACAACCGCTGCTGCGGTCCCTGCTGCCGTTCCTACTGATGCCTCTGATCCCGCTGCTGCCTATTCCTGCTGCTGCCTGTCCCTGCTGCCTGCTCCTGCTGCTCCCTACTACTACATGTGCCGCTGCTGCTGTTCCTGCCGCTGCCGCTCCGCAGGCTCCCAGGCTGCACCTATCTCTACGGCTCGGCTCTTCAGTCACGTACGTAACCTGGCTCACGGAGACAAGCGGCGCACGCTGGCGTGACACGTCTGTTGTTCGTATGAATTGCATTGTGCTGCTGCTGCTTGCTGCTTCTGCTGCCCGCTACTGCTGCTATTGCTGCCGCTGCTGCTTCATACTGCATCTGCTGCCGTGCTGCTGCTGCTTCTTTACTTTGACACCTCTCTTTCACTGCGCATCTCTTTTACTGAAACACTAAACAGCTTCAACTATATTCTACTGCGGTGGCTTGATACAGGATTATTGCTGTTATTATCTACGGATGCTGCAACCGCTGCTGCTGCTGCTGCTTCATGCTGCTACCGTTACTGCTGCCGCTGCTGCTTCATACTGCATCTGCTGCCGTGCTGCTGCTGCTTCATGTACTTGACATCTCTCTTCACTTCGCATCTCTTTTACTGAAACACTAAACAGCTACAACAATATTCTACTGCTCTGGCTTTGATACAGGATTATGGCTGTTATTATCTACGGATGCTGCAACCGCTGCTGCTTCATACTGCTACCGTTACTGCTGCTGCTACTGCTGCGCTGCTGCTGCTGCTTCATGTACTTTGACATCCCTCTTCACTTCGCATCTCTTTTACTGAAACACTAAACGGCTACAACAATATTCTACTGCTCTGGCTTTGATACAGGATTATTGCTGCTATTATCGACGGATGCTGCAGCTGCTGCTGCTTCACACTGCTACTGCTGCTGCTGCTTCATACTGCTACTGCTGCTGCTTCATACGGCTACTGCTGCTACTGCTGCTGCTTCATTTACTTTGCCATCTCTCTTCACTTCGCATCTCTTTTACTGAACCCTGAACAGCTACAACAACATTCTACTGCTGTGGCTTTGATACAGAATTATTACTGTTATTTTCTAAGGACGCTGCTACTGCTGCTGCCGCGGCTTGATACAGGACTTTGCTGTTATTATCTGAGGCTACTGCTGCTGCCGCTGCTGCTACTGCTACTGCAACCCATTCTCTCAGAAGCTTATCCTGCTTCTAATGGATGCAGCCCGGCTGAGTATGCCGCGCTGCGCCGGACTCGCACCTATGCTCCCAGGGTCGCTTCGGCGGTCGGTGCTTCATCTTTCTACTGAATCTCCTGATTCTATCAGATGCAGCTGGCCAAGTAGCTGCGCTGAGCCGTCAATCGGACTCCTAATCAAAGGCATCCATACCTGGTTCTTCACTCTTCTGATCACAGGCTCCCCATCATGCTGCCCATCCTGCAGCGGCGCTGAACTCCGGCTCATCTTCCAAGTACATGTCTGCCCTCCTCGCAGCATCTTCTGCTCGCCTTCTGTGGCTTCTCTGCATAAGCGTTTCACCACTGCTCACTCAACCTTCAATGCGGTCCGAGACACGGCTTCCCGTCCTATCCTACTGGCCTAATTATCTACTCTCCAACCCAAGATTCTAAGCGTAAAGGCGCCTGCAACATCAATGGCCCTCTCCGGTGTGTCTCTCTGCCCCTACAGGTCTCCGCTTCTACACGGACGCTGCCCCTTCCGTGGGTTTTTGGGGGATTCTTCCAGGACCAGTGGTTCGCCGGCCGTGGGCCCGCTACTTTCCCCGGAGCATTTCCTCTGCCCTACACGAGACATTCCCAGTGGTCGTGGCCTGCGCGCTGCGGAATCACACGTGGCAGAGAAAGAGGATCTCTGTCATGCGTGATCATCTCGACGTAGTGGAAGCATTAAACAAAGGTCGCTCTTCTCACCCAACATAATGTCCCCTGACCATTCAACCTTCATCTCAAACATTCAAAGATCAGAGGCGCCTGCAACACAATAATAGCTCGCTTCGACACATCTCTCTGCCCCTACAGGTCCATGATGCGTTACACTCGCCTCCGCGGCAAAAAGGAGATTTTAACGGACCTCTAATTCTCACTCCAGTCAACCTTCCCATAACAGCAACCTGGTTCAGAGCTCAGCTAAGATCCCTACTGCTCCTCTGCAATTTTGTCTCCCCAGCTCTATACAGCCCACTCCTTCAGGATAGGCGCTGCCACTGCGCGCGCGAACCTCGCTGGGGCTCCCCCACTCTTCCTCTGCAACGGCTGGGGCGCTGGTCCTCTTCGGCTTCTCCACCTACATCAGGCCAGATGCGACCGCTATCATGGCAGCACAACGTCTACCGGCTTCCTCGTAAGCTCCCAGCAAAGCAAGTAAGCAATAAGATTCTGGTGGCGGCACGCACTTTCCTCAAACGCTCAAAGATTCCTTGCTTCAGCGTCTGGCTGAATATGAGCGTGCGCTCATATTCTCAGTTCGCTCAAAGATTCCTCTGCTGCGGCTGGCTGAACATGCGCGTGCGCGCATGTTCTCAGTTCGCTCAAAGATTCCTCTGCTGCGGCTGGCTGAGCATGCGCGTGCGCGCATGCTCTCAGTTCGCTCAAAGACTCCTCTGCTGCGGCTGGCTGAACATGCGCTGTGAGCGCATGTTCTCAGTTCGCTCAAAGACTCCTCTGCTGCGGCTGCTGAACATGCGCGTGCGCGCATGTTCTCAGTTCGCTCAAAGATTCCTCTGCTGCGGCTGGCTGAGCATGCGCGTGCGCGCATGCTCTCAGTTCGCTCAAAGATTCCTCTGCTGCGGCTGGCTGAGCATGCGCGTGCGCGCAATGCTCTCAGTTCGCTCAAAGATTCCTCTGCTGCGGCTGGCTGAGCATGCGCGTGCGCGCATGCTCTCAGTTCGCTCAAAGATTCCTCTGCTACAGCGGCTGGGCTGAACATCCTTTTTGGGGATCATGCACGCGAGCAAGCGCCGTGCGCAACAGCATCCCGCCCGGGCCTAGGGCGCCAAACATGCTCAATCAATTAACATGCTTAAATCTAATAAATCTAATGCGTTTCCTCATGGGTCTCTCCAAGGTGAAATGGAGCTTTCGCGAAAGTTCACCGTGGTAGACCCGGCTGCTGCTGCCAGGCCACAGGCTGCTCTTCCTCGACTCATCAATACCAGCAACGCCCACACCCAGTCAACCAATAACCACCAGGACAGCAAGTTAAAAGCCGGAGACGCCCATTTCCCGGTCTTCTGAAGTCTGCAAGCCGCCGCCGCCCCAACCTCCTCCTTCTCTCATGAAGCGTGCTTGCCTACTGCCTCTGCCGTCACCAGTGCCTAGGCCCCGGGGGGATCATGCACGCGAGCAAGCGCCGTGCGCAACAGCATCCCGCCCGGCCTAGGCGCCAAACATGCTCAATCAATTAACATGCTTAAATCTAATAAATCTAATGCGTTTCCTCATGGGTCTCTCCAAGGTGAATTGGTTTTCTGAAGGCCAAGCTACTGGCACCGCGGCGAATGCTGATTGGACGGTCTCCATTCCTCCATGCTGTATAATATCACTTGCATTCTGTAACATCATTGTTTGTGCTGTCTACCATTGAAAATAAAACATGTCTTCTGTCTGAATTAAAGACTGGATCCTCAGACGATTGTCATTTTTTCAAGTCTAAAGCAGAGATGTGAATGTTGACCATCCACTCTCTCCACACTCTTGCTCTCCGAGGCTTTTAGGAACACTGCTGATGCGTACTCTCTCGTAGTGACTTAGGGCAATAAAAAAAGGAATAAAATGGAATACCTACAGTTATATTGACAGTGTAACAGTATTGTCAACGTTAAGGCTTTTGCACATCCACAGTTGTCCTGGTAAAACATTAGTTAGACATGTGTTAGGAATCAGCCAAAGTCTGGGATCGTGTCTTTAATTTAGACAGAAGACATGTTTTATTGTCAATGGTAGAGACAGCACAAAGTGCACACAAACAAGGGATGTACAGACAGAAAGTGATAATATACTCAGGAGAAACAGAGACCTCCAGTCAGCAGCTGCACGGTGTGCTTGTAGCTTGGCCTTCAGATAGACAAAAAAAGTAGTGGAAAAGTACAGGCTTCTGCATATGTAAGAATGAAGTTAGAACTTAACCATAGTTGCTTAAAAGTGTTATGAAATCACTACACATGTTTATATTGCTCACATGGATGATCAGCCGTATAGTCCATTATGATGCGATTCCTGGGGTTCTGAGTACACTTGATAATATTTTGAAAGTCTGAGGTTTATTTTTACCCTTTTATTTTTACATGTTCCGGGCCTTCCCTGTGGTGAAATGTTGTCATGGTTCCAAACAACATGCCACCTTTCCCACAGCTGTCCTGAGTCAACACCACAACCTTAACCACAATATCCTTGTCACTAATATCTGAAGAAAATTACAAAATGTGTTGATTTCTCCTCCTTGGCTGAATTCATTTTTGTGTTGAGGCGTGAATTCTTCTTTGAGGTGTGTCGATCCAGAAGGTCCCGCTTGGTGTCTATATTCAGAAATCCAATTCGGACCAAATTCTTTCCACGCTAAGAGGACGACGGTATTGTCCATTTCTCAGCAGCATTAGCAGGTCTGATTTGATTCTGGCTGTCCAGAATGTGCTGATTCCAGATGCATGATTTCTCTCTTTAAAAATTGAGTAAGCCAAAAAAAAGTCTTGTGGACTGAAGAACAACGGAAGAAACTGACAAACAATGCGGAGGTCTCTGGCAGAAGAAGAATCAAAGTCCTCCTCCTCTTAGCATCTGCAACGGCGCCAGTAGCTTCGACATTCAGATCACTAAAACATCAAGTGGAATATCACTGGCTTCTTTATACTGTGACAATGTCAAGCAAAAGTGTTTAGGTTTAGGTCTTACCTTGAAGACAGGAAGTACTTTGTGGAGATTGGAAACTGTGTCTCAGATCATATGGCCCTGACCTGTGGAGTACCACAGGGGTCGATCCTGGGACCTCTTCTGTTCAATCTCTACATGCTGCCGTTAGGTCAGTTAATACGCAGAAACAAAGTGTCCTATCACAACTATGCAGACGACACTCAGATCTATGTCTCACTGACTGCAGGAGAACATGGACCAGTGGACTCACTCCTTCACTGTATCCAACAGATCAGTGAGTGGATCAAAACAACTTCCTTCAGCTAAACGCAGACAAAACTGAAATGATTGTCTTTGGTCCCCAGAAACAAAGAGAGAGCGTCATCTGTCACCTACTGTCTCTCTCCCCTAAAAACCTAGGAAATCTAGGGGTAATACTGGACTCAGACCTAAATTTTAATAGCCACATCAAATCAGTAACATCAGCAGCTTTTTACCATCTAAAAAACATTGCCAGGATCAAAAACATAGTGTCTAAAGCAGACCTGGAGATTCTTATCCATGCATTTGTCTCCAGTAGGTTAGACTACTGCAATGGCCTGCTCACAGGTCTGTCCAAACAGGCTGTAAAACAGCTGCAGTACATTCAAAATGCAGCAGCTCGAGTCCTGACTAGAACCAGGAAGTACGACCACATTAGTCCGGTCCTCAGGTCTCTGCACTGGCTTCCTGTGGCTCAGAGAATAGACTTTAAAACAGCTCTGCTTGTGTACAAGTCTCTCCATGGCCTCGCACCAAAATATATTAGTGACATGTTAGTCCCATATGAACCAGCCCGGACTCTGAGGAGCACAGGGACTGGACTCCTGTTAGTGCCCAGAGTCAGAACTAAACATGGGGAGGCTGCTTTTCAGATTCATGCTGCTAAAATCTGGAACAGTCTTCTTGAAGATGTGAGACAGGCCTCCTCTCTGACAATGTTTAAAACCAGGTTAAAGACAGTTCTGTTTTAGCTGTGCATACAACTGAGGGATTTTGTATCTTTCTCTTTCTTTTTAATGTTCTGTGATTATTTATGATTTTAATGCTTTCTTGTTTTGTTCAGCACTTTGAGTTGCCTTGTGTATAAAATTGTGCTATACAAATAAACTTGCCTTGCCTAAATGTGTGAACATCAGAATGGATTAAAAGATGGATTGATATTTCTTTGTCACATACAACGGTAACAACACGGTCAATAACATGTAGTGAAACGACTTTAGTAACCAATACATCTGTCTTTTTGAACAAATAACATCATAATAACTCAATACTTCAGAAAATCAGAATACTTGAAAAAAACACCATAAAACTCAGACAACATGCACATATCTTTCATAAAAATCATCAAAAATCTTTAGAAAAATACAAAAATTCATTAGTCCATTAGGTGTTGTTCACATATAGCTTTGAAAACAGTCTCTCCTACTTTCAGACTACTACGATTTGTTCTTCAGGCTGAATTTTATTTCGAGTTGTGAATTTATGGGAATTAGATAGCTACAAGTGATTGTGTGTCTGCTACGATTGTGTATCCGTGTTAAATGTTCTTTCGCTTTCTCTGGATGACACGTATGTTTTTCCACGTGTGACGTATGTGTGACGTAAACGTTGACGACATAGAGCTTGTCCTGACTTTGTTCTGTCTGAAAAAACCTGAAAAAAACCCTGAAAAAACTGAGAGAAAATGAGAATAAACTTCCAGGTGGCTCTGGTGCGTAAAGATCCCGTCTCTTTGAGGTTGATTTTCCACAAATTCTTCTTTGATATGTCTTCAAATCACAAGGACCGGCTTTAGTGTTCAAATTCAGCAATCCTATTCAGTCCAAACTCTGTCTGTGCAAAGAGGGTGCATTGGATTGTCCATTTCTCAGCAGCAAGCCCAGGTTTGGTGTTGGCCCAGTCTTGGGTCAACACCAAAACATTCTCCTCAAATCCTTAAAAAGTTAAAAGTTCCTTCCTGCTGGGGTCGAATCACCGACACATAATGTCTCATGCATCATTTATAAATACAGTGGTTTCAGGCTGTGCAGAAGAGAAGTGAAATCAAAACACCACAAGTAAAAACATCATCCAAAATTCAGCGTGGTTGCTCCTCTCTCCTTTCCCTCTCTCTTCCTCTCTCCACCCTCCTCTCTTTTCCCTCTCTCTTCATCCCTCTACCCTCCTCTTCTTTCCACCCACCCTCCTCTCCTTTCCCTCTCTTCCTCCCTCCACCCTCCTCTCTTTTTTCTCTCGCTCCCTCCCTCAACCCTTCTCTCCTCTCTTATCTCTCTTCCTCCCTCTACCCTCCTCTCCTTTCTCTCTCTCTTCCTCCCTCTGCCCTCTTCTTCTATCCCTCTCTCTTCCTCCCTCCACCCTTCTCTCCTTTCCCTCTCTCTTCCTTCCTCCACTCTCTTCTTTCCATCCACATTCCTCCTCTTTCCCTCTCTCTTCCTCCTTCCACCCTCCTCTCCTTTCCTTCTCTCTTCCTCCTTCCACCCTTTTCTCCTTTCCCTCTCTCTTCCTCCCTCCACCCTCCTCTCTCTTCCTCTTCTCTCCTCTCTACTCTATCTTCCTCTCTCCAACCTCCTCTGCTTTCACTCTCTCTTCCTCTCTCCACCTTCTCTCCTCTCCCTCTCTCTTCCTCCTCCACCCTCCTCTTCTCTCCCTCTCTCTTCCTCCCTCTACCCTCCTCTCCTCTCTCTTCCTCCTCCACCCTCCTCTCCTCTCCCTCTCTCTTCCTCCCTCCACCCTCCTCTCCTCTCCCTCTCTCTTCCTCCCTCCACCCTCTTCTACTTCCCGCTCGCCTCGGCCCTTTGAAATCTGCATCATTTCTGTTTACAAGACTCAAATTGCTTCCACACACTTTATTTTCGGCGGCTTGCGATAGATCCCCGAGAGCAGTTCCAAAACAACACCCCATTTTTTTTCTCCCTTTCAAAATACCTCATCTCTTAAACATGGACGTACAGTCACCCTGATAAAAGGAGTCACGGCGGCGACAGAATTTGACTCATACTAAGTCGGTAACATGAATGATGTTCTGTGGAAAACTGGCCTCTTCCATCCAGTGATTCTCAAAGGGGTCTGCTTTGCACCGGAGATTGATGCTTGTTTTAATTGAAATAAGATTTACAGTTTGGGTGGTCTGGAGACAAGGGAGACTGCTGTGTTGATGTAAAAAAAAAAACGAAAGTTGTTATGATAAAAGCCAAAATTATTTAGTGGTCACTCGGTGCTGAAAAGGATATTGCACAGGCCAAGTCAAATGGTCGCTCATGGCTCCAGTGGTTACTTGGTAATGGGGAAGAGGATGGGGGACAGACAGAGGATGGGTTTTTACTAAACTCTGCCAACAAAGTGAAATCAGCCCTGAGGATGGAAAATGAGGATGTGCAAATGGTTTGGAAGGAAATTCAGGGAGCAGAAGTCTGAAGGGAGAGGTGGATGAAACAAGATGTCAAGCATTTTGTGTACGTGTGTCATCACATAATCACAGAGTTCCTGACGGGCCAAAGTGCACTCAGATCAGTAGCACAAGTTCAGACAAACAGATGTAAACGTATCAAGCCAAAAAGCACAAATGTCAACTTGAGCTAAGTATAAAAAAATATGATATCAGTTACCATTAATAGTTAATATTATTAGTAGTTTTTTAATTCTTCATACACTGGTGATAAACTAGTGTAGCCAAAGCTGCCCTGGGGGGAGAATCGAGGCAACCGGTATGTGCCATCAGCCCGAATAACCACCAATAATTTTGCCTAAGCAGACAATAACAGTTAAGCCGTTTCACAAGTCTGACAGGATCAGGATTTCACAATAAATTCAATTTCATTTCTATTTTTGATTAAGCGCTAAATCACAACAGTCATCTTGGAGGAATTTACAAAGTTGTTAATTCACCAACAACAGATCAGAGAAACAGACAGTTGGAACACAGGAAATGCACAAGGAGCCATTGGTCCAAAGGTTGCGGATGACCAACGTCTGTAAATGAGAAGAAATGTCCATCATGGTTCTTAAATGTACTGGTTCATCACTGTCCTTAGACCCTCCAGTCTCAGCAAGGAACAAGGCACCAAATAAAATGTCAAATAAATGGATATGTCAGAAATATTATAATTATGAAAGTTTAGCCTACCTAATGTCATTCACTCTCTACAGCAGAAGCAACTGGACCTCCTCTGTTCCAGCCCTCTTTGTACTTCTGTTTATCCAATGTAGTAACCCATTTTCTATCTAAGCTTTACAGAGCTTCCTGGTGAGTTTTATAGTTAATATCACAACGTGTGAGGATCTTCTGTCCCAAGTCTCTGAAATGTCTAATCAAAGTCAGTAATATTCTTGTTTTCAATTATAGACACAATTATAGACAGAATGTGGATAAAGTCGGGTTTAAGCACCAAGGCAACTTCTCTTCTGCGGCTCAGAGTGAGACCACTTTCAGTCTATTCAGAGGTTTTTTGTCTGAAGCCACTGGGAAAGCCTTCTCCTTTCGGCCCATTTCTTTGAGCATTGGTCCATCACCTGCTGTCTTTAATTCAAGCATGCTGTTCTCTCTCTCTGCCTCCTGCTTACACTCAGCTCTTTTGAAGTCGTTGGGGTCCTGGAGTTTTCAAAGGGTCAGAAAAGGGCAGCCTACTGTCCCATAGAAGAGGCCACTCAAGTTACATCTGTCCCAGTGCGAGTCGTAAACGTGTGTGGTGTCGTTGTACTCACGCCTCGCCGCTCTCTCTCTCCCTCGCCTCAGCCTCTCGCTCGACCACCCAAAACGCAAGAGAGGCCGAGAAAACGGACTGTCAGAAAGCAGCACGTTCAGGTTACAAACCGGACAAGAGCGTGGTGCAGGAGTCCTCAACCTTTTTCAATCAGAGAGCTACTTTTATACAATAGAAGAGCCAGAGAGCTACTGTCGTAATGAAGAACTATGTAATCATGTTTATTCTTTGATGATAGAGTTAGAGATTCCTTTTTAAGAATTAGTATGGCTATTACTATTGTTCATTTATCTTGTGCGTTTGCGCCTCATTCTTACTGTTCTGTAACTTGTGATGCAACAGTGAAATTTCCTTAATCTTAAAACATGGAGAACACATTTCAAATATACTCAAACACTAACACTTTATACTTATAATAGATTTGTAATGATTTGTAAAATTCAAGATCATGTGTTCAATTCTAAATCCTTTGCTGAACCTGAAAGGGGCCATGCAGCGAGCCACGATTGCCCCGAGCCACAGGTTGGAGACCCCTGGCATAGTGTATTGAGATATAAATAATGGCAATAATTGTATGCTTCAACAGAGACTTTAGGGACCACACTGCAAAAAGTGTTGGAAAATGAGTCAGAAATTGCTCATATTTGGCAAAATGTATCTGGAATGAGATGCCTATGGCCTACGCAGGTGGACTCACACAAGACAAAATATAGAAGTAATATCTGGCCCTCAAGGTCAAAAGGACTCCGAATGTGTATCCATGTTATGACTCTAATATATAGCTTAAGCACAAATTTAGAGTGGAAGACCTCCACTGTCCTCCAACAGGTCCACTGGCTCCCCATCACTCACCGTATCCAATACAAAATCCTGCTCCTCACATTCAAAGCCATCCACAACCTTGCTCCTCCATACCTGACTGACCTCCTCCAGATCTCCACACCTGCCCGCTCCCTCCGCTCCTCCTCCTCTCTCCAGCTCCTGGTCCCTCCTGCCCGCCTCGTCACCATGGGGAGTAGAGCCTTCAGCCGCTCTGCTCCCAGCTCTGGAACACTCTCCCCCCTGACCTATATAACACCGACTCACTCACATTCTTCAAATCCACCCTCAAAACTCATCTGTTTAGACAAGCCTACTCACTAACATAACCACACTCTCCTCTGTCCATGCCTTTAACTTTGTATTTTAACTGTTTTTAAAATGCACTTTTTTACTTGTATGAAAGGCGACCTTTAGTGTCAAGAAAGGCGCCTAAGAAATAAAATGTATAAATGTATAAGACCTGAGAACCCAGCTCTGAGCACTCAGTTCTCCAGCTGTTGCCCACAGCAACAGCAATCAGTCAATCACACTCAGCGGTGCAGCAAACCCTCACCTGCAGCAATCAGTCACTGCCTGCATCAGCTTCATATCACGCAGAAGCTCCATACAAGCAGCAGCTTCATTCAGCTTCATTCCTCCTCCCCATCTCCGCCTTGTTGTAGGCCAGCTCCTTCATCCTTCTCTTAGCTACCACCATCAGGGTCATCTCATAATCTCTTTCCCCTTCTGCAATAGTGCAGTGCTCTACCGGGGTCTAAGCGCCAAATCCTAACCACATTCTGGACAGCACAATATTATCTGTCCAATCATACAGATTATCTGCCAATCAACATACACTTCTAATACTATGTTTTGCCTGTTTGAGTCTCTCCAGATTGAAATGTTCAGATTGTCTCTTGATGCGACACGTACGCCTTTCTATGATGTGACGTATCTGTGACGTAACGAATGACTAAAATAACCATGTCCTGACTTTGTTCTGTCTGAAAAAACCTGAAAAAAACTGAAGGAAGCTGAGAATAAACTTCCAGATGGCTCTGGTGCGTAAAGATCCCGTCTCTGTGAGGTTCATTCTCCACATGTATCTTAATTTTGGCACATTTGGACTGACTTCAAACAATGGGACAAGCACAATTATTAAGATACAAGAAATCTCTTGGAATTAACAAAGAAGAAGCCACAGTTCTAGAAATACGACTAAGCGGCTTCGTCCCATCGGCATTTGTTTTAAGACAGTCAGAATGTACTCAATTTAAGATTAAAAAAAACAGTCGATTCAAGCACTTATTTCCTCAGATAGTTTAATTTTTGCAGAGCAGGCGAAGGTAGCGAGTCATCTTCATTATTACATAGAAATTTAGTTTTTCTGGAACAATCTCCATGGAGTTTAATAATATACGGTGGAAGACTACACCTAAAAGAACAATATTTCCGTGGAAACAAGGAGGAGGTCCAGCTCTTGCACAAGTACGAGCCCACACACCGTGACCAACCATTATGCTAATTGAAGAGAGTTTATTAGCGTTGGTTTTTCTCAGCATTGCGTTTGGATTGATCCTTTTTTGTCCTGAAACTCCCATATGAGGTTGTTTTCCGATACTGGATTGGAATCACGTTACAATTGACGAGTTTTTTTTTCCCATCATCATTATTTTTTAATCATGAACAGAATTATGTCCTCATTCAACATTCTGCAGCTACAGGGATATTCCACAATGAAGAGATCAGTGATTTTGAACATGGGTCAAAATAATAAGGACTCTCAGACTAAAACATATTAAAACCAGGACACAGTTAGTTCATTATTATGTACTATTACATATTTTATTACTCTATATCAATTTTTTTAATGTTTTCTTTTCGTTTTTCTTAATTTGTTATAATCATTGTAATAATTGTTTTTATTATTATATGTAATATTTTCCTAATTGTTGCCTTGTTATGTTTTTGAATTATGATATTTTGACCAATCGAACTATTAAGGAAAAAACTCAAACATAAAGTTTAAAAGCGATAGTAGATTGCACTCTCGCTTTTCAGCAAGAAGGTCCGGGGTTCGAATCCCGTGTCTGCGTGGGTTTCCTCCAGGTGCTCCGGTTTCCCCTACCACTAAAAACATGCACAATAGGTCTGAATGTAACGAGTGAGTGGATCGATAGGTTTGCTCAGAGGCTTTGATGCACCAGTGCGTCTCGCTTCCGTCCTCACCGTGTGGAGAGATTGAAACAATATCTGAACTCTGAACATTGTGTGGAAGATTAACCACACAGAGAGGGGATCGTGGCCCACCACAGCTCCTGCAAGTTTATTCAGTTTCTCTCAGGTTTCAGTTGTTTCAGTTTTTTCAGACAGAACATAATCAGGATATGGTTTACATAGTCAACGTTTACGTCACACATGGAAAATAATAAGTGTCACATCAAGAGACAATCAGAACATAACAAGACATCGAAAGAACATAGCGGACACACAAGCATAGCAGATAAACAATTGGGTCGTTGTGACCTAAGGTGACCCCAGATCACTTGTAGAGCTCTCTTTTATTCCCATAATTGTAAAGCGCTTTAGTTGACCTTGGTCTGTAAAATGTGCTATATAAATAAACATGACTTACTTACAGTGGTTATACAGTATGTGTGGTACTGGAGAGTTTGTATGAGATGTCTCCAATCAAGCTTTTTCCGTTCAATTCAGTTTTACAAAGTGGTTTTACTGCAAATGACAAATAGATTCCTGAATTTTCTGGGCTCCTTTGCTATAATCCCTTGTTTTCTTGGAAGATACTTGAGATTTTACATAAACTGTAAGAATCTGGCAATATACAGTAAATCCAAATACAGCAGACAACCTCAAAAGACCCCATTATAAACAAGGCAGGTTTATTTGTATGGTACAGTTCATTCACAAGGCAAAGTGCTGAACAAAACAAGAAACAATCATACAAGGAATTCAAATCATAAATAATCACAGTATATTCAAAAGAGTGGAGAAAAAATCCTTCAGTTGCAGCAGTGAAACCGAACTGTCAATACCTGTCTCACATTGTCAGGAAGACTGCTCCATATTTAGTTCTGACTCTGGGCACCAGCAGGAGGCCAGTCCCTGTGCTCCTCAGAGTCCCAGCAGGAGGCCAGTCCCTGTGCTCCTCAGAGTCCCAGCAGGAGGCCAGTCCCTGTGCTCCTCAGAGTCCAAGTTGGTTCACATGGTACAAACATGTCACAGATGTACTTTGGTGCGAGGCCATGGCGGGACTTGTAAACAATTCTGTAAATTCTCTGAGCCACAGGAAGCAAGTACAGAGACCTGAGAACTGGACTAATGTGAAACAAACTAATATGAAACTTTAGATTAAAACCATGCGTACAACACATCCCCATCGTCTGAAAACACGAATGCACCAAAAAACAGTGGACCCCTGCTTTCCTGTACAAGCCAAACCGTGGGCTCCTGCTGCTCCAGGACCTCCCTTTCCTCACACTCCGAGCTCTTTTTGGCCCCGACACAAACCAGCGGGGGGTGGCCTGCTGGGATGGGAGATGCTATATACCCTGCGGAGATGGTCAATTATACATAGGGGGGTCACACGCGGAGTGGAAGGGTGCACCGAAAAGCCGCAAAATAGAAAGAAATTAGCCTTTCAAATGACGCACAGAGATCAAACCCCTTTAAAAAACCCGGTGGGTGTGTGGATTGGGGAGCGTCCCTTTAAGGCCAGACAAAGCAGGTGCAAAGGAGGACAGCTTGAGCTAACAGATGTCTTTGTGAAACTTTGTCAGTACATTATTGGCCTCAACAAAAAATCTGCTGCCGTCTAATTTAGCATTCACAACATTTGCATTCACTTATACAACAAATTGAGGCTCCTCAGGATAAAGCATGTGTTAAATTACTACATATTTAATTGTTCTTTTCCTGAAGAAGTTCTGTCTGAAGAAACTGATAGAAACTAATAATAAACTTGCAGGTTGCTCTGGTGCGTCAAGATCCCGTCGGTGTGGTTGATTTTTCCACATTTAATAAATTGTTTATATTTTCATGATTTAAGATGCTTTTCTTATCAGTCCACATGCAGAATAGCCCAGATAGATATTAATCCAGTCAAAAATTGTTAAAGCTGGGGTACCTAACTTCTAAACCACAAAAAATGTACAATACAAAATACATCTAATTAGTTCCTGACTCTTGGTTTTATCACTAGTATTCATATTTTTGGTCTCTGTCACATCTTTAGATTAGGTTTTTCAGACAGAGAAGTGAGGAGGACCACCCTGCACTTTTAGCCAATTAGCTCGCAGCCCAGAGAGTCAGAGAGTGACTAACAGGGCTCTTTGTTCACGCAATGTTACTTTCAGAAGGCTATTGTAGAGTCGGTCTTCGCGAGTGGGACTTGGGACAAAAACGCACAACGGACAAAAAAGACACAATATCAAAGGGATCAGATTTTTAAAGGTGAATAGGAGGATTTTATACGTCCGGGTGGATCATAAAAACTATTTGTCCTCCCAATTGTCAATCATTCTGGTGTGTGAGTCGGCGGTTCCGTCTAAAATTTCGAAAAATCCTCCTATATTCCTTTAAAATCACAGTGAACGTCAGTCATATCTTGTTTGGACTAGTTTAATATCTCTGGTTTTGTGTCTCTGCATAAATACTGTTTTAAAAAAGCTGTGTATAATATTGTAAAGAACATAACAAAAGACAATCAAAAGAACACCAACATTTTGAGTGCAATCAGCCATGTAAGCCCCTACCCTGTCTTTCCTATTCCCATATCTCAAAAACGTAAACAGAATATATGAAGAGATGTGTGATGTGAAGAAGAGGTTCCGCAGGTCTTTCCTTCCTGCTGCTGTCAGACTGTACAATGAGAACTGCCGAGTCTGTACACGTGCCACTCACCTGTTCTGATAATCCACCACTCACTTTACCTACTATTATCTTAAACAATAGATCCAGTTTGATGTGTGCAACCTTATTTCCTCCTTTTATTCTGCTGTAATATGCGGAACGATGACATTGACCCATGACTTTCTAAAATCTCATCTTATCTTAGCTCAGCGGTCGATACGGTCAGTGTGACGAAGCCAGCTGTTCAAACTTCTCCACCACCTTCCTCACCGACCTAAACGCCACCTCTCTCCTCCACACGTTCCTATCCGCGCCCTGTGCCCCCCTGTATCCCGAGTCCTTACAGCAAAACACTAGAGGAGGCGGAGTCAAACCAGTGCGAATCTTCAGCCTGCCCTGTCCCAGAGCGAAGGCGGGCACCACTCCCCTCCCCGGGTGGAAACGCGTGGGTAAAGTCACGAGGTGTTCCTGGGAAAGTGCGTTGTAGAAGCTCAACGCGCCTCCGCTCACGTTGAGGAAGAGTCCGATGGTCTTGATCCCGGGGGGGGCGCTGCAGACGGGCTCCGATGTGTCGTCGTACACGGCCGAAAACCAAAAACCTCGCCGTTCAAACCACCAGGAACGACTGTTGTCCCGAGAGACCACACCTGAAGGACCGATAATGGATTTTTGAATCATAGTTTTTGGTTGGGAACAGAGATAGATGAAAAGAAACCAGTCATGTGACCACTAGACTCTTAACTCTTAAAGTGGTTCTCACCCCCGCTCCTCGGAGCTTACGTCACACACATTTCCTGTTCAAATCTTCCTCTAAATGGGCGTAGCCTGGAGGACTAAAGGGGGCGTGAACGAGACTGGGCCGTTTACATAGCTCTGGGCGGGGGGCTGCTGACGTCAGGTCTTGCTTCAGACGTCAGGTCTTGCTTCAGACGTCAGGTCTTGCTGCCGCGCCAGTGTTGGCGCCAGATTCAAAATTCAAATGTAGTAATACAGGTCGCCAGCAGATGGCGCCTCACAGACGGTTTTAGGCAGAAAGTTTAACTTTCAACTAATTTGCACCAAAGTGACAAAATTATGACCAGGATATGTACACAACACTATTGGACACTCATTTAAATCGTTTATCAGCAAAAAAAAGTGGATTTGAGGGTGAGTTGTCCTTTAACCCTGTGCTGTCTTTAGTGTATTGTGTTATTTTGTATTTTATTGTATTGTATGTTGTCATTTCTTATGTATTTTCATGCTTTGGGACTACGGATGAAAACTAGCTTGGTAGCTATAATCCGGCATATTTACGTTTGTTTTATTGTTTTATACTGATGTTTATTAATGTGCATTGTCCCTACCAAAAAATTATAAGAAAAGAAAACAAAAAAAACTAGTTTAGTACTTGTATGCTGTTTTTGATACAATAATGGTTAAAGGTGAAGTCAGACATTTTCCACTTGATGTTTTGGTTACCTGAAAGTCAAAGCTTAGGTAACATAACCTTTTGGTGCTCCTCAGCATCTGCCATTGAGCCACTGGATAATTTTGCTTTGAACTTCAGAAAACCAAAACAGAAAAGATACTGCCTTCCATTGCACCTGTTTTATTTTTATTTTTATTTTATTGTATTTTATTTTGTATTTTATATTAAGTATTTTCAAAGTTTCATATTTGTAATGAAAGATGCCGCTTAGTCGAGTTCTATTAATTTGGCAGTTATATAAATGAAAACATTTACAAGTTTGAATCTGTATTCTCAAACTGGTTACGGTTTAATTTCAAGAAACACCTGGCAATACCTGAAACCACATTATTGTTGAAATATTTTGAGTTTTGTTTTTTGTGGTTTGAAAATGCAGTTTAGTTTAGCTTTGATGCTCAATGTTTTAAACTGGTTGAATAAAAATAAGTCCTTTTTGATGGTCAATTTGGCTGGAGAGGGTGGGCCAAACATACTGAATAATGTGGCTCTCTCTACCGGTGGGAACTAGTATTGCAACTGTACAACTGGACCATGCCATTATGGAAAAGCAGTATAAGTAAGTGTGTATATGTATGTGTATGTACATTTGTATTTTATTTGATTGTTCATAATTATCTGTTGTCTTCTTTGTTACAGCTCTTTGGTCGGCTGTAAAGTGCTTTATGTGAGGTTTGTATGGTAATCTCAATCGCTGTAACTCACTAATCACTAATATTCAGTTGAACAAACACAAATCAGAGACAATTGTATAAACTCAGTTGTCAGTCTGATAACATTGTTTATATACTTTTGCAAATTCATGATTAAATTGCTGCTTCCTATATTCTGGTTCTGGCGTTAAACCACAAAATATGGAACAATGCAATACAATCCATTAAACGAGTTCCACGCTCTAAAAACAGTTTAATTACAAGCATCTATTTTTTGGATTCTGTCACATCTTTAGATCACTCTGATTTTCAAACAGAAAAGTGGAAAAGAAGACCACCTGGACTCAACCAATCAGAGTCTAGAGTTACTCACAAGGCTGTTCCACAGGATCTTCTAATACTGTATGTTATGGTCATTTTACTTTTAAGAATTACTGGTATGGACAAAGGTTAGGTTCCCCCAGTTTTAAACAATGTAATGAAAACACAAAGAAAGGACACTTCTCTCACCTATTCTGTAGAGGGCGCTGTTGCAGACATCCACCTCCCAGTAATATTGCCCCCGTCGAATAACCACATCTCCTCTCAGCATGGGCAGCACAGAGACAGGAGATGCTGCAGATCCAGGTTGGCTCTGGGGTCGGTATGCGGCAGTCATGGATGAGCTGGAAATGTGTATTTGTGAAGGGACATGGGAGGAGTCCAAAGCAAAATGCAGACCTAAAATTTCAGAAATTAGAGAAGCTAGTTTGTAAGTGTATGATAATATTATACAGCAATACTGACCGTACACAGACTGTCGCATCTCCTCATCCAGAAGGTCTACATCACCATCTGCTGGAGAGATGGAAGAAGTGGTTGAGAGAAAGTGAGAAAAAGATTATCAATGAAAATACTTATTCGTGAATCAATTTGTGTTAAGATGAAATCAAACGTACCCTGGGTGATAACACCTGTTGGTTTGTTAAAGACTTCCTTCTATGGACACACATAGCACACACGTTGGTTGTAAAGAAAACAGCTCACATCAAAACTTGAACTTAGTCAAATCTGTCGCAAATTGTCCCCCAAATTCCTTCTGAATATGTAATAAAGAAAGCGTTACGTTGCAAAAGACATTATTAAAATTATTATTAAAAAGGAACCCATGAAAAAGAGAGTCTGGAAATTCCATGAGCCCTCGCATTAGGTAAACAGTAGTACAATTCTTGCCCACTTTCTATAAATCCGTGTATGTCTAATGGATGATATATTCATCAAAAATGTCTTATCAAAAAAAACAAAAATGTATTAAAAAAAATAAAAAATCATAGATAAAAATTGATAGGGGTGCCCAAACTTTGGCATACCACTGTAAATATTACATATTTCAATCCTGTTTGAATAAAAGTCAGTAGCATTAATTAAACAAAATGAAATGGCACTATTTTATGTTTGTATTATTATTATAGTTCCCTTCTTTAAATGATCACACACACATATCTACTGTACATGCACCGTTTCTACCTGTCCACTCTGACCAGACGCTGCCCCTCTCCCCGCAGAGGTGCATTCTCGGCTCAGTTTGGGATATTCTGGGAGACAGGAGACGGCTGAAGTCCACGACCAACACGGAAGCTCGACAGCTCTTCTGCAGCAAGGACACGGGACTGAGCAAGACTTTAGTCCTGGAGTTTTAAGACTGGTTTGTGATCCCTTCCCCTTTCCTCCTGCTGCCACCACACACGGTCCACACATGGGATGGGAGCACGGCAGGATCAGAGCCAAACTGAACGGCAAACAACAAGAAGGACAAGCAGAGACCGGCTGCAAAAGACTGTCCTCGTCTGTTGTATCAAAATGTTCACAATAAACATGAGCAGTCTGTTGCCGGACTGTGGACATGGCCAAAACATAAGGAGTGTGTAGGGGTCAAGCACTACAGAGGAGGAATCACAAAATATGTTTTCCACTGAAGCTAAAAAGTGCAAGTTCAAAGTTCACATACATACAGTGTATCGTATGGCACTTATTTTCTCTTATATCTAACTATTTTTATGCCGAAACCTCCCTGTAGACCATCTTTGGCACCTCATCCTCTCCTGACAGTAAACATAGTCCATCTTGTTGTGTTTTGTGTGACCCATGTTCTGTGAAAAGCGCTACATTATAAAAAATGACTTACTTACATGTGTCTATTTTACAAGCTTTTGCAAGTTACTTTCCGGACACAATAATCTCAATGGGCCTTTACTTTCATTGTGTAGAGATAGCGGTGCAGTCGGGACATTACTTCCCATGTTAAACACCAAAGCCTTGGATATACTTTCTATACCACTCGCTGCTTTAATTAGCTCATCCAATAAATAATAAAGTGCAGACTAAAATGGCTTCAACTTAGGTAGTATAGTGAGACATGGTACAGACTAACATGGGAATTAGATAGCCACAAAGTGATCTGGCCTTAGGTCAACGACCCGATTGTGTATCTGCTATGATTGTGTGTCCGTGTTTTGTTCTTTCGATGTCTTGTTATGTTCTGATTGTTCTCTTGATGTGACACGAATGCTTAGACCATATCCCGATTCTGTCCTGTCTGAAAAATTCTGAAATAACCTGAAGAAATAGAGAATAAACTCCCGAGCTCTGGTGCGCCTTGATCCCGTCTCTGTGTGCTTAATTTTCCGAACTAATAATAATAATCCTTCTGTTGATTTTAAGAACAATACAATTCACTTGCAAACTGCTTCTTGCTCATGTTGATTCACATTCCAGGATCAATCTCACAGCAACACGAGAAGGGAATACAAAACTCCACTCACATTCAAAACAAAGCTTCAACCACACGTCAGTACATTATTGAGTTTTCCAAAATGATACAAAAATGTCAAAATATCCCCAAATGACTGTAGAACGATCCAAAAAAAAAGCCAAATAATCCACTGTGCGTCATGTCTCCAATGTGAAAAAGCAGAAATAGAAAATCCTTTTGTTGTCCCATGTGGATGGCCCAGCTGCTGCTGCTGCTCCAGAGATAAAAGACACAAGAGGGTAGACAGAGAGACAGAGGAGCGCAGATTGAGCGAGCCACTTATGGTTTGGCGTTTCCATGGTGACGACTCGACCAGGAAGGACGCACGGCGCGGTGGAGTGAGCAGGAGGGGCCTTGTGTCCGCGCATTAGTTTATTATCATATTAATGAACGTGTAATCGCAGAGAGCATTCGGAGAGCGGCTTAATGATGGAGTATAGACTAAAGAAGAGACTTAAATATAAAAATAGACTGAAAAAAATAAGAAAATAAGATATGTTTATAATAGTCGTAGGTGAGATGGGATCATAAGAGTCTTAGTTGGTGAATTAATGAGTAACTAAAATGGCACTTTAATAATATTTATTTTTTACTGTCGCCTATTGTAACCAGAGAGAAAGAGAGAAAGAGAGAGAGAGAGAGAGACCAGAGAGAGACCTGACAGAGACACCAGAGAGTGAGAGAGACCAGAAAGAGACCAGAGAGTGGAAGAGACCAGAAAGAGACCAGAGAGAGAGAGATCTGACAGACACCAGAGAGAGATACACACCAAAGAGAGAGAACTGACAGAGACACCAGAGAGAGAGAGAGACCAGAGAGAGAGAGACCTGACAGAGACACTAGAGAGTGAGAGAGACCAGAGAGAGAGAGACCTGACAGAGACACCAGAGAGTGAGAGAGACCAGAGAGAGAGAGACCTGACAGAGACACCAGAGAGTGAGAGAGACCAGAGAGAGAGAGACCTGACAGAGACACCAGAGAGAGAGACCTGACAGAGACACCAGAGAGTGAGAGAGACCAGAAAGAGACCAGAGAGAGAGAGATCTGACAGACACCAGAGAGAGATACACACCAAAGAGAGAGAACTGACAGAGACACCAGAGAGAGAGAGAGAGACCAGAGAGAGAGAGACCTGACAGAGACACTAGAGAGTGAGAGAGACCAGAGAGAGAGAGACCTGACAGAGACACCAGAGAGAGAGACCTGACAGAGACACCAGAGAGAGAGACCTGACAGAGACACCAGGGAGTGAGAGAGACCAGAGAGAGAGAGAGAGACCTGACAGAGACACCAGAGAGTGAGAGAGACCAGAGAGAGAGAGAGAGACCTGACAGAGACACCAGAGAGTGAGAGAGACCAGAGAGAGAGAGAGACCTGACAGAGACACCAGAGAGTGAGAGAGACCAGAGAGAGAGACCTGACAGAGACACTAGAGAGAGAGAGAGAGACCAGAGAGAGGGACCAGAAAGAGACCAGAGGGAGAGACCACTCAAACTAAAGCCGTGGGTTGCTTTGCCTCTTTTTATTTGCACTTACATGTATTTTTTCTCTTGTCTCCAACTGTTAATTTCATCCCGGGTTTAGTTTCAGTTATCACATTGTTGCTTTTTTCTCCATTCATACTTATCAGAAAGAGGGAATGTCCTAGTGGCTCATTGGACCTGGGACGAGCCAAAATTCGGTTAAAAGGCTTCCGTCTGTTCAGCTCTTGCCTAAAATACATCTTATGGTTTTAATGAGTTCGGGACAGCTGCTACTGCAACCTTTTCTACTACAACAATTACATAACCACCCAAAAACACATATTACTTACAGTTTGAGAGTTTATCTTGGCAGAAATGTAGATAATTTTGCCATATTAATTGAATGAATGATAATGCAAACTTTTTTCATTGTTAGAGGTTGTGTATTGTGTGGGTCAAAAAAAGATTTGACTGACGTGTTCAAAATTTGGTACAGAAATCAGACAAAGATTCTCCAAGTTTAACATCTGTATTTAATTTATCTTGACAATCAGATTCAAACATTCAAACAAAAGAGAGCTCCTAAAACTAGGCTATGCTGTCCCTCTCTGGCCCTGCGCTCACTGACTCCAAGCCTCCAGCCCAAGCATAAAAAGAGCAGATGTCCAGGAAGAAGGGGGCGTGTCGTATCAGGCAGCTTCCGGTCCAGGGTCCGGCCTTTTCCTTCGTCTCGCCAAACCTAAAACAGAAATCATTCACACACTACCCCTCCCTAATTCTATAGAAATATTACTTCCCTGAGATAAGTCAGGAGACTCTACAAGGCTGTCCCCCCAGATTCTGGGTCCATCTCCTTCTCCAAACAACTGAAAAGATTAGCAAAATCTAGGAATGCAGATCTTGGCCCCCCCCCAGATTGACTATCATTAACTCATATTCTGCACTTTTGGACTACTAAGGAAGAAGCGGAGACCAGGTATTTTTGCTTAGGAAAGAGACAGTTCAAATCAGGGTCAGTAAAATTCACATCTGCTTTTTAGTCTATATTTAATACAACAATTGTCACATAAAAACATCTTCTCAGTCAGAAAATTAGTCTCCAGTCCTCCAGTTCTCAAGATTATCTCCCCTTTAATATAAATGTATATTTCCCCTTTCAAATCTATAACAAATAAACTTGCCTGGCCACATTTCAGATCTCCCCAAGACGGCTATAGTATGATATAATTTCGTAAATGATGAATGGAGGACAAAACGTGTTTGTGTTAGAGGCCAAATCATGAAATCTCTGCCTGCTAAGATTTCAATCCCAACTATGTACTGTATGTAAGTATAGGTATATAGTATGTCTTTATTGCGTAATTCATCTCGTCCTGCTGATTCCCATAAGCCATTGTGCCTGAAGGAGTGTATCCGAGCAACTAGAAGCATATGGACAACAATGACCACCACGTCCTCAGGCTGTGACAAAGACCGTTCACTCTCACACCCGTCTCAAGACACCAACTCACTAATAAAACCACAAAAAAACATGGAGATCTACACAAAGCAGTTAGCATCAAATATACATCCCTTATCATAGTATTATTGCCAGTGCAAGTACAATCTGGGCATACATGGTTCAAGACAAGTTTCTAACAATGGCCATAAGCTGAAAACATTGATCTTTCTTTACATTACCGCCTCTACGTGATTTGTGGATTTGTTAACTATATATTAGTTGCAATATATATACTGTCATGGTGTGGACTTTTTGGATTATTTTAACCTGGTTTTGTTTACTTTATTAGTTCTCTTGTATTTTGAGTTTTCCTGATTCCTGTGTGTCCTGTTGATTGTTAGCCCCGCCCTAATGTGATCCACCTGTGTCTCCTGTGTGTGCATATATACCCTGTGCTTTTCTCCACTTGTTGTCCGTCCATTGTCTCTACCAAGTTTGTCTTGTCTAGTTTTTCAGTTCTGGATCAGTTTGTCTCTCTGGATTTCGATTTTTATTGAATTACATTTGATTTTCAGTCCTGCATTTTGGGTTCCCTTTTTCTTCATTCAACCACGTGACATATACAGCTTTTTATACTTGCTCCTTATGATGCTAAAGTCAGGGTTTTTTGCTTCTTCATCATGCAAAGTTGGAGAATTTAGATTTCTTTCCTTATGATACTAAAGATACATGCGTCTTTTTATGCTAGAGGTGAGAGATTATAATTTATTTTAGTATAGACTCATTATTCATTTATCTTGTGCTGTGTGCCCCTCATTCCTACAGTCATAACAGTGTAACTTGTGATGCAACACTGAAATTTCCCCACTGTGGGACAAATAAAGAATCTCCTAATCGTAATCTATTTTATTCATGCTTTTCGCCATTAGCATAAATTACCCATTTATTTAACCGGACGCACTGCTATCTCCATTCTTGGTAATACGGCCTTTGTGCTGTTTGTATTTTGCTTTTCCAGCTCATCTCTCTCTCACTCATGTGTGTGACATCAGCTGGACATAAAAGGAGGCAGTTTGGTCCAGATTACAGTTTATTTACATTCCAGTTCAGTCCATTCCGCCAATATCTACACCGTCACATTTTACAGGCTCACGCTTTCATATAGTTCATGTGTCTTAATGCCAAAAACTCCCTATGGACCATTATTGGCACCGTATCCTCTGTTGACAGCAAAATATTCCACCTTGTCTTGGATCGTTTTCTTGTCCCATTAACAAATCATGTCAAATGTGATCAAATTAAGATACATTTTGCCAAATTAGATCATTTTTTGTCCCTTTTTTCCATCACTTTTTGCAGTGTTTGAATAGAATCATGCATTAATGGCAGGGATAGCAATGGTACTTTTCTCTGTTCACCACTAAATACTTTCCACGATGATTGAATCCAAATCCAAAATCATAAAATATAAGGAAATAAAAGCATCAAAGGTCTTCATCTTGATTGGAGCACTTTTGGGACAAGAAAAATATTCTTGTTTCAAAAATATACATGAAAATTCAAGAAATGTTTAGAAATAAATTGCAACAGTACTTGAAATAACACTAAACAGCTTGTTCCATTGGCAAATCTTGTTTTTAGAATGTACAAATATACTAAAATTAACTTAACTTAACACTTTATTCTAGCATTTATTACCTTATGTTCTCTCATTTTATGCAGCGTAAACTGAAACAGAAATATGAACGGTGCGTTGGTACGCTCATGAATCCTCTGGCAAAGGTTCATGTGGGCTCTGCTCTTGCCTACATGCTTTCTCTCAAATGCCCTGTTTGAGTTTAGGATCACGGTCAAATATTAACTTTGGCCCCAAATAAATATCACGCCTACTCGCTCAGAAATTTGGTCAGGCATACTTCCTTTCAGTTCAATGGCTCCTGTGGAAGACAATGGAAGCTGTTAGACAAACCACTGGGACGTTTCCTGCTGCGTGCTGATCCTGGGTCTGCTGTAATGAGGCAGGAGGACCGTACATCTGGGAGACACCATGTGACCAGGTTATGGCGTATAGCAGTAAGTCTACCTTCTGCTCATTAATTTACTTCTTATTTAAGAGACATCTGATTATTATTCTTGTGACAATGATATGATTCCAAACTAAATGAAACATAGCTACATTAGTTGCACTGGTTTCCAAACTCCTTCATTAAGGTGTACCAGTAATACACATGGTGTGGTACTTTTCACAGTGGTGTCATTTACACATGCTGTTTGTGTGAAACACACAAACACTGTGGATGATTTCAGTGACATTGGGCTCTTCGGGCGCCTCATGTGCTCATGTGCAGTGGGACAGTATGAAAGTGGAACTTTGTCTGAAATGTTCAATAATCCATAGAACCAAAAGATCCCTGCATTAAACATGAAAGTTATTTCACTAAAGAAAGTTATGAATCAATAATATTACAAAAGCAGCGAATGCATACAGGGACAAAACAGATGTAGGAAAACATGAGAGATCAGGTGCACTATTTTCAGGTGCATTATTTTCAGGTGCACTATTTTCAGGTGCATTGAGGATCTGTGGGAAAATAATGTGGAGAACAAAGAAGAAAGGACCAGACTCACTTATTCCTTTGGAAACATGGCGCCATGTTCCCAAAGGAAGAAAGGATAAATAAATGTAATTGCCTTGGATAATTTTCTCTTTGTTCTCTAAAGTTATGGATTAGATCTGAGGAGAGGAGCTTCTGCTCACCGTATTAGAGTGTTCTTATAATTAAGTTAAAGTAATATTATTTAAAGAATATATCTCAATGACGAGAAGCCATTGTGACATCATGACAGAGATGATTGTTTGCGTTCATCTGTTCAAGCCTGTTGTATGTGTAGGTTTTGTGCTGCTGGTGATGGGAGTACTGTCCTGTCCTTTACCGGCAGCAGAGAGCAGACCTGAGGACTTCTGGTGTAAACCCGAGGTCAGAGCAAACAGGAGGCAGAGCGCGGAGGCTGCGATCGACAAGATGGTGAGGATACTTGTGTCTGTTCAGAATGTATTCTTTCTCCTGGATCCTCACAAACACTATGTATTTTTAAGAGCTTTTTCTCATGCAAAAGTGGAAACAGTTATTGAATGTAAATACTACAATGTTGTTCTTTATTGGTCACAAACCTCCAAACTGCATTGTCTCTGTGCACAGATAGATTGCCAGAGTTCAGTAGATGTTCAGGCCGCACCAGTCCCATGTCCTTTTGTGGGGATCAACCACCAGAGATGGAACAATCTGACTGTGAGTAATGTATACTACTGACACTCAAATGGGAGTTTTTGTGACTATGACAATAAATGATTGAATCTGGAAAATAAATAAAAAAATTCAAGCCCCGCCCCTTCTCCTCCACTTTTAGACACCTGCTATAGCTGTGAACTGGTCATCTTTGCAGCTACTGGAACATACTCACTTACATGCTGTCTCTGTGTCGTTTTGTTGTTTTTGTGACAATGACAATAAACTATTTCCTCTTGAATCTTCATGCAGCACTGACAACATGTGCTCACAGGAGGGATGTGTCTGTGTTTTTCAGGTGTTAGAAAGGTTTTCAGAGACAGTGAGCGACCTGCAGCTGCTACACGAGGGACTGGAGGATATAAAGAATGTGACATCATTAAGCTGCCGGTCTCTGTTTGAGGACATTCAGCTCCACATGAGGAACAACCGAGCCATCCTGCTGCGTCAGATACAAGTGAGTCAAGCCGTGAGTGTCGGTTTTTGTGAGTCAACTCAGTATAATGAAACGGATTAATTATGAAGTAAAATCTTAACATAAAAAACTAGATATTGTGACATCTCTAAAAGAAATGCAGTTGCAAAGCGGGCAAAGTAAAATTGTAAAAAATAAAAAAAATATTAAGAACTTGGGCTGGACTGATAAATGATTTGAGGAGAAATAACCACAAGATCTACAGTACTTTATACGGTTTATTATGGTTTTCAAATGCACAAAGTTAAGCAAAATGTGACGTTTTAGTGTTGTGTTTTTTATGTCCTAAACCGTTGTGCTGTGAATAGTAGTTAGCAGATAGCTAGTTCGCCTCTGTCATGTCTTCAAACTCTTGATATTTGTGTTTTGGGAAATTCCTTTGACAATTTTGAATGGAAAATTCTACCTTTGGATTCCTAAACGGGTGGATCATTTTATAGCTCCATTGGTTTTCATGGAGTAGCCTCATTCCAGTACAATTGTGGTGATCAGGATAATGCAAGAACCCTCTTTAAAACTGACCTTGTGTTTGGTGACCTCACAGAACGCCACAGCAGAGGCTTCTTCTCCTCCGCAGACGTGTTCGGGACTCACAGAAGCACTCAGACGTTACCAGAAACTTCTGTTGGGAAAACTGGAGCTGTTTGTGAAATCTTACGGAGAAAACATCTGCAACGAAGAAACGACAGACTCGATCAGCAACAGATAATATTCCACGTGAAGCTGATTGGACGATGTGCATAAAGACTTTTGGGAGCAGCCTGGAGGCACAGAGCAGTGGAATAAGGATATTTACAACACTCACTGGGAGCTGGTTTCCATCACGGATACAAGGGCTGCACGATCTTAACACTAGAACACTAGAATTTGACGACTTTTAGTTTTGGAAGCATAATTACTCAACTTATGTACATATTTGGTCTACCTTTAACTCCCAGTCATTTTGAACTTTTCAAGGTCCTGGTTCTGAGTTAAGTCAGTTTGGTTTTACACCAGAGAAGAGCATATGCTAGTTACCATAGCAACATTTCTTTTTTTACTTGCGACGGTTGGCATTTGGTCTTTAGCATTAGCATTTCAACAAACTGTTTCAGCTGTATTTCAAGTTATTGTCACCAGCATTAGCGCTTATAAAAAGTGAAAAAATGGGATAAACTAAGATTATCGGAGGGAATTTGTCAGAATTATACTGGTTTGAATAGGAGCAGTCAAAATTACGGAACAGGGAGTTATAGCAGTTTCAGAATTCTGGGAGTCTTGGTGAAATATCCAATGGCCATTTTTAGATAACTATTGCGTTTACGATTCCATTTGCCATTTGCGAAAGGAAGTTCAAATTTGAGGGGAAACCTGAAACATGTTTGATGTTGTATTTATTTATTCAAAGTCCAGTCCAGCCAAAATGGACTCACATGAAGAGAAAAGCCACCTTATTCAAGCTCTCATTAGCCTCTGTTTTTGAAATATGCAGTGATCCTTGTAATTCTAAGCTTGTTTTAGAGCTCTAGACGCAGGGATTTCCAGATTTGTGTAATATTGTGCAATTTTCTGTTTGTAAAGGTAACTGATCACAGGCTTTGAGATTTGCTGATTGTGGCCACTAAAGTTTCTTTAAATTAGATCGTGCAGCCCTAATGAACATGCACTATAGGAAAGAGAGACAGAATCTCGGTGAAACGGTAAAGAAATGCTGAGCCACTCTGGGGAATCTAAAAATCTGACAACAGCTCAACGTAAATCAACCTACTGCTGCTGGAAACGATTTTCTTGAATTGTTATCAAAGCATTTCTTTCGATCACGGATACAACAGAGCTCCATTTACTTCGAAAACTCAGAGGGCTGTGATATTGCCAAACAGTTCTGTGTACGTGAGAGTGAGCGACTGTCAAAAAAGACGCATAAAAAAAACAAAAAACTGCTGGTATCAACCTCACACTCTCTCATTGAGGTATCAAGAGTCCTGGATCTCAAAACACCTGCTCAAAACTGTTCCGGGAAGGTCTTCAGGTTTGCTCCAGAGGCCGCCCCAGGACAAGGTACTCTTTTAACGACGTGTGTCCGGGTCTGAGAAACACAAACAGATTTCAAAAGCTGAGTCATGAGAGACAGGGGAGAGTTGAGCAATGTATATACTCCTGCGCACAACATGGAACTATAGTCGTACGCATGTGACACCTTTGGACGCTGCTATCTGTGGTTCTCATCTTTATTGCTTGTATAAAAGAATGAAGTTAAGTACTTGTAAACAAAAACTGTGGTATCGCTGTGGTTCGGTCTACAAACACGCAGCTGACCACACTGGAGGATATTTGCACTTTTCTGGGAGGTGATAAGGGATATCATTGAGGTTATTTATGTTAGCTGTTTGCATCATGTTGTCCTGGGTTGTTCTCGTTTTGGCATAAATATACATAGACACGTATAAAACTAGCCTTTTGATGATTACCACTTTGTAAAAATGATCAAAACACTAGTGTTAGTGGATGTGGCGTTTGTGGCGGTGTTGGCACAATACTAAATGTCAAACACCAATTTTGATCAAATGCAAACAAGCTTCATTCTTTACCAATACATATTTATACATTATACAGCTGTTTATGGCATTACAATGTTTTGTTACTAGTTCTGTTATGGATCAAAATTATCATAAAATGCTCAAAGAATCCTGTTAATGTGATTTTCTTTCCTTCTAAATTGAGTATATGGGGTGGCATGGTGGCGGAGTGGTTGGATGGAGTTTGCATGTTCTCCCCGTGTCTGCTCTGGTTTCCTCCAGGTGCTCCGGTTGCCCCTACCACAAAAAAATGAGAAAAGTCCTATAAAGTCCAGCTCTGGTCCTGACCAAGCGGAGCATCGACATGTGACAATGTCTAGGGGGACAATAAAGTTTAACCAGCTAACCTTAATAATGGATTCTGGTTTTAGTATTGATTAATATCTGATTTTCAATAATTTTGCTAACCAAAGGAAAGCATACATTTAAGGTTTAAATGGGTTTTAGTGTATTCTTAGGAATGCAAGTTTTAAACCTATGGATATGGATGTATTATAGTTCTATGATCTATGTTATGCTTTAAAAATAAACAAAAATATGAACTAAAATAAATACATATTCATTCATAGCTACCGGCCTTGGTACAATGGCTCCCTCTGGCTGCAACAATAGAATCAGCCACAGAAAAAAAATTGTTTCATTTAAGACATTTGAGAAATATAATCATAAAACTTTATATTTATATTTTTAAATGATTTAAATAAACTGGTGTGCGCCCTTTAAAATTTTGCGAAATCACAACTATTAATGATAAACTAGAAGAATAATGGGCATATATAAGTGGAATTCTTTTTAACCATGTTTTGTAGTAATCTGAGCTGGCAGGAGAAATGTGTCCAAAAAAGAGGAAGTGAAATCAATAATGCAGAGCAACAGAACAATGAAGATGTGATCATTTAGGCAGAACTTCACAGTGAGTGATTCCATGAAAAAAAGCAACTAATTGTATCATGTGCTGCATGAGTTTATAAACTATTTACTTAACGTATCTCATTATCTGTGGTGGATCAGATAACACACATTAACAAAGTATGGAAATCAACTTCAATCTCACGCATTAAGGATGAAGTCAACAGAGGTCAAAGGGTGTCAACGTGGTCTTGTGAAGAAAACAACATTAGGACATAGTATTAAAATCATATACAACACACCAAATACCATTGCACAATCTGAAAAAGGAAAGACATCATAAGTTGAGAGAGAGTGGGTTAGTCGTCACACGTTTGTATCAGATCTTAAATGTTCCTTTTCAGTGCAGTAAAATCATTATTGTTACTGCATCATCTCTTCAAATCATCACTAAATATGTATAGAAAAATTGTTAGAAATGCAAGTAGTAAGTAAGTAATCTTTATTTATATACCGCCTTTTCACTGCAGAGCTGAGTCTCAAAGCGGGTTACAATTGCTAATTTTGTAAGTAATACATGGTAAACACAAAACACATTTTGTATACTTAGATGGAACTATTTGACACTTTCGTCTGTAAGAGTGGTCGTCTCTTTCCCCCCATTGTTCTGAAAAACCTGATCTATAAAAGTGACAGAGGCCAAAGTGATAGACAATAGAAAGTGTATTGAACCAATATAAATATCACCTTTATTGACAACAAGCAACTAGTTGGGTTGATTTCAGTTCAATTATAAATATAGTTTGGTAGGTTACCCCAGATTTTAATTTATTTATTACAACATATACTACTACTACATATGTAACAGATACAAAAACAGCAAATTTTGTGAAGTGAATTGATAAAAACTTGAAAATACGCTGCTCAACTCAAATAACCCACGATACTTACCCTTATTACAACTTTATACATCTTTTTCCAAGTGCGATTTTTGGGAGAAAACTAGCCTTGATTGGTTAAGCCGTGCTGACCACATGACCCAACGCAACAGGCTGAAAATTCTCTACAAATGTTAGTCGAGCTTTGACAAAAACACGCAAAGAAACGGAAACAGAAACATTAAAAGTAAAACGCATCCCGTCGATTCCTCGGTGTTATGATTTTATTTTGAAACGTCACGCCGGAAGCAGATGTTGGTTGCGCCGTAGCATGACGAGAACATCACATGATAATCAATGAGGGCATTTCTGTTATATACTGCCAGCGCTTGGCAAAGTGGTCCACATTCAAGACCAGGAGACCGCTTTCTGGACAACATGTAAGGTCTTAACCATGCGATATGATTGGTTTATAGTCCTCGCTTCTTGGCAGATCCGTAGAAGATGCTGCCACTCTGAAGATTTCCTGTTTTGATTCTGCAGCAGGTAGTTCTAGCGGCGCTCATTGATGTAGCATAGTCAGTATAACATTGTTTTCTGGAGTTTTAGTTAATTTATTTTAGTTTTGCATCATGACTGAGCGGACGCCTCTCCTCCACTACCGCCTGTCTGCCAGCGTGAATGAATCCGAGCGCCAGTCGCTGCAGTCGGGTCATGCCGTGGAGCAGCCCCGTAAAGGTCCCAGGCACCGGTCCTCTGAGCACGGATCACCCAAGAAACTGTCCACCTTCTTCGGGGTGGTCATCCCTACCCTGCTGTCCATGTTCAGCGTGGTGGTCTTCCTCAGAATAGGTGAGTTTATGTATAAACTAAACATAACATCCAGGTAGAGATATTTTACTTGCTTCTTTATTATGCTAAAGTTAGAGATTTTAGACTTGTTTCTGTATTAGACTGAAGTTAGAGATGTTTTACTTGCTTCTTTATTATGCTAAAGTTAGAGATTTTAGACTTGTTTCTGTATTAGACTGAAGTCAGAGATTTTACTTGTTTCTATATTATGCCAAAGTTACAGACAGCTAACTTGCTTCTTTGTTATGCTATAAGATTAGATATGTTAAACTTACTTCCAGACTAAAGTTAGGAGCTTTTATGCTTGCTTATATTTATTATAAAGTTAGAGATGTTTTGCTTATTTTTTTTTTATCATGCTGTCTTTTGCCAGAGAAAGTCACTGTTTGACACTTTTGGCTGAGAGTGAGGCTGCTTCTCTTTTTGTGACAGAGGCCAAACTACATGCATAGGAAAATAGTGAGGGAACTAGTTGGAGTAATGCTATCACATAGTTTTTTGTTTTCAGTCATTCCAAATCCAAGTTGTTTCTATGCAGAGCGCCTAAGATTCCTTTAAAAAAAAAAAAAAAAAAGTCCATTGTCCACACTAGACTGCTTTTAGGATGGACTTTATTGATCTCACACAGGTCATTTACATGTCACATTTGGCATGGATAGAAGTGTGCAAACATGTAGTCTGTTCAGGATATATTATGTACAATAAAAAGTGGCAATAAAAAGGAAAAAATATCACTGAATATGAAATCCTTTTTTGATACCAGAAAGTGGTCATATTTTTTTGGCTTATGAGGTTATTGTTGATTCGACTTGCCAACATACTCACAGGTATAGGATGAGAGAAGGTCCACAATATCTTCCACACATTCGACTTCTGGATTACTTGCTGGTTGCATCTTTAGTTTTCAATGTATAACAAAATGTGTATTATTCTCAAACTGACTCAGCTCCACATAATGCCTGACTATATTTAGGTGTGACATGTATGTATGATATAACTATTTATTATCCACTATCTTACTGCTGCATCACAAGCACAAATGATTAACTATTATCGTCCTGACGCTGTAAAATGAATCAGAATTGTACCGGTGTGCCCCTGTTACTACCTGCTCACTACAGTAACTTTCTGACACAATCTCTGCTCAGGGCTGTTTACCTTTAGGCCTCACTCTGGTCCATTCTTCACATATTCTCCTTTGAAATTTAATCTTTGCGTCTGTTTTTTTCTGCACCATTTAGAAACTAGGACTCCTCTGCACTTCCGTATTGCTGTGTTGCTAGTGCAGGGTGCAAAATGCTGAAATGAGACGTTTCACTTTTGTCCAATTCGGGAATATGTTGTGAAATTTTGGACTAGCTGATAAGAATTTCACAATAAAAAAATAAAAAAAGTATGGTTATTGTGTGGTAGAAATGGGTAGTTTCAATTGTTCTAATACCGTATTTGACAAAATTGTACTAACTTTTGATTGATAAAGCATTATTTGCTTTTACAACTATTATAATTTGGTTTTTCTTATCATAATATTGTTATCTGAATAAATCATGATTAAGATACAGACTGACTTGAATGATCTAGTGCACTAAATCAATTCTTCTAAGTTTGTTTGTCATAATAGTCATGATATATTTTCTGTGAACATTGGAGAAATGTTGGCACAGTTGTAACATTTTAAAACTTAGAACTTGATTAAAACATTATCAAAGGATAACATATCTTTGGGGGTGAGATTCCAGGGGACATATTTTTATAGTAAAAAAAGCAACAAAAATTAAATACACAAAACATAACCAAAAATGATAAAAACAGAAAGTCCCTTTCATGAAAAAAAAAACAAAAAAAAAACTCAGAATATGAAATTTACAGGCAAATTATTCAAAGAGCATTTTTTTTTTTTTTTTTATCTTTTGGGTTTTTCTGAAAGTGTATAGTTTTTCTAAATGAAGTTTGTATTGAATTGTGTTGAAAAGGGATATCTAGTATTTAACAATTTTCATTTGTGAATGTGGAATTTGGCCTGGATGGTTAACTCACTGGGGGCGACAGTAGCTCAGTTGGTAGAGCATTGGCCTTAAGGCCAGAAGGTCGTGGGTTCAATTCCCACCTCTGCACCTTCTCCACCGACTCCCACTGATGACTGCTGTCGTTGTGTCCTTGGGCAAGACACTTAACCCCACTTTGCCCAAAGCCCCCACTGGAAGATCTCAGCTCCTGTGGACTCACCACCTGCAGAGGGTCAGTGAGGGGCTGGAGCTATGAGACTTGGGTGGCATCTCTGATTGCCACCCCCCTGACCCAGAAATGGATTAAAGGGTAGAAAATGGATGGATGGATGGGTTAACTCACTGACTGCCAGGCATTTTCAGATTTGAGAAGTGCGTTCTGCCAGCAATTTCAGGTGATTTGACCCAACTTTGAAGTGCCACAGAATATTCATTTTTTAGACAATGTAAACACCAAGGGCACCAAATTAAAGATTAACCTCTCTGCTTTACTCTGAAAAAAACAGTTTGTTTCTACCTCTTTCCGTTCTTGAGCTATTCGCCATAGAACAAGCATACTTTCACCCACAACACCTGGTCTGAGCAAGAAAACAGAGAAAACGAGCTGTATGTAAACAGGAACATATCAAGCAGAAAAATGACTTTTAGATGCATATTTGCTGCTTTAGTGACAACTCAAAACATCTTCACACTTGTTCCATTACAAAAATTATAAAAACATGACTCTGAAATAATACTTTTGATGGCAAATTGTTGGCAATTTATTCACAGATAGAAAATTTAACTTTCTTCTATTCCATCAACCAAAACGTCAAACAACAACAACACAAAGATCAATAAAACTATAGATGTATAAAATAGAATGACGCGTGTGAATTTGAGTGTGTGTGTGTGAATGTCAGTGTGCGAGTGAGTGTCTGTGTGCGTGAGTGAGTGCGTGTGTGTCTGTGTGCGCGTGAGTGAGTGCGTGTGTGTGTTCGTGTGAGTGTTCGTGAGTGTGTGTATGAGTGAGTTTATCTGCTTTTTCAGTCCTCCCAGTAGTTCAGCTTTGAGTTGTAGAGGTTGAAACACTGTGTGCAACGGAACACGACACGCTGTGTACCATTTGTAGTTCTCCCTCCGTGAAGAAGAGCTCCAGAAAGTATGGATCAGATGAATCCAGCTCCAGAAAGTCTGGATCAGATGAATCCAGCTTCGCAGCCTCTGTCCGCAGGCTCTGTCCGCAGCCTCTGTCCGCAGCCTCTGTCCGCAGCCTCTGTCCGCAGCCTCTGTCCGCAGCCTCTGTCCGCAGCCTCTGTCCGCAGGCTCTGTCCGCAGCCTCTGTCCGCAGCCTCTGTCCGCAGCCTCTGTCCGCAGCCTCTGTCCGCAGCCTCTGTTCGCAGCCTCTGTTCGCAGCCTCTGTTCGCAGCCTCTGTCTGCAGTCTCTGAGGTCCAGGAGCTCCTGTGAAGGGCAACTGACTCGGCTCCCACTGATCCTCCTGTCAGCCATCTTCCCCAGAGCTTCTGGGTGACAAACGTGCTGGAAAATGGATACACACAATAACTATATTATACAGTGAATTTGTTACAATAAATCAATACATAAAATACAATGAAGGCCTTCCTCCCACATTATTGACTGACTACTTTTGGACCAAACAAGTATACTATATTATTATTATATTATATTGCCATGGGATGTACAAGAATAGAAATAGTTCTTTTACCTTTTTTGTGCACAGCAACTGCCTCTTGATGCACCACCTGTAAATAATATAAATTTGTAAATCACTATACCAGGATGTCGCGGGTTCTCAAAAGAAATGCAAACAAAATGATATGGTCTGGTCAGGTTATATTTCTTTAGTGCAGATGTTTATTTTTGCTGCAGCAAGTGAGGGCAAACCCAGTAGTGACCAAAAGAATATGTACAGAGACTACCCACCAGGGCATCAGGGAGTACAGCTCTGGAGCGTTGTGCCAGCAGTGCACAGCATCCTCATCATCCAGCTTCCACACACATTGTGGCTCTGACAGCCCTGCCTTATACCCTGAAGCTCCTCCCCCCAAACCAATTAATACAAATAATAACAATTTCTCTTCAAATAGAAACATTTTGATTATCAACATAATTCCTAAATTCATAATATATTATCACAAATGAAAATAAAAACCAACACAGAAAGAATACATGATAAATCATAGAATACAATAATTTCTCACCAAAATCCGTGTGCCACGTGACCCGACGCGTGACGTCACATTTGTGCGCCCTACTCTCGGCGCATAAAAACAAGGAAGACCGCGGGGTTCGGTTTGGCCAACTTTGCTGTGCTGTGCGTGTGACAAAATACTGAGATACTTTTGGACCGGTTGGAAGTACTATGGACTATAGAGTGATTGAACGCCAGCCAAGTGTGCACCCTAGACTGACGCTATGAGAGAGACATGCAGGAGGAAACAGGTAAGTCTGTATGAGCGTGTATGAACGTATGTGTGTGCATGCGTGTGTGTGCGCGTGTTCACGCCGTGGCCTCCTCTCACCCGCGAGCTGACGGGGTTACTCCGTCACACAGGAGAATATATACAAAAATATGTACAATGGTATGAGGAGGAATTATCTTTACCTCTGCTCCTTGCCCTGTCAACCCCAATGGGGGAGGGCTCTTTTATCAGAATCTGTGAATGAAGAACACATTTCATTTAGTCAGAGCTATGACACTACAACAAGATGTTCAAGTATGAAATAACTAAACATAAAAATAATAAATACAACAATGATAAAACGCATAACTGGCATTTACTAAAGAAACAGTAGGATTTGAGCGCTGTGTTACTTTGCAGATCAGAGCAAGTTTCCGCGCCTTTCCCTCCTCTCAAGTTAGCATATTCTTGGCAATTTAGCAAGTTCTTACCTTCAACTCTTTGTGGAGCTTCTGGAGAGGATGCTCTGCTGGATTGAGACTGCAACCACTCATCCGATAAATCATGATCAGGTTTGCTGAACGAATCCGAGGCATCAGTAACAACAGCAGCTGATACGCTGCGAGAGCCGGAAGGTGTGTCCCTGCTCCGGGCTCTGGGCTGCAGAGACGGACCTCCACCGGGGTCTCCACTCTCTCCCCTCTCGACCTCACTCACTGATCCGCGAGTCAATCTCTGAAGCAGTGTACACTGCTTAAAACTATTCTTTTTCGCCATCACTCTTGCTATACTATCGCTAAACTAGATCGCTGATCCGTCTCAATGCTACAGCAGCACGCTCTCCAAACACTCCCACACTCCTCCTCCTTCTCTCCACTGACTTATGACCTCTCCTGTGGCACAATACTGCATCCTACTGGTGTTGATTTATCATTACAGGTACATTTGCACTATATATCAGTATTGTGGGTCATTCACAAGGTGCGCGAGACATTACTGTAGCCTCCCGTGTAATAACATGAAAAACTCGTCAAACTCGTCATGGGCAGTGAGCGTTACTATTCAACATGACGAGTTTTGTCGTCATGGGCAGTGAATGAGTTAACGGGTTAACTCATACTTTTTCATCTATAAATACATATTATACATCATGTTGACTGTTGAATAATCTTGACATCAATATGCATTAGGACCGTTTCTCTGTCAGGATATTGTAAAGCTCCAGCAGCAGCAGCAGCAGCAGCAGAGGTTATTATAGTAACATTTCCTGCATATTACATCTTTTCACTTCTTGATTCTTTTCTAATTCCTGTGGTGAGTTGTTCGGGATCTGGCCCCTCCTCAGCCACACAGTCTCGTGAGATGTCAGCTGCTGCACGGTGGACACGCTTAGGGTATACTCACATGAAGCAGCTCATAGTAGCCGCTGTGTATTGTACAGGACTGCAATACTACTGCTACTACTGCTGCTGGTACTGCTACTACTACTGCTACTACTGCTGCTGGTACTCTACTACTACTGCTACTACTGCTGCTGGTACTCTACTACTACTGCTACTACTGCTGCTGGTACTGCAAATGTTCAAGAAAGCAGAGCATGTGGTTGTTTTATTTCAGTGCATATTCTCTACAGGGCAACATTTCTGAATATTTTGCAGTCTGACATGGATATTTCGCAAGACATGGGGTGGTGTTATGAAGGGGCATAGCAAGATTAAAAATACGAAATCCTTTAGTCATCCCACAGAAGGGGGGAATTTCAGTGTTGCATCACAAGTTACAGAACAGTAGGAAAGAGGGGCACATAACACAAGATGGTGAAGTGAATATTAGGTAAAGCCCAACTCTATACGTTAAAATAAAATGAAATAAAATAGAATCGCTGTCTTTATCTTAAAAGAAGCAAAGTATGAAAAAATGCATACAACATTAGAGAATTCTGTGGAATTTCGTGTGTTTTACTTCATCACAACTTTATTGTGATTCAGTATATGACTAACAGTGCAATGTTTTTTCTGATACACAAAAGTATTTATTTTCAACCCCAACTATAATTTCATTTGAATAAACTTTGAGGTTTTTGGAGCCAACTCTTTTGTGTCATATAATTGCATACTTCCGTACAAAAGTTTATCACCCTTAGAGTCTCCTTCATTTATGTGAATGCAAACATTGTTTGAAGAGAGGATTAGCTACGGCCATTTTCCATTCAAATTGTGTTGTTGTTGGCCATTGCAGATACAGTATTATCTCTTCTGAAGCGTGAAATTCTGGTTTTACACATTTATTCAAGAAAATAAATTAATGAAATGATTGATTTACATTGTGGGAAAATGCATAGAAGCCAATGAGTAATTATGGAAAGAAGTAATGTCAACATGTATCTTGTATGTTAAAGGCTGAAGTAGAAATGCCTTGCTACATGTAATTATTTGAATAAACTCTATTCTCATTACTTTTAATTACCTTCACCAAATGATCAATAACCAATGATTGGATTATTACTACAGTGTGATACAGTGACTTTCTTTATCAAGCTAATTTGTTTATTTAGGCCAAAGAGGTCATATAACCGTCAGATTCAATGACCATTGAATCTGACTTCATCAAAAATGTGTTTCAGATGAGTCCGAATGCTTTCACCTGTGTGTGAGTGTGTGTTTTTCCTTAGCTTTAGTTAAAACTGGAGTACCTAACTTGTTTTGTTTCATAAATACATATTGTTTTTCCTTACATAAAGAGTTTAAGTAGAATTTTGTGAACAAATGAAACCAGAAAAGTCTGTCTCTATCTAACTAGAACACTTTATTTTGACTTGATTGGGTGAGTGAAGGCTGGGACTCTCTTTTTCACTGTCAAAGCTGATCCAAAAATGTGACGAGGCCAATTCACCTTGGAGAGACCCATGAGGGAAAATGCAGTTAGAAGTTTAGGATTGAGCATGTTTGGCGCCCTAGGCCCGGGAGAGATGCTGTTGAGCGCGGCGCTTGATCGCGCGGATAATCCCCCCCGGGGCTTAGGCACTGGTGACGGCAGAGGCAGTAGGCAAGTACGCTTCGATGAGAGAAGGAGGAGGTGGGGCGGCGGAGGCTTGCAGACTTCAGAAGGCCGGGAAGTGGGCATCTCCGGCTTTTAACTTGCTGTCCTGGTGGTTATTGGTTGATTAGATGTGGGCGTTGCTGGTATTGATGAGTCGAGGATGAGCAGGCTTGTAGGTCTGGGCAAGCAGCAGCCGGGTCTACCACAGTGAACTTTCGCGAAAAGCTCCATTTCACCTTGGAGAGACCCATGAGGGAAAATGCAGTTAGAAGTTTAGGATTAAGCATGTTTGGCGCCCTAGGCCCGGGAGAGATGCTGTTGAGCGCGGCGCTTGATCGCGCGCATAATCCCCCAAAAAGTGGGCCTGCGATGGGATAGCAGGACGCACTGCGCAGGCCTGAGAGCATGAGTGCAAGGCTTCTCGCACGGTTGCTCAGCCGGGCTGCGTCCGCTGGGCATCTTTGAGCGCTGGGAACGTGAGCGCTCGCATCACGTTCGACCAGACGCTGCAGCAGAGTTATCTTTGAGCGCCGGGACATGAGCGCTCGCATCACGATCAACCGGACGCTGCAGCAGAGTTATCTTTGAGCGCCGGGACATGAGCGCTCGCATCACGATCAACCGGACGCTGCGGCAGAGTTATCTTTGAGCGCCGGGACGTGAGCGCTCGCATCACGATCAACCGGACGCTGCAGCAGAGTTATCTTTGAGCGCCGGGACGTGAGCGCTCGCATCACGATCAACCGGACGCTGCAGCAGAGTTATCTTTGCGCGCTGGGAACGTGAGCACTCGCATCACGTTCCGTCAGACGCTGCGGCAGCGGAGAGTGTTTGAGAAAAGTGCGTGCCGCCACCAGAATCTTATTGCTTACTTGCTTTGCAGGGAGCTTACGAGGAAGCCAGTAGACGTTGTGCAGCCAGGATAGCGGACGCGTCTGGCCTGATGTAGGCGGAGAAGCCGAAGAGGACCAGCGCCCCAGCTGTTGCAGAGAGGTGTGGGGGAGCCCCAGCGAGGCCGCGCGCGTGGCAGCGCCTATCCTGAAGGAGTGGGCTGTATAGAGCTGGGGAGACAAATTGCAGAGGAGCAGTAGGGATCTTAGCTGAGCTCTGAACCAGGTTGCTGTCATGGGAAGGTTGTCTGGAGTGAGAATTAGAGGTCCGTTACACTCGCCTCCGCTGCAAAAAGGAGATTTTAACGCATCATGGACCTGTAGGGGCAGAGAGATGTGTCGGAGTGAGCTATTATTATGTTGCAGGCGCCTTTGATCTTTGAATGTTTGAGATGAAGGTTGAAATGGTCAGGGGACATTATGTTGGGTGAAGAAGGCGACCTTTGTTTAATGCTTCCACTACGTCGAGATTATCACACATGACAGAGATCCTCTTTCTCTGCCACGTGTGATTCCACAGCGCGCAGGCCACGACTGCTGGGAATATCTCGTGTAGGGCAGAGGAGATGCTCCGGTGGAAGTAGCGGCCACGGCCCGGCAACCACGGGTCCTGGAAGAACCCCCCAAAACCCACGGAAGGGGCAGCATCTGTGTAGAAGCGGAGACCTGTAGGGGCAGAGACATATCGGAAAGGGCCATTGATGTTGCAGGCGCCCTTACGCTTAGGATCTTGGGTTGGAGAGTAGATAATCAGGATAGGAGGATGGTCGGGAAAGCCGTGTCTCGGACCGCATGAAGGTTGAGTGAGCAATGGTGAAACGCTTACGCAGAGAAGCCATAGAAGGCGAGCAGGAAGATGCTGCGAGGAGGGCAGACATGTACTTGGAAGATGAGCCGGAGTTCAGTGCCGCTGCAGGATGGGCAGCATGATGGGGACGTGTCTGAAAGAGCCGAGCCGTAGAGACAGGTGCAGCCTGGGAGCCTGCGGAGCGGCAGCGGCAGGAACAGCAGCAGCGGCACATGTAGTAGTAGGAGCAGCAGGAGCAGGCAGCAGGGACAGGCAGCAGCAGGAGCGGCAGCAGGAACAGGCAGCAGCAGGAGCGGCAGCTGGAGCGGAAGCGGGAACAGGCAGCAGCGGGAACAGGCATCAGCGGGATCAGGCATCAGTAGGAACGGCAGCAGGGACCGGCAGCAGCGGCGGTCAGAGAACTGTGCCCATGGTTGTTTAAGAGCCTGAGGAAATAAATCAACCAGAATCCGAAACATTCCCATGCGAATAACAGATGTCCCCTGGAGCCATCTTCTGCTTTGGTTATGGCAGATACGCATGAACGATCACTTTTCCATGCGTTCATTAGCTCCAACTCCACTTCAAACCCATTGCAGATTCACATTGGGCCCTTTTTCTTTCTGCTGCACTTTCAAAATGCAACAACTGCGGTTTAGTTACCTAATTTAATACTAGTGACCTAGCTATTTAAATGCATGGCCCCTCCTTCCTCCTGCAGATAGACGAATTTAAATACATTCATTTAACAATAGTGACCTGCGAGTAATGAGATTAATGCTGTAAAGATGGCGCCGTGGCAAGAGTTCTGGTGTGTGCCGTCTGGAGCACGATGGGGTAGTCTTGCAAATTTTTCCAACGTGGTTTTACTGCAAGTGGCAGAACATGAATCTGAATTAATGCACATTGCTCCTCTTATATCCCTCAGACAATAGAGATTGATGCCATTTAATATGCATTGCCCCTCAGTTAGCTCAAACACGTGTGAAAACGGAGCCTGCAGACCAAAGCACGGGGCGAAGATTGACGCCTGCAGTCAAGTGCGTAGGGCAAAAACCAGCCGCCTGCAGCCTAGACTCCGGGATTAATCCGTCCGCGGTCAGCACACTCACATGCCAGGAGACTTGGGAAAGCAACGGGACAACGCGGCACCGCCAATCGGAGGCAGGGACACGCACGGCACCGCCAGACCGTCTGCGTGCGGCAGCAGACCACGAGGAACGAGCAGCACAGAACCTGCAGAGGGGCCCCGCGGAGCAGCCCGCAGAAGAGCCCGCAGAGGAGGAGAGCAGTGGAGACACGCGAACCACAGCAGGTGCAGGGACGCAGAGGAGGAGCAGACCACGAGCAGCCAGACTGAGGACAGCAGGACCACGCGCACGAGCAACACGTGAGCAGAAGCGACCCCTCCAGAACAACGCAGCATTTGCGAACAGGTGCGTTAGCGACATGCACCTTGCAGACTTCAGAAGCTTGCAGACTTCAGAAGGCCGGGAAGTGGGCATCCCCGGCTTTTAACTTGCTGTCCTGGTGGTTATTGGTTGATTAGATGTGGGCGTTGCTGGTGTAATGAGTCGAGGATGAGCAGGCTTGTAGGTCTGGGCAAGCAGCAGCCGGGTCTACCACAGTGAACTTTCGCGAAAAGCTCCATAAATGTGAAAACTAGTGATATAACCAAACCGTTTTGAGAGCTACAAAATAGTTACAAAGATTGCATTCCTATGTCTAATGTTTTGTTTTGTTTTAAAAGTTTTGTACATTTAAGAATGAAATTTTGCCGTTTTGAGCCCTCTTTGGTTTACCTACCCACAACATCATGTTATAATGTTTTAGTAAATTTCTTATTGAAAGATACTTTATTGATCCTGTAGGATAAACTTAGGAGTCCAGCAGAAACACATCCATCCATTCAAACAAATAAACACATACTGTATCTCTAAAAGTTACTAACAATACACTATATATTCTACACAGCACAGCTCATTTAGACTCAATTTGGTGAGATTATTTTTGTTATCACCAAGACTAGACAGAATTTTAATGAAGAAGAACTGATAAACTTCATTCCAAACTTCTGGTATTTTCACTTCTGGTAGAGTTACCCGCTCACTTCCCATAATTGTGAGCCGTTTCTCATTTGTGTCAATATGGTTCTGATGTGGTTCTTCTTCGTTGCAGGTTTTGTAGTGGGACACTGCGGACTGTACCAAGCGTTCGGGATGTTCTTTGTGGCTTACGTCATCATCTCGCTCACGGTGCTGTCGGTGTGTGCCATCTCCACCAACGGAGCCCTGGACGCCGGAGGAGCCTACTGTATCCTTGGAAAATCATAGGACATGAAGGATCTTAGCATGTGGCATTTTCCTATTCCCCAAATAAGGGTCATGTGAGCCCAGTCAAACCAGAACAACCAGGAAGTGGAACAGTATAGTTTCATATTAGTTTCATATCAGCTAAAGGTGCTCATGGAACTTTTCTGACAGTATTTCCTTCGAATGAACCTCAGCATGATATAAAACATGTACTTTTTAAAATAGGTACACTTTTCTATTTCAGAATTCTATTTCAGTGTGAGGGAAGGTGCCAAAAGAAGTCTATAGGAAAGAAACAATCTTCAAAGCTATCCAAATTATATATATATATATATATGAAAATAATTTAATTCTTATGTGTCTTTGGAATATTGTCACCATTTCTAGACACCTTTTATGAGAAAATAATTAGACCGTAGTTTATTTGTTCTGACAACACAACAAAGAAGATAAACTGACTAAGTTTTTGTTTTCAGAAAAGACAGAGAAATTAGATCCAAAGTTCTACCATAATGTATGAATGTTGTGATTTCACCTGAATGTAGCCTATTAAAAAAATATTGGTAGCACTTTCGATTAGCCATCACTAATCAATCGCTTATTAAGTGCTAAATAGTGTAACAGGGGCGACAGTAGCTCAGTTGGTAGAGCATTAGCCTTTGGGCCTGAAGATTGTAGGTTTGAGCCCTTCATGACTCCCACTGATGGCTGGTGTCGTTGTGTCCTTGGGCAAGACACTTAACCCCACTTTGCCTGAAGCCCCCGCTGAAAGATCTAGGCCCCTGTGGACTCACCACCTGCAGGAGGACCAGTGAGGGGCTGGTGCTAAGTATAATGGGTGCAGCTCTGACTGCCACCCCCCCGACCCAGAAATGGAATAAGGGGAAGAAAAGGATGGATGGATGGATGGATAGTGTACTTAGCCTTAACCCTAGACTGAGCCCAAACCCTAGCCCTAACCTTTCAGTTAGTAGTTAGTTAGATGTTGAATATAAATACCAATTAAGAGCTAATTAACCATAAATCATACACTAATTAGCACTTAGTTAGCTGTTAATTAGTGAGGGCAGTGAGTCTGTCCCAAATATTTTGACTGCTCAAAAACCTGTGTTCTGACACGGTCGACTCTCCACAGATATGACCTGTAACTTTGTGATGTCACTCAGATACATGCAGACAGTGAATGCCGCACTGTGGAATATTCCATACAAAACAACATTGAGATGGACCCAAGCATAAAGCAGACCACTGGGAAAAATATGGTCTATTCTTATACGAGCATTACATTCTGGACATACAATAGAATATACTATTCTCAAACACGACTCATTATGTTAAAGTAACCGCCCAGTGCCTCACATTGAGTGTGTCGTACCTCACTCATAGTTTCCTGGTTTGGTCCTTAATGTTTGTCAGACATGATCAGCAGAGCTCTTGGTCCAGAGTTTGGCGGCAGCATCGGCCTCATGTTCTTCCTGGCCAATGTGTGCGGCAGCGCCCTCTATGTGCTGGGTTTGGTGGAGGCGGTTCTTGCCACTTTCGGTGTTCCGGAAGGTATGCTCTACAAGTTTGTTCAAAGTTAGAAGTGTTTGAGTCAAAGCCAGAAACTTTCAAGTCGGTCTTGACATTGAGGCTCAATACCACACATTGAGGGCGACAGTAGCTCAGTTGGTCGAGCATTGGCCTTAAGGCCAGAAGGTTGTGGGTTCAATTCCTACCTCTGCACCTTCTCCATCGACTCCCACTGATGACTGCTGTCGTTGTGTCCTTGGGCAAGACACTTAACCCCACTTTGCCCAAAGCCCCCACTGAGAGATCAAGGCCATGCTCACAGTCAGAGAGCAGCCGTCCTCCTGTGGACTCACCACCTGCAGAGGGTCAGTGAGGGGCTGGTGCTATGAGACTTGGGTGGCATCTCTGACTGCCACCCCCCTGACCCAGAAATGGATTAAAGGGTAGAAAATGGATGGATGGACCACACATTGATTGGTCGTCCCACTTTCAGACGGCATCATCACGAGCCAGTACCAGGTGCTGCCGTCGGGGTACTGGTGGTCCCTGCTGTACGGGACGGTGATGGCCCTGCTGTGTCTGCTGGTGTGTTTGGTCGGAGCCGATATCTACTCCAAAGCCGCCTTCCTCATCTTCCTGGTGGTGATGGTGGTCCTGCTCACCATTTTCATCAGCTTCTTTGCCGTGACGCCTCACGTGGTCACGCTGCCGGCCGAAGCCACGCTCAACCCCAACGGCAACGGGACCCTGGGCCCCACCACGGCCAACTTCACCGGCTTCAAGATCGACACTCTCCTGGGAAACCTGTGGGGTGAGTGCATGCTTTGTGTTGTGTTAAAAGTATTAGCAGTTTGTATGAAAATATGTATTGTGTGTTTGTGTAAGCAAGTAAGTAATCTTTATCTATAAAGCACATTTTTACAGACTAATGTCACCCAAAGCGCGTGTGTTTGGGTGTGTGTGTGTTTACGTGTGTGTTTATGTGAGTATGTAAGTGAAATGTATGTATGTTAGAGCGAGTGTAAGTATGTGAGAGTACATGTGTAAAACTGTGATTATTGTATTTTCAGTGGTTCCTCGTTTTTGGCATGGGTTTCGTTCTAAAACGTACAAAAAAATGCATAAACTCCTCACCACACACTTTACACACTTTTCTAACCACCTGAACTCACGACTGCTGAAGTGTGATTGTGCAGATGTCAAAAACTGGTTTGTTTGTGAGTTTAGTTATGACAAAATGTACAAAGAAAAAAAAAGAAGACAAAAGATGCATCCAAATCCAGCTGAATTTCACCTATCAAACTGGCAACCCAAATGAGAGCCTCATTCTGCTCTCTGGTTGGTTTAGACATTGTTAACATGAATATTATGGACATGGTGTCTTTAGTTATTGTAATTAACTTTACTTGAAACTTTTGTTCAGAAAATGTCAAATCTGATTTGTACATGTGACCTGTTATCTGGGGACACTTATAAAAGATGAAAATATTTGATCCCTCCTTTTAAAGAAAGGAATCAACTGCAAAAAACAAACAAACCAGTAATATTTTGTCTCATTTAAACTTAATATCTATAGAGCTTTCATACTTACATACTTCTATAGTATTGCATACATTCATAACCATGTCATACAGCATTCAATCTAACTTTTCCTGGATGAAAAGAATGGCGGCAGGTGAAAAATAGTGAGTGATGCTTTGGTCAAAACTCGCCCCATATCTGTCAAGGCTTTGTAACAAAACCTGAAAATTACTCAGTCAAGCTTTGAATGAATGTGTCAAACTGTACAAAGAAATTCAGTGTCGTGGGGTTTTTCTATTCTGCTGCAACGCTTCAAAAAAATGAAAATCTCAGTGACCAATCCGTCACATCCCAGCAGCCCATCGGAAACTCCGCGCCGACTTACTCCTGTCGTTTCTGCGGTCATTTCTAATTCGACACAGTTTTCTCCTGATTACACAGCGTGAATTGTCCAGCTCATTTGTTTACAAGGATTTCCAGACATGTGATTACTAAGCTAATTGACCTAACTAAGGTGCATGTGATTGGAGCACACGCAATCCTATTTCATGGTACCATAAGCCATCTACTGTTATTCTAACTGCGTGTAACATATACAGTACGTCTAAGGTTGGAATATCGCGAAAAGGTGCCATAGTACCACTAACACTACATTGAAATATTTAGTTATCTGTGTAATCAATCTATAACATAACATTTTCTGTAAAACACTTTTTGGTAATATCCCACTGTTTTTGCAATAAATGTGTACAAAAACACATTTATCGCAAATGTGTTTTCTCCAGAAACTTTTGACCACTAGATAGAACGCTAGTCTTTACAGCTCTTTTATAAACATAATAAGTAAGCAATTCAAGTTCCGCCTGAGCACGTAAGGCAGGTCGTTAATTGTCTTAAAAGCGGAGTCACAATGTACATCTGACCAAAGTAAAACAGAAAACATTGACATTTTTTACATACTGAGAACTGACTGGCTAAATGATGGAAGGTTCTCCACTGAAAAAATACATCTATGTGAAAACTAGTGATAAAACCAAACTGTTCTGAGAGCTATAGGAACTAGTTACATGGATTCTGGCACATTGTTACATATTTGTTGTAGTACTCCAGCTTTAAGAAATGATTTCAGATTCTAAAACATATAATACCAACATGATCACGATGATTTTTGTTCTTTAAAGGCAGTGTTCCCCAACCTTTTTGAGCTGTGGCCCACCTTTTTATCATTGAAGACAGTCACATGGCTCACCACCAGCTGTAACTGATATACAAAGGAAACTCTGCAGCCTTTATTATCATTCAAACTGTGTTCTATAGAAAATCAAACTAGCACAAAACAGTTTTTCGGATCTTCTCAGATTTTTTTTGTTTTTTCCACATTATTTTGACCAATTAGGTGATATTGGATCATTTCCAAAGGTCTAACAAACAGAATCTCAGGGCACATCAATGTACCACGGCTTTGCTTATCCCAGACCCTCGTGCTGCTAACGTAGAGATGTAAACACACAAGTATTTGCAGTAGAATATACAGCATTTTATACTTGCTCCTTTATTATGCTCAGTCAGGGGTTTTTGTACTTAAGTATTGCTTCTTCTTCACGCTAAATTGGGGATTTTAGACTTATTTCCTTATTACGCTAAATATTGAGATTATGTACATGCTTCTTTTTATGCTAGAGTTAGAGATTTTATTTTATTTTAGTATAGAGTTATTATTCTTTTCTCTTGTGTTGTGTGCCCCTCATTCCTACTATTCTGTAACTTGTGATGCAACACTGAAACTTCCCCACTGTGGGACGAATAAAGGATCTTAATCTCAAAAAGGTTGGGGACCACTGCTTTAAGGCATCCACCCTGACCTGAGATGGATATAGATTTCTTTCCCGTCGCCATTGCCTTGTAAACCGCACAAACGACAGCTGCTCCTCCGGGCTGTAAAAAGCGACGGTTTTGGTTCGTGCGCAGGTGACAAAGAGGGACAGCGCTTGTCAGGAAACTAAATTGAACTTTTTTTTTGTGGAGACGGATGGTGTTGAAGTTTTGTCTGATGGTGCGTTATCTCTGCTCACAGCCGACTACACGGAGGATTACACTACGCACAAAATGATGACCTTCGCCACGGTCTTCGCGGTCATGTTCAACGGCTGCACGGGGATCATGGCCGGCTCAAACATGTCCGGTGAGTACAGGGAAGAGCAGGCATCATGGACAAAGTTGCAATACTTGAGTGGAGATAGTCTCTTCTGTTGTATTCAGACTTAAAGTTGCATTACACAACTTTTGGATGGAGTTCTGGGGGATATTGTTGTCATTAAGGTAATATCGATTTGCGGGAAGGCTCTCCTCTCCGCAGACTTATAACCAAGCCCCGGCGATCCAAGATGGCGCCCTATTCAAATGAATGGTTGTGCTCAGTGGCGCTTTGTGACGGCATGGGGGCTGAAAGATTAGCGGAAGTTGCCTGAAACTCACAAAGATCTAGGGGAAACTCGCCTGTATTTGGGCATCGTCTGGTCCTCCCGGTTCTGCGCAGTGGATGATCTCCCATAATGCGTTGCGCCAAACACGCGTGTGTGGGTCTCACACCGGGTCTCACGCACGTGCACAGAGGGGCTCGGCCGCGCTCTGACCAATCAGAGCAGTTCATCAGAGCGGGAGTTAGAGCGAGAGCCAGAGGAGCAGAGTTTGTGGCACTAAAGTGTGGATTTAAACAAAACCGAAGGATTTAAGAAGAAAAAAAGTTCAGGGACACTAAAATCCCCACAAAATCCTATCTTTATTGAAGCTGTAGGTTCTCTGTCAGCTGAGGTCGAGCTGTTTTAATATGCATTGAGTCCTATGGGGAAAATGTCTGGGTAGCCCACGTGAATTTAGTCTGGTTCAGTCTGCAGTACCGCGAGAATCCCCCGAGCACGTGAGTTATTCAGCTACAAGCTAGTAATACCCTATCCAGTTAATATAATAGATCCATGCTTGTAACTTAGCTTAGTGTAGTGGCTTCCTTGCTTGCAAATAGACACATAGACACATTTTTGTGCCATAATGAAAAACAAATACCAGTGCATACAAATAAATGGACTCAAAAGGCTTTGAGCTTCACAACGAGGTATAACATGCCTATATTGGAGAAGCGGAAGTTGGCTGGATCACACTATGAACTTGTGTTTATAATCTCAATGGTATTTTTGGTAAACAAGGCATAGGGCCACATAGAATGACACAGCGGGCCGCAATTGGCCCTCGGGCCTTCGGACCATAACAAAAAAATATATTATATATTATATTTGTAATAATATAATAATAATATAGAATATAATTATAATTTGAATGTTGGTCTGTTGTAGGAGACCTGAAGAACCCCAGCTACTCGATCCCTCGCGGCACCATCACCGCCGTCATCTTCACCTACATCATCTACAACCTGCTGTGTGTGCTGGAGGCCTGCTCCTGCGACAGGTCAGAAACACGCTCTGTGGTCCACACTGCCGGCTCCTCTCTGCCGGCTCCTAAGTGGATTTTGCTTTTTGTGTTTTTTTTGTAGAGCTTTACCTAAACAATAAATGGGAGACCACTGTATTATGAAATGAAAGACTAGACTCCATGTGACCCATAGAGTTCTAAGTGTCAAGAACAAATTGAATCTAGGTCACGTGTGATGAAATGAGATTTTGTTGTAGACTGTGGTCCTTGTTAACTTGTGTCAGACATATTTCAAAGGAAGTGAAAAATGCAGCTTAATGAGACCAGAGCTCAAAGCTACACAAAATTAGCTGTTTTTACATAATACCATAGAGCACCGACGTCAAACCCAAGGACTTGCAGTAGTGATGATAAGGGTAATAGGAGCTATCATGGCGTCAACCATATTATTAATTATCAACCAGAAGTGATGATATTCCAAAAGATTGAAGCCAACACGTAATTATAAATTATGAATTTGGAAATGTAAATCATTGGACAATCCTTTTTAACTTTTACTCAGCTTTGGTTCAGTTCAAACATACAGTAACTGAACTAGTTTTGCCCAGATAAATCTACAAAAAAATTTTGAATTCAGGTTCAATTAAAAAAATCCTTTCTAAACACACTAAAACACACTCAAAAATGCCAAAGATGAGCTTCAAACACTTCTATATTTAGTTTGGATAGTCAATGAAGAGTCCATGATCAGTCCATGGGATGAACAAAAATACCTGACCTGAAAAGGAGGTCATAATCAAATTCAGTTTCAGTTACCAGTAACATATTAAAAACACAAATCAGTACCAAAAAAAAACCGGCACCTATATCACATCTTTCACTTGTACAATCAATAGTTGTACGACAGTGAGAGTGGAGGAGGGGGCGGAGCAGGAAGTTACCTAGGCAACCAGGACGTTTATCTTCCTGATGTTGTGATTAGGGCCAATCAGTGGAAAGGGCAAATATAATATGTTTAATAATAATAATAATATTGATAAATGATAGGGGAATCACATCATGGGTGTTACACAGTATATTGCATATGAAAGTATCCACATCTGTTCTGGCCATAGGAGAAGTGAATAGAAGGCACACACATCCAAAGTTTCACCTAGAGTAGATCCACACAGCTGATCCACACAACTCCCCAGTGTCATTTTTTAAAGACTACAAGGATGTGACATTTTGGGGGCAAGTGGCCTTACATCAGACCTAAACAAGTTACCGTGTCTCAATATCGTCATGCTTTTAAACCACACTACAACATTTGTTTTACTACGTATACTTTGACAACTATTACTGCCTCTGCCTTAGCTCACTTTTCCCCACCTGGCTCCATGATACTCATTGGGTTACAAAAAAGACAAACTTCTTTCATCTGTAATTAAAACTTCAACTATGAAATGAAAGCTGGTTGCTGCTGTAGAATGAGATGTTTGCATGTTGAGCTAGCAGCAGATAAAATCCAATGCTCTCAGATAATGCAGACAAGGCTCATTTTCTGCTTCACTAAACAGAACAAAGTCATCACAGGAGAAGCGATTTTAAAAGCGTCTACTCCCCTCCACAGTTATGTGACCGTGGGTGTCACTTAATCAATGTGAACGTATGAATTTGAGGATAGCCGTTTGTGCAAACTATTAATAATAATGAATTGGGTGTTACATCCAACATGGGCTTGTGATTATGTGGTGGTCGGATTGCATAGAGAGAAAACCTATGGAGGAAGAACATACTGTATTCTTTGTATAAAAGTAGTACATGGACAACATATTTTTTATAATCTCAAAACATGTTACATTAAATATCCAAATATTTTCATCATTGCACTTTGGATTTCACAAGTTAGAGGATGATAGGCTTTGTGAGTGACGGGACGAAGTATTTAAATTGAAATGATGTTACCAGCCTTTTGTGGCAGCTACTGCAAGTGAAAATTCTGATCCAGCCAGGTGTGTGTCTATGTGTGTGTGTGTCTGTGTGTGTGTGTTTGTGTGTGTGTGTGTGTGTTTGTGCGGGTGTGTGTGTCTGTGTGTGTGTGTGTGTGTGTGTGTTTGTGCGGGTGTGTGTGTGTGTGTGTGTGTGTGTTGTGTGTGTGTGTGTGTGTGTGTGTTTGTGCGGGTGTGTGTGTCTGTGTGTGTGTGTGTCTGTGTGTGTGTGTGTTTCTGTGTGTGTGTGTTTGTGCGGGTGTGGGTGTGTGTGTGTTTGTGCGGGTGTGTGTGTGCGTCTGTGTGTCTTTGTGTGTGTTTCTGTGTGTGTTTGTGCGGGTGTGTGTGTGTGTGTGTTTTTGCGTGTGTGTGTTTGTGTTTGTGTGTCTGTGTTTGTATGTCTATGTTAGTGCGTTTGTGTGGGTGTCTGTGTGTGTAAGGCAAGGCAAGGCAAGGCAAGTTTATTTGTATAGCACAATTCATACACAAGGCAACTCAAAGTGCTGAACAAGATAGCATTAAAATCATAAATAATTACAGAACATTAAAACGAAAGATAAAAATATAAAATCCCTCAGTTGTATGCACAGCTAAACAGCACCGTTTTTAATCTGGTTTTAAACATTGTCAGAGAGGAGGCCTGTCTCATATCTTCAGGAAGACTGTTCCAGATTTTAGCAGCATGAATCTGAAAAGCAGCTTCCCCATGTTTAGTTCTGACTCTGGGCACTAACAGGAGTCCAGTCCCTGTGCTCCTCAGAGTCCGGGCTGGTTCATATGGGACTAACATGTCACTAATATATTTTGGTGCGAGGCCATGGAGAGACTTGTACACAAGCAGAGCTGTTTTAAAGTCTATTCTCTGAGCCACAGGAAGCCAGTGCAGGGACCTGAGGACTGGACTAATGTGGTCGTACTTCCTGGTTCTAGTCAGGACTCGAGCTGCTGCATTTTGAATGTACTGCAGCTGTTTTACAGCCTGTTTGGACAGACCTGTGAGCAGGCCATTGCAGTAGTCTAACCTACTGGAGACAAATGCATGGATAAGAATCTCCAAGTCTGCTTTAGACACTATGTTTTTGATCCTGGCAATGTTTTTTAGATGGTAAAAAGCTGCTGATGTTACTGATTTGATGTGGCTATTAAAATTTAAGTCTGAGTCCAGTATTACCCCTAGATTTCTGACCTTGTTTGAAGGTTTTAGGGAGAGAGACTGTAGATGACAGATGACGCTCTCTCTTTGTTTCTGGGGACCAAAGACAATCATTTCAGTTTTGTCTGCGTTTAGCTGAAGGAAGTTTTTTTGCATCCACTCACTGATCTGTTGGATACAGTGAAGGAGTGAGTCCACTGGTCCTTGTTCTCCTGCAGTCAGTGAGACATAGATCTGAGTGTCGTCTGCATAGTTATGATAGGAAACTTTATTTCTGCGTATTAACTGACCTAACGGCAGCATGTAGAGATTGAACAGAAGAGGTCCCAGGATCGACCCCTGTGGGACTCCACAGGTCAGGGCCATATGATCTGAGACACAGTTTCCAATCTCCACAAAGTACTTCCTGTCTTCAAGGTAAGACCTAAACCAACTTAGGGCGGTGCCAGCGACGCCAACCCAGTCCTCTAGTCTCTGTAAGAGGATCTCATGGTCGACAGTGTCAAAGGCAGCACTTAGATCTAACAGGATTAGGATTGAGACTTTGCCTGCGTCAGTGTTCAGCCGGATATCATTTGTAACCTTGACGAGAGCAGTCTCAGTGCTGTGGTGGGGTCTAAAGCCAGACTGAAACATATCAAATGAGTTGTTGATTATAAGAAATCTAGTAAGCTGTAGGTAGACAACTTTTTCAAGGACTTTCCCCATAAATGGCAGATTTGAGATGGGACGATAGTTGTTAAGTACCGTAGCATCCAGACTGCTCTTTTTTAGCAGCGGCCTGATGACTGCAGTTTTCAGGGCCTTTGGGAATATTCCAGAATCAAGGGACATGTTTACTATCTGTGTGAGTGAAGGTAACAGACTGCTCAGAACAGACTTTAGAAATATAGTGGGTAGTACATCCAGGCTGCATGTGGAGGAGCTCAAACTGGAGATTATCTCTTGGACAGTTTGATCATTTACAGGTGCAAAGTAAGTTAGCTCAAAGAGCCTTTCTGGCTGTTGGATTGTTATCAGTGGATTGGAGACAATGGCGTTTTTGATGCCTTGAACCTTGTCATTGAAAAAATGTGCAAACTCATTACATTTACGTTTGGAAGTTAGCTCTAATGGCATTTGAACAGGGGGGTTTGTTAATCTATTAACTGTTGAAAACAGAACACGCAGATTGTTGCTGCAGCCTTCAATCATTTCAGAAAAATACCTTTCTCTCGTACTACGTAGCACCTGGTTAAACTCGCACAACTTATCTTTGAAGATCTTGTAATCAACCTGGAGGTTGGACTTGCGCCACTTCCGCTCGGCCCTCCGGCACTCTCTCTTTTGTGCCCTGACCGAGTCTGCTTTAGCCCATGGCGCCTTCTGCTTATTTTTCACTATTTTAACCTTCACAGGAGCGATGGTGTCCAGAACTTTCAAAACACTAGAGGTGACAGAGTTGAACAGTTCATCTACAGTAGAATACGATGCATTCTCAAAGTTTATCATTCCCATAAATAGTTCACCCGTATTTTCATTTATGTGTCTTCTTCGTACAGTTGCAGAGTCCACTGGTGGTTTGTTAGTGAAACACATGTCAAAAAATATACAAAAATGATCCGAAAGCGCAACATCGACCACGTTTACATTATAAATGTTCGCCCCCTTTGTAACTAACAAGTCTAGAGTGTGCCCTCTGCTGTGGGTGGGGCCACTCACATGCTGAGTGAGACCAAAAGATTCAAGAAGAGAACTCAGCTCTTTAGCATTTCTGTCATCAACATTATCCACATGAATATTAAAATCACCTGTAATAACTAAACTATCAAAATCTGTGCATACAACTGAAAGCAACTCTGTAAAATTATCAATAAAACTGTGACATGACTGCGGTGGCTTGTATAGGACAACGAAAAGTATTGGAGGAGATTGTTTTTGTTGTATTTTAAAAGACACATATTCAAAAGACGGAAACTTCCCAAGAGACATTCTATGGGAGACAAAGTGGTCTCTGAAAATGGCAGCTAAGCCTCCTCCTTTTTTGTTTTCCCGTATTTCAGATTCAAATTTGAAATTTGGTGGTGATGCTTCTATTAAAACTGTATTTTCTGTATTTTGGTCAAGCCATGTTTCAGCCATGAACATAAGATCTAGATTATAAGAACAAATAAAATTATTGATTAAAAAAGACTTGTTACAAAGAGATCTGACATTTAGCATAGCAAGTTTAAAAGTTTCAGGATCAGCGGTTGTGGTCGGCTGATTCTTACACGGAACAAGAATTAGATTTTCCTGATTAGACTGATTAACTTCAGATGTTTTTCTGTTATGTATTCTTTGTGTTATCACTAAAGGAATGGCACAGGTGGCTTCATGACAGGGCCCCAGCCGGGTCTCTCCTCTAACTAGACTGCCAGTGGCTGCGAAGCAGAGACCCTGTGCATCCTAGTGTTTAGAGAAAAGAGGGGAAGGGGAAGGCGGGGGAAGAGGATGGAGAGGCGGGTGGTTCTTGGGAGTTGGACGGGGAGGGGTTGAAGGTGGATGGGTTTTTGGTGATGGGTTAGGGGAGGGGCAGGCTGAGTTGGGTGGTGGACGACGGGGGAGTGGAGGTGGAGGGTTTCTTGGTGCTGAGTTAGGGGGGAGGTGGGCTAAATGAGCAGGAGGGGGGGGTGGAATACTTATGGGGTTAGAGGAGGGACGGGTGGATTTTGTGGGAGAATTTGAGTTGGACGCCCTAGGTGGCTTTGGAAGTACGTATGGGGAGTATTTTTGAATGTTAGATAGGACTCTTGATCTGGCTACAGTGGGTGTGAGAGGAATAGTCTTCATCGCCGATCTTATCATGCCTGCAGAGTGTTCCGGAAAATCCAGTAGTGAAGGCGGGGATAGAAAACAAAGGGAAAGGTCGTCCTCATTTTCCCTAGATGGTGTGGATGTAGCGGGGGGGACCCAAGCCGGGTCCATGGAAGTTGATGAGGGAGTCTTTGGTGGAGACAGAGGTGGTTGAGGAACCCCCAGTACAGGCCTGACTGTAGCCTGGAGTAATGGGGGAAGCTTCACGGGAGCTGTAGGTGGGGAAGGTGCTGCTGAAGATGATGGAGCAGCCACTGCTGCGGCTGTATCCACTGCTGCTGGTGGTGCTGTATATGCTGATGGCGCTGATGAAGATGTGGCAGCTGCTGATGATGCTGGGGGTGGAGGCGTTGAGCTCTTTCGGAGCCGTGGAGGTGTTGAGTTCTTTTGGAACCTTGGAGGTGTTGAGTTCTTCTTGAATCGTGAAGGTGTGGAGTTCTTTTGAGGCGGTGGGGGTGCAGAGACCTCGGGAGTCGGTGGAGATGGTCGTGATGTCTGTGCCCTTTGCTTCTTCTTTCTCCCTTTCGACGGCTGCACGCGCTGCGCAGGCTGAGGTCTTAGGGCAGATGCAAAGTTATCCATCAACACTTTTACTCCGTAGTTGTTCAGATGTGGACCTTTTTCTTCAAAAAGCTCGTGCCTATTCCAGAACAGATTAAAGTTTTCAATGAAGCCAAGTCCTCTGCGTGAACACTCATTGAGTAGGAATGTATTTAGCTGATACAGACGGCTAAACTTCTCCATTTTTCCATCTATATTTGGAAGTGGGCCACTAAGAAAAATGTTTATGTCCATTTTCTTGAGGTCATCCAGTAACAGCGTTAAATCCATTCGTAACTTCTCGCTTGCCTTCTCATAGATATCTACCGCCCCCGTGTGGATCAATAATGTACGCACACCACTGTTCTCAGATAACACTTTAGGCAGAAGAGTCCTTATCTCAGCAACTTTTGCAGAGTGAACTGAGACAGTGAGCATGGACTCCATGTTTACATTTTTCACCGAACCATCTCCGATAAGGACACAGTTTGTCCTTGGTGGAGGCGCTGCAGTTTTTAGCGGCATTGTTGTTTCAGAAAGGGGTAAAAAGCGGTTTGAAGTCTTCAGAACATTTAGTTGTGGCCTTATTTCACTCCTATTGTCATTCTTAGCTTTGTCAACTTTGGGTTTAGCTCCACAATTGTTCCAATAATTCTCATTGTTGATTTTGGGAAAAGAAATGACGTCATAACTTACATTTCCAGTCTGTCCATTCATCCCATTTTCACTCATTGGAAGAGTCGGGTTTAGTCCCATTTCTGTTTCCACAATAGATATCCATGTTTGAAGAGATTTGAGCTGATTTTCCAGAGCACAACAGCCGCCGCAGACGCTTCTCCGTCTCTTTCGTCCCGACATGACTGTATGTCATGTCGGGATGTATGTGTGTGTGTGTCGGGATGTATGTGTGTGTGTGTCTGTGTGAATGATTGGTTGTGGCTTGAGGGGCCGATGGCACAGACTCATGTCCTCGCTTCTGTCAGTGTGCCCCAAGGCAGCTGTGGCCAGAGCAGAGCATTTGAATGTTTTGTAATAGTAAGTTAGTAAGTTAGTAAGTTTTTATTTATATACCGCTTTTTCACTGCAGATCTGAGTCTCAAAGCGGTTTACAATTGTTAATTTTTTGGGCATTTGTCTCTCACTCCACACAGAGATGGGAGCCGGGTCGCCAGTACAGGAGGCGCATGCCAGAACTATTGGACATGTTTTTAGTGGTAGGGGAAACCGGAGTACCCGGAGGAAACCTACGCAGACACGGGGAGAACAAGCAAACTCCACTCAGAAAGGCCCTGGTCCGACCGGGATTCGAACCCAGGACCTTCTTGCTGAGAGGCGAGAGTGCTATCCACTCAGCCACCGTGCCGCCCGTTTTGTATGTACATATACATACAAAAGAATCAAATCCAAACCCTGGCCGCAAATTCACGTTTCTGTAATTAAGTGCTCAGTGTTCACTAATGGAATTCTAATTTAACTTAATATATACTAAATGTATTTATTCATCTTGGGAAAAATGGATTAGCTGCATGATTTCGTAAACGTTTAACTATTTTTTGCCATTTTTTTCTGTGACAGTTTGGATTCATGGTGGACAAACATAGAATGACATAAACACACAGAGCCTGAATGAGCATAGGATTAAAAAATGATGTCTAAATTATGACTAAATATGTTGAATACGTGAGGAACCTGTGCAGCAGTACCACCCTAAATAGACTTATTTTGTATCTTATTTTAACGTCTGAATGATGTGTCAGTGGACAGCTGCATTAGCCGACCCGTCTGTGATAAGATGATAAAATCTCCCGTCTGTGATAAGATCCCTCCCAGTTTGTTTAAAACGGACTTTATTTTTCCAGAGTACTTCACTTGATTTAGCAGCCAGGCCTAAATGTTTGCTGCGTGGTTCGATCGTAATCCAGGGGCTGTTTTAATATCAACAGCTGCTAACAACCTTATCAAAGTTTAGTGCACGGGGCGTCCTTAGGCTGACGCTGCACCAAGCATTACAACTCCTTTATATTTATCCCCTCCTCTCATCTGTCTCTTTCTATCAGGCCTCCGCAGTGTACCCGGCCGCAGTATTGATGGGCCTCTAAAGGGGTAGTTGCAAGAGTGCTAAACTGACATGACAGGGCTATAAAAGAGCTACAAGAATCGATACGCCATCATTTACCCTGTCGCACCGTCCTCCCCGTGTCCGCTCGCCGCATGTCTACTGTACTCAGGGAAAGTTTGAGCCAAAAAATACGGCCTAAAAGTGTTGTGAGACACAGATTTTAGCGATATTGAGTTGTAATCATTAGCCCAAAAGCTAGAAGCCTTTGTTTTTTTAACTATGGAGTGTATATATAAGGATATATGGTGCGAGGGCTGTAACAAGTGAATCGATTAATCATAATTACTCATTTAGAAATAAATCACACTTTTTTTTTTAACCTTACACCGACTTATACATGCGGTTTTATAACTCAGATAATTCTATAATACCCTTCCATAGACTTAAACAGGCCGAGCAGAGGTTTTATAACTCAGATAATTCTATAATGACTTTGAAATGAAATGAAAACGGGTTTACTAAGTATTTTTTGTCAAACAACCCAGTAGTGTGTAAAACAAGATACCATATTCACTGATCTTTTGAGAGCTAAACAATTAATTGATTAATCATTGATCAACCAACTGATCAAAGTATTGTTAAAATACACTTCAACCATGAGTATTGTGGCTGTAGGAGTGAGAGGGAGTGGGAAGTCTGTCCTTGCGGCCTCTGTGGCTTCAGGGCTTTGCGTTCATTTGCAAAAGAATTCGTCCAAAAGTTACGTTCCTCTCGCTACTAATCTTGAACATGTTTTGTTATTGGCAGTACGTATGAAAGGATTTGCTCAAGAAGCGGTGAAACTGTCTTTGTATGGCACTAAAACAGATCTGGCTTTTCATAAAACTACTTGGTAAAAGGTAAATTGTAAATCTTTCAAATATCTATATTTTTTCTAATGCCACTTGAATGAATTGGTGAAGAGTCCAAAAAGTCCCTTCAGTGAATTATGCCAAACTTGATGATGATATCGCTTCCTAAACTAGATAAGACCATTAGAATATATGCTGTAAGCTTTAAAAGCACCCAAATTTTGAGACGTTATTCCGTCTCTGCATTGATTCTTATACTGTAACTGCTACGTTTAGGTAAAAACAGTATTTACTTTCCTGGATCACAATGAGATGATGCTGCTGAATTTACGCTACACAGAAGTATTGGGAGCACAGCGTGGATGTAAAAAAAAAAAAAAAGATTAAATCCAGCCAGGTGCTCTTTGGAGATTGTGGGTGAGTTCCTTTATTGTCTGCTTGAAACTGCAAACAGACACAAAACTCCAGGTCCAAGGGACTTAGCGTTTAAAGTTAAAACGCCTTTATTTAAACATGGATTATACGCCACTTGCCTTCCTTAGGATGGATTACACACTAAAAAAAGGCATACTGTCACATAGATGAGACCTAGATTGAACTTTCAGCTCCACGGAGGAAGCCTTGAGTGGTGCTTTATCAATACTCTCCACAGTTGTTATGTCTTGTGTGTGCTCCGGTGACGTGCTTAAGGCGGTGCACTGGTTATAGAAGGACATTATTGTGTCTGAGCTGCTGGTCACATGACCTCTGGGTCAGGAGGGGCCACTCACATGAGCAGAGAGTGTGAGGGGCGCTCTACCAGGACGTTTCAGACGCAAATAGGTCAGTGTGCTACAATCACTCATTTTAGCCCTTTATCATAAACAAAACATGACTTGAGCTAGAATGCAAACAAAATACATATATTTATTCTTAATCAGATCAATCCAATGTTTACTTATGAAGGACTGTAAAGTACTGTAATGATTACTCTACTTTACAGTTTAAAAACAATCCCACATTCCTATTGATTGGTCAACCAACCAACCACTCGACTGATCCACCCAAAAATATGTATATAAACAGTATGTATACATTCCACCTGCATGGGCGCATGAACATACACCCATGCACACCTCACAGACACACACAGGCATATACACACATACACCTACACAAATATACACCTACATACACATGCACATACACACACACAAGCACCTACATACAGAAGGACATAAACAGTCCCATAAAAACAGGTAAAAACCATAAAACCTTGAGTCTGAGTTCAGCTGTAACCAGGTGAGGAGGCCCATATGTTTATGTTCTTGTGGGTTTTGAGGATATTACTAAACTTTCATTCATCTTGCAACATTGTGTGTTGTAAAAATAATAATTAATTTCCTATGGATCACTATGGCTTTAGTGCTAACAGTTGTATCCAAATTCATAGACAAAAACATTAACTTGTGTGTGAGCGAAAGTCTTGCTTTTTTGTACCTTTTATAAGTCAACCTTGAGTGCCCAGAAAGAAGACGCATTGAATCAAATGTGTTGTTTTTAGTGTTATTGTTGTAATGAATGAAAGTGATCGGAGTGGCATAGATTGTCCGCCTCGCTTCTGTCTGTCTGGGCCAGGGAAGCTGGGGCTACAGGAGTTTGCCACCGCCATGTGTGGAGTGAATGAATAACCTATAATCAAGTCTTTATTATGTCCTTTTCCAGCCTCTTTCCAGCTTTAGTTGTATCAGTTAAATCATCATTTTACTGTTTGTGTATTTTGGCCATTGTATTATGCTAATATTCTGCTGGCTATCATTGAATGAAGTACAGTTGGATTATACACTGCAAAAAGTGAAAATATAGACTTGTGTAGTTCACTCATGCATGTTTTAGTTTTACTCATGCAGGCTGAAGATACTTAAGATAATATTGCTTGTTATTAATATTTGTCTTCTTGTTTCAAGAAATCATAACAAGTGGAAGCATCCTGAGCCACAGGGAGATAATTTTGTACATTTCCTCTAATAGCAGTTATTCGTTCTTGTTTTTTTGGAGCCACTTTTTACAGTGTAGTTGATGTTAAACTAAGATTAAGATTAAAAGATCCTTTATTCGTTAGGGTTAGGTCAGTGTTGCATCAGAACAGTAGGAATGAGGAGCACACAGCAAAAGATAAGTGAACATCAACAACAATACAATAAAATCTCTAACTTTAGCGTCATAAAGAAACAAGAATGACCTATAAGAATAAGGATACAGATATACATATTTATAGACTTTCAAACCTGTGTTATTTTACTGCCGTTGCGTAAAACAATAACGGATTCAGTGATATATATTTCAGTCTCGTAGCGACGGTAAGCAGTGGGGAGTGGGACAGTCTGGCTGCTGCGGTGCAACATGTGAGCGCGTTTGTAAATGCGAAACCTTCTGCTCCCTTTTATGCAATTCCCCTCATTACCATCTGGTCCTGTGACTTTAAAACTTACAGTAACATAAAGCGTAACAGCGTATTCCGGGAAGCTTTGACTGCCATCATAAGGACAGGTGCTTTAAAAGGCTTATCTGTTTTTAGTGTTTCTGTCGTAAAACTAGCGTAAGTATCTATGTCCAAGCAATTACACACGAGAATTTAGCTGGGATTTGTTATGGGGATTACAATGGATCTTCACTGTTATTGTGGCTGGAAATGCGGATTAACACAATTGATTCGAATCTCGTGATATCTCTTAGTGGATAATTGATATGCAGTGAACGAAAGGACAGTTTATTATGATATTATTCTGTTGGTGCCGCTTTAACGAAATCACCAGACACTATCGAACATCTGACTAAAGCATCCAGGGCACGGCCAGCGCCAAAATGTGATCTATGAAACGGTCAGTTGAGAAATGAAGAATCTCTCATTATTGCTTTTTTATGATGAACAATGAGGAAGATAAGTAGGAAGGATTAAGTGGAATGTTTTACAGGAAGTTGTTAATCGACCCTGGTGGTTGTAAAGGCACAGAGACACTTGAAGCAAATTCTTTAGATAGACTTTAACTGTGGCCATACTGTCAGACCTCTGAAGCTGTGCAGGGTTGGGCCTGGTTAGTACTGTGATGGGAGACCTCGGGGAACACCAGGTGCCACAGTGACAACAGTGGCAAGTTTGTAAAGTGGCAAACTGTCGATGTGTCCTTTGGCAAGACTCTTCCCCCACATTGCCAAGAATGAGGCTGGTGTGTGTGTGTGCGAATGGTTGGTGGTGGTCGGAGGGGCTGATGGCACATGCTGGTTGTCTCGCTTCGGTCAGTGTGCCCCAGGGCAGCTGTGGCTATTGTAGTAGTTTATCACCACCTTGTTTGGAGTGAAAGAATAATGACATGTGAAGCGTCTTTGAGTGTCCTGAAAAGCGCTGTATAAAACCAATGCATTATTATTATTATGTTTTTCAGGAATTTCTCTGGGATGTCATTAATTGACCCTGGTGGTTGTAAATATACAGAGACACTGGAAGCAAATTCTTTAGATGGACTTAGATTGTACTAGACTTCTGACTATTCTTTGGTCATTTATACTTGTTACAGTTTGTGATAGACCTTGGGTGAGCAAAATAATCTATTCTTCATTCAAGTCTGTGAGAAGTGTTTATTCCACAGACGCGCTGAAGTAAATGAGCTCGGTCAGGAAACACAGTCAGGAACCCCCATTTTACGATTCGGAGATCCTTTATTCGTTCCACAGTGGGGACATTTATTTTTAACAGTAGGAATGAGGAGCACACAACACAAGATACATGAACAATAACTCTATACCAAAATGAAATCTCTAAAAAGAAGCAGTCAAAAATCTCTATTTTTAGCATGATAAGGAAAGAAGTCTAAAATCTCTAACTTTAGCATGATGAAGAAGAAAGACTTAAAGGTACAGTATATAAGAGGATTTTCTACTTCCGGGTGGATCCTCAATCCCAAAACCAATTGAAAGTGCTAATATTTTGTTTTAAAAAGCGGTATCATATAGTCAAAAGTTTTGTCATCGCTAAACCAAATTTTAAAAAGGATCTTTTGGACAACTTTGCATAACATGTTTGCTCTGTCATGCATTTGTTAAATTTCTCTGGGATATCGTAGATTGGGGGTTTCTGAATAACATAATTGAAAACAGCAGTAATTTGAAGCATCAGACAATGTTGCTTATTTGAGTCATGCACTGTGTTATATGACCGAATCCATCCTCAAAAATGTATTTATCACAGAATTACTAAATACAATTCTACACCCTCCACTTTCGCCTGCAGTTGCACATAATGTCCAACAGGTGGTAGCCAAGTCCTCTCGATACATGCTCTCCAGTCTGCTGTAGATGATTTAAAGTGGCTGGCTTACCTTTTCAGTGACCTGCTCTGTAAATTACCACCCTCTCTAATGGTAGCTTTGCCTCTTTTAAAAGTCAGAGAAGTGTGGCTTGATTTTTAAAAAATGTTTTAAAGTCAACGTTACAAATGTGTCTAACCTGCTCGGGTGGAGATGAGAACTGTCAGTCGTGTTTGTTGAAATAAACGTTAAGAAAGAGTGAACCAATGTTTTAAATGCAGACATATTAGGACAAACACAAGTGGTTTATCTTCATCCCATCCCAGCGTCGATGTTGAAAGGCTTGGTGAAACAGGAAATAGGTAATATGTTTGAAATTGACTTTGAATTGCAGGCTGCAGGTGGAAGGAAAGTCCTACATGTCAAACCATTGTTCAGTGCTTTTAGAAGCTAGACTGTAAGTGCATATAGAGTCTTAAACCTTGTATTGAATTCAGAATATGGCACAAACTACCTTACCTTTCTTTTGTGTGTGTTGTCGTCAGTGATCTCAGTCCAAGCTCCTAAAGAGAACCAATTACATTTACTGAGAAAATGGTCCTTTATGTAATACCCTCTAACTTTAGGGAGGAGAAGAAAAGCACTTTTCCTTTTCATTTTGGCTGAAGAAGAACTTTTATGCATTATCTTTGACCAGTTTATTCTGTCTTTTCATGTTTTGGAATGTGAAATAATAGTAAGTAGAAAATATATGGTGAAACAATCAATAGACAAAAAGTTACCGGCCTGCCCTCTCCCTATGCTGCCACCAGAGGGAGGGGTAGAATTATCATTTTTTTATATCCCCCCAAATGAAAAAATAAAATCCAGTTGCAAACACAGCCATGTGCTTGGAAAGAATGTTGTTTCACCTGAGAAACTAATCTATGGGCACTATTTATGTTTTAAAATTCACAAGTGGGGCGGCTGCGGCTGTAAAGTGCAAAACTGCCGTTGTGTCCTTAGGCAAGACACTTCACCCCCATTGCCTAGAATGAGTCTGGTGTGTGTGTGAATGGTTGGTGGTGGTCGGAGGGGCCGATGGCGCATACTGGTTGCCTCGCTTCTGTCAGTGTGCCCCAGGGCAGCTGTGGCTACAGTAGTAGTTTATCACCACTGTGTATGGAGTGAATGAATAATGACATGTGAAGCGTCTTTGAGTGTCCAAAAAAGCGCTATAAAAAAACCAATGCATTGTTATTATTATTATTATTATTAATAAGAGTGCTCTGTGTGATGTCCTAGTGGTTCAATGATGTCATACTGTTACAGGACTGAGACAGGAGGTTTTTAGACAGAAGGAGTGGAATGTCAATGTCAGCTTTATTTGTATAGCACACAGATACATGCAAATGCACGCAGAATGCAAAACAGTAAAACTCTCTTAGGGTAAAAGTCAAGTTATTTACAGCGCCTTGAAAAAGAATGAATACAACTTGTACTGTAAACGTATTCAGCGGAACTAAATTATTGTGCTAAAAGTTGCTGACATTGGAGTGGATGGATTTAAAAACAACTCCAGTTTGTGGTTAGGGACAATGCTGTAGCACGTCTTTTACGACAACACTGTCATAATGAACAAATGTAAAGGTTAGTCTTTAGTTTGCTGTAGGTAACAACCATAAACTGTAAATATTAACGGACGTAGTCACAACTATCTCCGCCGTTGAAACTAATGTGCCACCACTTTTGCCTTCTATGGGATTTTTCAAAACGGCCACGGGGGTTGGAAAATGTGAAAAAATGCATTTGCACATGCGTTAGCTGCACAAGCCCCATTCATTTAACAAGGGTCTTCTGAAGTACACAGCGACTAAACTAGAGTGGTCCAAAAAATGCACTCCCCTCAGCATTGACACACATCTGGGACCAAGTTGGGCCAAGAGCCAACTTTTGGACCATCCTGTAAAGACGCCTTCGAGAGGAAAGATGACGCCATAATGGGTCTTCTTATGCCGGGTACACCCCCACCAGCGCGGAGTTGTATTGCAGGCATGAACCGCCCCCACTGGTAACAACAGTAAAATCATCCATCCATCCATTTTCTTCCGCTTTATCCGTTGCCGGGTCGCGGGGGCAGCAGTCTAAGCAGAGACGCCCAGACTTCCCTATCCACACACACCTCCTCAAGCTCGTCCGGGGGGACCCCTAGGCGTTCCCAGGCCAGCTGAGAGACATAGTCTCTCCAGCGTGTCCTGGGTCTTCCCCGGGGCCTCCTCCCGGTGGGACGTGCCCGGAACACCTCCCCAGGAAGGCGTCCAGGAGGCATCCTGAACAGATGCCCGAGCCACCTCAACTGGTTCCTCTCGACGTGGAGAAGCAGCGGCTCTACTCCGAGCTCCTCCCGTGTGACCGAGCTCCTCACCCTATCTCTAAGGGAGCGCCCAGCCACTCTGCGGAGGAAGCTCATTTCGACCGCTTGTATCCGCGATCTCGTTCTTTCGGTCATTACCCACAGCTCATGACCATAGGTGAGGGAGGGAACGAAGATTGACCGGTAAATTGAGAGCTTTGCCTTTCGGCTCAGCTCCCTCTTTACCACAACGGTCCGATACAGAGACTGCGCACGCTGCACCGATCCGCCTGTCAATCTCACGCTCCATCCTCCCCTCACTCGTGAACAAGACCCCGAGATACTTGAACTCCTCCACTTGAGGAAGGACCTCTCCACCCACCTGGAGAGGGCAAGGCACCTTTTTCCGGTCGAGCACCATGGCCTCGGATTTGGAGGTGCTGATTCTCATCCCAGCCGCTTCACACTCGGCTGCAAACCGTCCCAGTGCATGTTGCAGGTCCTGGTTCGTTGGAGCCAGCAGGACGACATCATCCGCAAAAAGTAGAGATGAAATCCTGTGGTTCCCGAACCGGACCCCCTCCGGCCCCTGGCTGCGCCTAGAGATTCTGTCCATAAATACAGTGAACAGAACCGGTGACAAAGGGCAGCCTTGGCGGAGGCCAACATGCACCGGGAACAGGTCTGACTTACTGCCAGCAATGCGAACACAGCTCTGGCTCCGGTCATACAGGGACCGAACAGCCCTCAGCAGAGGACCCCGGACCCCGTACTCCCGGAGGACCCCCCCAAAGGACACCCCGGGGAACGCGGTCGAACGCCTTCTCCAAATCCACAAAGCACATGTGGACAGGTTGGGCGAACTCCCATGAACCCTCGAGTATCCGATGGAGAGTATAGAGCTGGTCCAGTGTTCCGCGACCGGGACGAAAACCACACTGCTCCTCCTGAATCCGAGATTCGACCATCGGACGAAGCCTCCTCTCCAGTACCTTGTAGTAGACCTTACCGGGGAGGCTGAGGAGTGTGATCCCACGATAATTGGAACACACCCTCCGGTCCCCCTTCTTGTAGAGAGGGACCACCACCCCGGTCTGCCACTCCATTGGCACCGCCCCCGATCGCCACGCGATGTTGCAGAGACGTGTCAGCCAAGACAGTCCTACAACATCCAGAGACTTTAGATAGTCAGGACGGATCTCATCCACTCCCGGCGCCTTGCCACCATGGAGGCTGCCAACCACCTTGGTGACCTCGGCCAGGGAGATGGAAGTATCCGCCCCAACATCCTCAGCCTCTGCCTCCTGGACGGGGGACGTGACGGGGGGATTGAGGAGAACCTCGAAGTATTCCTTCCACCGCCCGACAATATCCCCAGTCGAGGTCAGCAGCCCTCCACCCGCACCATACACGGTGTTGGCAAAGAACTGCTTCCCCCTCCTGAGGCGCCGGACGGTTTGCCAGAACCTCTTCGAGGCCGACCGATAGTCATGCTCCATGGACTCTCCGAACTCCTCCCAGTCCCGGGTTTTTGCCTCTGCAACAGCCCGGGCCGCGGCACGTTTGGCCTGCCGGTACTGGACAGCTGCCTCAGGAGTCCCACGAACCATCATTGCTCGATAGGACTCCTTCTTCAGCCTGACGGCATCCCTTACTGCCGGTGTCCACCACCGGGTTCGGGGATTGCCGCCGGGACCAGCACCAGAGACCTTGCGACCACAGCTACGAGCCGCCGCATTGGCGATAGAGGAAGAGAACATGGTCCACTCGGACTCGATGTCCCCCTCCTCTGCCGGGACCTGGGAGAAGCTCTCCCGGAGGTGTGAGTTGAAAGTCCGTCTGACAGGGGGCTCACCAAGACGTTCCCAGCAAACCCTCACTACACGCTTGGGCCTGCCAGGTCTGACCGGCCTCCTGCCCTGCCAGCGGATCCAACTCACGACCAGGTGATGATCGGTTGACAGCTCCGCCCCTCTCTTCACCCGAGTGTCCGAGACACGCGGTCGAAGGTCAGATGATACGACTACAAAGTCGATCATCGACCTCCGGCCTAGGGTGTCCTGGTGCCACGTGCACTGATGGACACCCTTGTGCTCGAACATGGTGTTCGTGATGGACAGGCCGTGACTGGCACAGAAGTCCAACAACTGAACACCGCTCGGGTTCAGATCAGGGGGGCCGCTCTTCCCGATCACCCCTCTCCAAGTGTCACTGGCATTTCCCACATGGGCGTTGAAGTCCCCCAGGAGAATAACGGAGTCCCCGGGCGGTGCACTGTCCAGTACCCCTCCCAAGGACTCCAAGAAGGCCTGGTACTCTGCACTACCGTTAGGCCCGTAGGCCGTCACAACAGTGAGAGACTTGTCCCCCACCCGGAGGCGGAGGGACGCGACCCTCTCATTCACCGGGGAGAACTCCAACACGTGGCGGCTGAGATGGGGGGCAATGAGTATGGCCACCCCAGCTCGCCGCCTCTCCCCGCGGGAAACACCAGAAAAGTGGAGCGTCCAACCCCTCTCAAGGAGTTGGGTTCCAGAGCCCAAGCTGTGTGTGGAGGTGAGGCCGACTATCTCTAGTCGGTATCGCTCAACCTCCCCCACAAGCTCGGGCTCCTTCCCCCCCAGTGAGGTGACGTTCCACGTCCCAAGAGCCAGATGTTGGGTGTGTGGACTGGGTCGTCGAGGTCTCCGCCTTCGACTGCTGCCCAGTCCTCTCTGCACCTCGCCACCACGGACCCCTCTGCAGGTGGTGAGCCCACAGGAGGGACTGCCCACGTCATCCCTTCGGGCTGAGCCCGGCCGGGCCCCGTGGGCTAAGGCCCGGCCACCAGGCGCTCGCTTGCGAGCCCCGACCCCAGGCCTGGCTCCAGGGTGGGGCCCCGGCTGCGCCATGCCGGGCGACGTCACGGTTTTTGTTGTCGTGCTGCCCATATTATGGATGGGCTCAATTATTTTAACGTCTCTGCCTCAATGCATCCATCAGATATTCCTTCCTTTCGGACCAGAATAAGATGCTTTCTTTGAACTTTTAATATTATCTTCCTACATCTGCATCTCTGGTTTGCGTTTAATTTGGCTTTAATGTATCGGCTGTGAGTCATTTATTGATATTGGTGTTTGTTCTGTTTCTTTTTTTCAATCTCTGAAATGGAAATCAAAGGAGAGGAATGCTGTTTACACAAAGATCAAAGCTGCTATGTGTGATTATTTTTACATAACGGTAAAGTTCATCTCTGACTTTAGCTGCAACTCCTCTTCAGTAAATGCACAAACTTTGCCTTTGTTTGTCTTTTATCAACATTCATATAATTATTGATTATTAGCCACAACTGGAGTCCCCTCAGTCCTGCACCGCACAGCCTCAGTCCTCGTTCTTCAGCCTGAGTCCTGGATCTATGTGGGCCTCCCCTATAGCCAGGTTTCTCACTTTTTTCCCCATTTGGTTTTTTGTTGTTCCTTACCAATACAGGAGGGTTTAAGGCAGGGATCTCCAAACTTTTGAGAGCTATTTTTTTTTAACAGTGGCAGAGAGCTACTCCTTCCAGACAGTCGGCAAAATGTTGTCCTAGAAAAGAAGTAGTTTTTGTCTTGATTTGAAAACGTTTGGACTCTTATTCTTAATTCCAGCACAGATATAGCTAATGTATTGTATGTCCTATTGGAAAATGTTATTTTAAGTTACATTTATGTAATTTTTTTGCTGTATCGTGGCATTTTCATTATCTATCATAACCATTTTTATATTTACTCATACAATTATCCTTTGGGGAGCGATTTGAAGAGGGTGGTGAGCTAGTGGTAGCTCCCGAGATATAGTAAATAAGTAAGTAATGTTTATTTATATAGCGCATTTGGGTGACCAAGGTCACCCAAAGCGCTTTACAATGTTCAGAGTTCAGATATTGTTTCAATCATTCCACACACGGTGATGACGGAAGCGAGTCGCCGAACACACTGGTGCATCAGCCTCCAATCAACACCATCCATTCACTCTCTCATTTACATTCATACCTATTGTGCATGTTTTTAGTGGTAGGGGAAACCGGAGCACCCGGCCCTACGCAGACATGGGGAGAACATGCAAACTCCACTCAAAAAAGCCCTGTTCCGACTGGGATTCGAACCCAGGACCTTCTTGCTGAGAGGCGAGAGTGCTATCCACTCAGCCACCATGCCGCGGTGGTGGGTTGGAGACCCATGCTTTTAGGACAGTATTGATCTAGGACATTTATTAACATTTCTGGAGATTGGTCATCCCTCTCTCTCTGAACCAATGGCTCCAATGTGTTTGTAATTATTACATTTCCCGGTGTTCGTACTGTTTGATTCTCTGATATGTTGTTGATAAATCGCCAAATTTGTAAAGCCCTCCGTAGTGATTTAGAGCTATACAAAAATAAATCACCAGTAAAATAAATTGAATTGAAATTGAACCGCCAGACACACATCTGTATGGGATTGATGAGGACAATAATGGACAAATCAATATCTTTTAGCTTTCTTTGGAATCACTGAGCTTTAGAAACAAACTTATATTACTTTGACAATGAAGATAAACAAGTGAATATAGCAGTTTTTTTTGGAGGATGAAAGTTTCAGAAGGCCTTCTTGTGGCCTGGTGAAGATGATGATGTGATGAAGGCTGACGGGATGCACGATAGGAGGAATCTATTAACCCCGTGCGCCCAGCCAGCCAGCCATGACAGATTGGCCTGTCTCTGCTTCAGCCGGCCCTTTGTGCCCAGTGTATTTATGTGCGCGGTCCCAGATTAAGAAGTAATATCTACTTAAAGCAACAGGCCGAGGATTCACTCAACAATATTAGTTTAATATGTCTGTTCCGAGGGTCTCGCAGTGCGTTGTGCGTCGTTGTGGCTTTAATATGTGGGACTGAGGATGGCCGAGTAGAGAGCACTCATGCGTGATGGGAAGAAGGTTGGAGCTCGGTGCTGGGTTTTGTGTGTGGACTTGGCGTGTGTCTGTCGTGGGGTTAGGGTTAGAAAAAGTGGCCAAAATGACGTGCGCTGACATGCTTGCAATACCACCCCGTGCCGATGGGGGTGGACCCGGAATAAGAATTAGCCAATGCTAACATATAGCATTAGCAGACCTCTCGAAAACGGCTTTACAGGATGGTCCAAAAGTTGGCTCTTAGCCCAAAGCTCCATTCCACATGTGTGTCAATGCTGAGGGGAGTGAATTTTTTTGGACCAGTCTAGTTTAGTCGCTGTGATTTTTTTAAGTCACTCGTTAAATGAATGGGGCTCGTGCCGGCTGACGCATGCGCAGACGGCCATTTTGAAAGTGCCCGTAGACATGCGGAAGTTGTGGCACATTAGTTAGAACAGCAGAGATAGGCGTGACTACGTCCGTTAATATTTACAGTCTATGGCCGGGACTCAAGTTTCCTCATGGATCTATTAAATGTTTTCTCATCAACAAAACATGCACTACAGAAGTAAAGTCTTCCAGTAATGTGGTCAGGATCACGGCGAGTTTTGACCAGTGCTTAGAAGGTTCTTTTAATAAGACAAAAACGTAAAAGAACTCTCTAAGCATTAAACATGAGAAGACGTACTGTAACAAACTTTTTACATTTGAGCTTTGACCAGTGATCCTGACAATGACTGCAACTAAGACCTTTTTTTCAAATTTGATTCATCTACTGATCGTTTGATTCTTTCAATGAATTGATTAGTTGTTTAGAACGTGAATGAGATTTTATTGAAAGTTAATCTAGATAAATCTGAAGAATGATTTTAAACACATGGTTATATCTAATAAGTTTTCTGTTTTATTTCTTGTGTAGCAGGCTGCTCTGTTTGGATCAGGAAACCACAAACATGTGTTGAAGTCTGTAAAGTAGATCACGATTCACTGATTATTAAATGAGATAAGAGAGACTTTATTGATCTCACAATGGAGAAACTTACATGTCACATTTGGCATAAATAGTATCACTCAGGTTGTACAAAGGACAGGAATACTTCAAATAGGAAATGTGCAAACATGTTAAAAAGTGAAAATATGTATTATGTACAATTAAATTAAAAGATACAAATATATTGAAAAGTCTTTGCGACTAATCGATGAAATTGTTAATGGTTACAGCGTTATTCCTTGTCTGATGAAGGATGGTGTCACCCGAAACGTCACATCGTGTGATAATTAAAATTTCTTGGGAGCGAAAGCTGTGCATAGTCATCTCCATTTTTTACAGCCTTATTCCTGACATGCGTTGTGATTATGGTAATATTAATACTACATATATACATCATCATCATGTTGGATTAACCAAATCACAAAGCTAAGCAGACTCTCTAAAGTGTTTCTGATTCTCTTCTTGCTGCTCCTATCCCAACTCCTCTTCAAAATCATTTTTTTGTTCTGAACTACGAGTTTGTAATAAAGCTATCTATCTATCCTTCAAGTGAATGCTTGTGTTGTGTCCTGTGCTATAGGTGTTAATGCCTCGCCCTTTTATTCACTGAAGTGGTGAAAAAAAGCAATTTTATTTATTACATTTCACAAAAGAATATCATCGATGGGCCAGTAATATGTTTTTCAGACCTCACCCAGCGTTCTGCCTCCCTCAAAAGTCAATCATTCAAACGATAATAGACCTTTTTATAGATCATTCCCCAGCCTGTAGTTAAAGAGACAATACCTACTTAAATCAATAGCGAAACAATTACTACCCAAAGTATATCATTCCCAGCCGTGAATATAAATGAAATACTTTAGATCTCGTGTGGGTTTGGCATTGTGCGTCGGTGACCTGTAGACTAATCCAAGGGTGCGCTCTATTAACACGCATTGTTTAAGAGCGACTTGATGGTGGTTTTAATTTGAATCCGGGCTTCGCTTTTATGCTTTTGTGGCGCTATCTCCAACATGCAGCGTGGTTAATGTGTTCGCTCACGAGCCCTGAAGTGCTACTGTCTGTCATCCTCGCCGCCTCCTCTCACCGCGGCTCCAAAAACACAATGTCTGTAATTCTCTCGCCGCACGCTCAAAAAGACGCATCTTCTACTTGAGTTCAGTCACTCCGCAATAGTGAATCGGCGCCCACACACTCGCCGACTTTTTCCATTTCGGCATCTTTCAGTCACAGTCTTTGCCTTGTCGTTTCTATTTTCTGTTTTTTTTTGTTTTTGTATATTCCCATTTTAAACAAACTCTTTTCACGCTCCGGCTTTTCACTTTTGCCAGATTTGACTATGAAATGGAGACAAATATAGAGGAGACTTATTGTATTCTACAAAGTGTCAAAAACTTTCAAGATGTCAAGATTTAGAGGTGATGCCTGCCACCTTCATTTGTATTTCATATTGAAAGTATTAAATAATAAGTATATTCCAAATAGATCAATACAATACAATACAATTTATTCTTGTACAAAACCATTGAAATCACCAACACAGGTCAGAGAATCAACAGTTAAGACACATGAAAAGTATAAAGCACACACAGAAGAAAATGTCCATCTCGATCACAGACCAAATACTCAAAGGCACTCCGTCAGTTAAAGTTACATTTAAAAGCCTTTCATTTGAACATGGCTTAGATCAAACTGCAGGTTTTTACTCCAACCAAGTAGGAGCAAACCAGACTCCATCCATTTCCTCAAGCAAGTCCAGTCATAAGCTGAGGACGAGGAAAGGGGTGGAATCAGGTGTGCTCCTGCTTGGTTGGAATGAAATCCTGCAGCCACTCCGGCTTTTTCTGGAACCGGTTTGACATCCCTGGCGTAGATTATTTTTAAAACATATCAGCACGTTACAGAAACTTTCCTTCCTCAGGTTTGCATGAGAACACAGAATGTGCAGCCTCAGCTTTAAGGGTGTAGCAACAAGGTCCCACCTCAGTGATGGAGAGTATTCACATTGAAAAAAAATCATATATACAGTTACAAAAATGAAGAAGGCCCTAGTGGAGAGATGACATCTATATTACACAAAACATTTATTAAATACGCTACCAATGGTACATTTAAAAACACTCTCTCCCCTTGGAATAAGCATCAACTGTAATATTTGATGGGGTCTCAAACTTCCTCCGAGGGTAGGTTTGGCTGCCGGTTTTAGTTCCAACCTGATCAGGAGCACGCTAAACTAAGTCTTAGAAACTGCACGTGCAGCATTTGTGATAGTGATAGATTGTAATACCTGCTTTCAACTTTCAAGGTTTGAAAATCAACCTCCAATTTGACATAACCTAAACTTTTTGCAGAATTCAATATGAATTTCAATGTTGTTAAAATGTGGACAAGAAATGCAAATGTCTGCTTGCTCTACGTGCTAGCGTTTGTACTTCACAGAGCTACTGTATATAAATGAATGTTACTTGCCTACTAACGCACAATGATGATAAAGAGGAATTGGGTCTGTGTTGTTCCATATTCAGTCTTGCCAAGCTGGCGAGCAGCAGGTTTTTCTTCTTTTGAACAAAAATGCATGTGCAAAGACTAAAAAATAGGCAAAAACAGTGGTTGTGGTCAGGTGGAGAATGTCATTGACTGAAATAGGCCTGCCTCGCGCTATAACACGGATGGGCAATTATTTTCTTCTGGAGGCCAGATTGGGATAATGCCCTACAGTGGAGGGTCTGAGTTTTCACGTGGAACATTTTTAATTTTTTTACATGGAAAAAAACTGCCGATAATATTTTTAGTTCATTAATGGGAACAGAATAAATGTATGACATGCCATGGTAGCACATATTATGTTACAAGCCTTCACTGGTTAATGACTCCTGATTAATTTAGTTGATTAAATCCTGATTTTAGTTGACCGTCTGAGAAGGGTCTGGAGGCTGCATAGAAATATGAATCGGGCCGGATGTGACACCCGGGCCACACTTTTCCCAGGTCTACTCTAAAACAACCTGGACAAGGGAACACCATTTTTATGTCCCCTTTAATAAATCCCAGTGAGCCCATCCTTACTTCCTCAACATAAACCACACGAGTCCGCCCAGAGGCAACAAGTCACTGGCTGCGTTCGTCCCATCTCCCCCTCTCTGTCCCTGGTCCCACTGGCAGGTGCCTCCTATCGTCCCATAGCAGGATCTTGGCCTCGTCTCCGCTGTCTATCCATCACTCACTCCAGCAGACTGCAGCCTTTTGTCAGCATGCCCCTATCGCTCGGCTGCAGAGATCTCATCCGCTTTTTGCCGATGTCCTGCTTGTCGGTTTTGGGGTTGGTGTAGGTGTACGGGGGCAACAATGGCATGTGCTGAGCCAGGACTTTAACAGCGGGTCCAAACGGCAAGGGCCCCTCCACGGTTTGGAAAAGAACTAATGGATAGAAAAGGGAAAAGGAAATAGACTGCTGGATTTGATTATAGTATTTATAACTTGAAATGTTTTGCTAATGTAATAGCTACTGATAGACCCCTTTTTATAAAATGCAGTCCACATACAAAGGATTTCTGGCTCTTAACTCCCTGTACTGAGTGTACTTCCAGTAACGGCTGCTTTTCTTCTGTGTGCTTTAAATTAAAGAGTTTGAAAAAATATATATGTGTGATGTGTATTACACTGGAAAAGACACATTCATTATCACTTCTTAAACTTGTATAAGCTACATTCTATGGCTTTAACTAACATTTATTTTGATAATCAAGACATTTACAATTCCTGTTTGTTTTATGTAATTTCTGCTCAGGTTTTTTTTCACATATTTTGGAGATTTTTTTTGTTTCTATATTTGGATGGAAGATTTTAATTAACGCCAAGTGCTCTAAATACACCAGATGATGTATGCAAAATCCACTATCTTAACAGAAACTAGTACTACTTCTCCATCCAGTTAATCTCTGACAGCTTGGAGTCTGTTGCGGCAGTTTTGGATGAGGTTCTTTATCCTCTCTGGTGGTAAAGTTGCCCATTCTTCTTGGCAAAAAAGCCTCCAGTCTCCTTTTTGGACAATTCCTGGGCTGCCACACATGAACTGCACATTTGAGATCTCCCCAGAGTGGCTCAAATAGGTTATTAATTGAAATAGGAAAACATGTTTATTTGACAATATCCCCAACCACCACAAACGATCGGTGGAGAAAAAAAATAGTTTTTAAACATGGCAAATACAAAGAAATCTCAGGCTTGGTGTGTAAACATTCTTTCACACCTGTACATGTGTCGCAGTCTGCTGACTACTAAAATAGCTGACAGTTATTGAAACAACTCGATTAGTTGCGTCACTTATATTTTTAAATGCAAAAGGTTTTTTAATGCCTCAAGGGGTGCAGCTTGTAATATATTCCCTCAATCCATAAAGAGGATCTGAGTCTCAAAATTCAAACATTTCTCGTCCACTGCTTACAATATTAATAAGCAAATGTAAAGAAAGCTCATTTTCCATTTAGCTTCCACATCTTACTTATGCAAAACCAAAGGAGTTAATTAATTTTCTGGCTCGTCTTGGCTCACCTTGCTCTGCTGTCTGTCTGTAGAAGCCTCTCCACTCTGAGGAGATTGAAGCACAGCAGGAGGAGTGTGTGTCCTCACGCAGAGGCCTTGTTACTTATTGATCCCATTTAATAATCTTTAACCACCGTCTCCTCCCCTGAGAGCACTTAACCCTGCCCTCACCCCCCCATCCTCTCCTCCTCAGGCTTACCTTCCTTCCTCCTTTCCTTTCCTTTCTCCTCTTTATCCATGGGGTTCAACATTGTGTGTGGTGTGAAAATTTAAAACTAAAACTAAATTTGTTGATACTGAGGTGATTGCGGTGCTCTTGTGTAGCCTCACGGACACTAAGATTTCTTGGCAATTTTGAGAGATTTTTTTTCCACTAATGCTAGAATCTACTATTCAAAAGAATGTTTACATTAGTGAAATTCAGAGCTGCTGTTTGTAACCGTGAGGCCACATGAAAATAACACAAGATATGTTCAACTGCATATAGGGATTTTTGGATAGCCATAATCCGATCAAAAACTCAAAGTGTAAACACACAGTGTAAATGAGAAGAGAGACTCCCTCTGGACTATAGGCCCAGTGTTGCTTTGTTTGTGAGATCTGATCTTATTTTATATAATATATACTAAGCAACAAGGTGACTTTTATTTTTAATTATTTTTTTCCTTCTTGTCACCTGTCTGGGATGTAAAGTAACCCTAATGTTAGAAATACATATATTTCATTCTGTCATTAACCCAATTCAAATACATTTGCTTTGGTGGATGGCTCGCCTGCTTGTGTAATGAACGTTCATATCTTTCACTTTAAGTTTGTTTTGTGGTATGGGTTTAGAAAATGCATGATGTCTTCTTTGGTAAACAAACAAAGTGTTTTCTTCTATTCAGAGCATTTGTGTGCTTTGAATTGAGAAAAAAACGGAAGTTTGAATGATTACTGCAGTTCCATCCATATTATTACACATTATATTCTATTATTCTATTAAGAAAGCCTTCTTAATAGAATAATAGAATATAATGTGTAATAATATGGATTTTTCTATTGAGCCTTGTTTTGCAATGAATGGTGAGGAACACTGTGATTTCCAGTCACATTACAAAATTATTAGACTACATTGTTTGGCACTGAAACGTTTTTTAAATGATGCCGATAACTGGAAACTGTAACTTGAATGTCGTTCCTCCTCATCCCTTTCTTCATCATCTCTCTTCGTCTAATTCTTTCAATCTCTTCACTCCCCTCGTCCTCCTCCCCCTCCTCCCTCCTCCCTCCTCTCCCCTCAGTATCCCTCCCTGTGCTGGAGAAAACTACCATCAAGGTCAAGGTGAAGTCACTGTTAAAGACGAGCTCTAAGTCCCACCGGTAAACGCTAGCACATGTTGCTATAGAGTCCATTTGGAAGGGTCTTCAGGAGGTTGCGGGAAAGCACCTGGGACCAAATTATGGCCACGGATTTGTGAATGAAAACCCACATGTTTTTCAGGTGTGGTTCTGACTATTCATGTTTTTCTTGAAAGTTCAGGTCAGCGTTTAAATGACTTGGAAATAATTTGGCGTGTATGTATTGTAGTGTATAGTGGTGTTTTTAATAGAGGTATTTTCTAGATTGAGAAGAGCTATTGAAGATTCTTAGTTTTTTTTTTTTTTTCAACAAACAACAACATGTTATGTGCGTTTGCTATGTTGCTTTATACCTGTTTTTTTTTTCATTTTATATATCACTCAGTACTTATTAAAATGGTCCCCTCAATACATACAGTGGGGAAACACATTATTTTGTCAGCCACCGATTGTCCTAATTCTCATTTTAGGTATAGCTCAAAAATGAGAAAAAACAATTCTGGTTTTTAAGGAATTTTAAGGCATTCATAGATTATAGTAGGAAATAACCATTAAGTCACAGACAAACAAACAAGATTTCTGGCTATCACAGACCTGTAGCTTCTTATAGAATTGTTTCTGATGAGACAAAAATAAATTATTTTTTGTATGTTTTTGTATAATTTTTCAGTGAGAGAACTTGCACAATTGGTGGCTTAGTTCATCTGTATAAACATATCACCAGCTTTCTTTCTAACAGTTTTAAATAAGCAGTTCTTAAAGTGAATGAATGTCAGCTAGTTTCCACATTGTGAAGAGAGTGTGAACGTTTTTAAAGACAAGCCCTGGTTAGCCCCGCCCATGCTCACCTCCGCAGCTTCTTGCAGCTTCAAAATGAATTAAAATCCTTGAGGCCCCTTGTCATTGGTTTAACAATTCTTCGCCAGAGAGAGAATCTTACTGGTCACTGTTTTGTCCAGGAGATTAAATATAGTATTGGTGACAAATACTGTACATAATACTAGTGTCCCATTTTCAGAAATATACACTATTTAAAAAATGAATTACAATTTAAGTTTCTGAGACTACCTTTAAGGACCACAATACTTGTGTCTTTTGCATACATTTTTTGAGAAAAAACAAAAAGATCCTTTGTTTTTTACCCCCAATTTTAGCTCTACACTCATATACTGTATACGACACACTTTAGGCATTAGATGAGATATGCTAAATAATCCTTTACATGGACATTTCTATAACAAACAATGATTTTGCATGGATATGAATGATGGGACCCGGTGTGTGTGTGTATGAAAAGGTCATTCCCGATGTGATGTGAAAATCCGTATTTACCAACCTTCTACTGGTCTATTTCATCGATGGAAATGGCAAGTTCCAATTTCATTTTGATATTTATCTTGCCGCTCCAAATCTGTACTTGATACAGTTTCTATTTCATGTACGGTTAGCTGTACTTGGATAGAGGCTGCAGCACGATCTACATTTGCGTTAGAACCATAGCAGCTGGGAGAGCATGTATCATTGCAGGCTCCGACCCTCTGATCCAATAGTAGCATTGTTAAATCATATATATAGACATTACATGGCTACATATCCTCACATTGCAGACTATTAGCTTTTGGTACAGTTCATAAAAAGAACAAACCTCTGTATTCTGCGGGGAGTCTGTGTATTGACTCGAGGCCCATCACGTCCATATTGCAGATGCACAAAATGGCTTCATAATGGCGCAATGAGCATAACAGTGGTGGTGCCATAAGCTAAAGCCATCTCCGTAACTCAGGAAGGGCCCACGTGAGCGCTTATTGGATTCTCAAGTCTTTTTCCTGGGGTGTCATTAAAGGGGATGATCTCAAAACCGTTGTGTTTATGGCACTGACAACGACCGGAACAGTGTGAGACGACCGGGCGCTGAGTTTAAAGGCAAGGCAAGTTTATTTGTATATCACACACATTCATACACAAGGCAACTCAAAGTGTTGAACAAAACAAGATAGAGACAGTCGCACAAGGCATTAAAATAAACAATAAATAATCACAGTGAAGAAGATGACAAAGTCTGGGATTGTGTCTTTAATTCAGACAGAAGACGTTGATGGAAGACGCATGAACACGAACGTTACAGACTGAAAGTTTATTACACAGCATGGGGGAATGAAGTCCTCCAATCAGCAGCTGCCACGGTGCCAGTGGCTTCAACCTTGAGATAACCAAAACATCAAGTAGAGAAGTACTGTCTCCTGCAAATGTTAGAATGATGAGTTAGAGCTTTAACCACAGTTGCTTCAAAGTGTTATGAAATGACTACAACGTTACATTAAAAAGAAAGATACACATTTAAAGTCCTTCAGTTGTATTTGCGGCTAAACAAAACTGTTTTTAACCTGGATTTAAACATTATCAGAGAAGAAGCCTGTCTCACATTTTCAGGAAGATTGTTCCAGATTTTAGCAGCATTAATCTGAAATGCAGCCTCCCCATGTTTTGTTTTGACTCTGGGCACCAGCAGGAGGCCAGTCAATATCATACATTTGTATATACAGAACATAGCCAAACTAAAATCCAACATTTATTTACCGGTGTATATAAAAAAACTTACAAGATCTTGTACAACAAAACTACAATGAATGGTAGAAAATTGTCCTCTGGAAAAAAAAAAGGTTCTATTAATAGCTAGGAAAAGCAGGGACAGGCACACAAAAAAAAATCTTGATCAAAAGTATAGTTGTTTGTTCTTTTTTGTCCTTAATATTAGTGGTCTAATATGAGTCACATGTTAAATTGAATGAAATATATTAGTTCCAACTAAACGGACTAATGTTCCAAGTTTCACCTTCATGTTGTGAACTAACAAACCCAGATGAACACATAACCTCCTGTGATCATTATGAATACATTGAACAACATGGTATGCAAATATACTCATTATTTTAGCAGATAATATGTCTATTGCTTTACTTTCTCCAGGTATAGAGTACGTGAGCGATGTAATACACCTCTTTTCCTTTACATTTCACTCACGACCGTGCATTCACGTCAACAAACACAAGTTAATTTTTCATCCCATTTGACAAATCGCTGATAATGAATGCGTAATGTGCGAGCAGAGCACTGGAACACTATCTGCCACCAGCTCCTCTAATGATGGATTAAAAGTTGAACACAACGCATGGGGTCGTGAATGAAATGGGTAAATAATAAACCAATAAACGGGGTGGAAAACAAAAGGCAAAGCAGCTCGTCTGAGCCGCTTTCGGAGGCGCCTGGGTAATCTGCCTCTCGCGCCTTTTGTTTCGCTCTTTATGTGGAAGGCTGGGCTCATTTGTGCTCCGTGATCTGATCAATACAGAGCCAGGCCACGAGCACACGGCGCCTGAAAGCAATGTTCCTCTGCCGTTAATAGACACTCATTATGACGGACTCGGCCACGATATGAACCTCGCACACGGAACTTTAGCTTCAGATTGAATTGTTTTCTTTAGATTCACCTTCTTAAGTTATGAGTGCAACTCGCAAAATTCAAATATTCAGCTGAAAATGTGAAAACTACTGTATATATGATACAGACTCCGTACATGCAAAGTGACATGTTTTTTGTTTTAATTTTATTTGTTCACAAACATTAGTGAAATCCACATATTTACACTTAGACATGTAGGTTAGTGAAGGGACTCCCAAGAAGCACAACTTGGCTTATATGTAGGGCCCAAGTCTTTGTTTGTTGTACTGTTTGTACGTTTTCAAAATATAACATTTTTAATTTCTTTGCGCAAATGATCAACATTAACAAAAAAAGATTTGATATATCTCCCGTTGCAAGTCTAATATTAGTAGCTTGATATATGAGTCGTATATTAGTTGGTAAATGGACTTTCGATTTCTAATTTTCTTAGTTTCACCTTTAAGTTCTCTGCCACCAGTAGACCTTGGTATACTTTTATTACTTCAGTGCTATTGATACGAAAAAATGATCTTATCTTAGTTTTTTTTTATTTTTTATTATATACACACATGTATATACACATACTGTACACACATACATACATACATTATACATATATATATATATACACATGTACATACATACATACATACATCACATACACACATACATATATACACATACACACATACATACATACATACACACATACATACATACGCACATACATACATACATACATAGATACATACACATACATATAAAATAAAAATAAAAATAAGAATACATCAAACAACATGGGGAGGGGGAGGGAGGGGGGAGTTAACATCACAGTCTTTCCATGACAAAGAGACAATAAATGTCTCTGTAATTATCGAGATATATACAGACAACAAACAGGCCTGGAGCCCAGACACAATATGTTTATGTTTATTGTTCATGCAATTTCATAATCAATTTGCAGTTGACACATTCATACATGCTTTTACCTGAACAAAAGGAACAGAAAGAAGATAAATCTTGTATATCCTGTCCTTTGTACAAAACAATAAAATAAAATAAGGAAAGCAAATTGAATTTCCCAATTTAAACCCCAAACACCAAAAACCCAAGTCACCAATTGCACAAACGCATCAACCCTCCTCAATGTCTCACATTTCGTCAGATACAATCCTCTTTTTTAACCTAGATTATATTCATTCAAAATTTTTACTTTATACATTCTCTTAAACTTCCACACACTTTTACAAACTTTGAGTTCTTAATTCAAGGAGTTCCACAGTTTAACTCCATAAACTGAGGGACATTTCTGTTTCAGTGTTGTCCTGGCAAATTTGGTTCGGAAGTTGTGTTTTCTTCTGTGTCCATCACTCACGCAAAATAGATCTTGCACATAATTGGGCAACATTTTCTGTTTAGCTTTCCACACAAGGAGCAAGATTTTCAAATCAACAATATCCTTAAACTTGAGTTGTCCAGATGCTATAAACAAGATGTTTGTATGCTCTCTATAATGTTTATTGTTAATAATTCTTATAGCTCTTTTTTGCAACAAAAACAAGGGTTTGGTGTTGGTGCTATATGTATTACCCCAGATTTCAGTGCAGTAACTGAAATATGGGAGAACCAGTGAGCAGTACAGCATATGTAACGAGCTACAATCAAATAAATCTTTCACTTTGTACAAGATACCAATAGTTTTACTAATTTTTTTCTTTACATAGTCTATGTGAGCTTTCCAATTAAATTTCTCATCTAAGACAACGCCCAGAAACTTAACTTCATTAACCCTTTCAATCCGAACTCCATCAATTGTGATTTTCACATCATCACTTTTATTTTTGTTACCAAATATCATAAAGTTTGTTTTGTCCCAATTTAATGATAACTTATTTGCATTAAACCAATTCCTCACATTTTTTAATTCAACACAAACTCTTTCTGTTAAATTCAAGCAAGTTATTACCCGAGTTGAATATACTGGTGTCATCAGCAAACAACAAAAAGTTTAAGATATTAGACGCTTCACAGATGTCATTGATAAACAAAATAAAAAGCAAAGGTCCTAAAACGGACCCTTGTGGGACTCCACATGTGACCTTTTTGTAATGTGAATTCACCCCCTTGATATGCACATATTGTTCACGGTTAGAAATATAACTTTGAAGCCATTGGTGTACTGGCCCCCTGATTCCATAGCTATATAATTTGGACAGTAGCAACTCATGATTTACGGTATCAAATGCCTTGCGTAAGTCAATAAATACTCCAACTGTATATTCTCTTCTTTCCGTAGCAGCTGTTATTTTTTCAACCAATTCAATAAGTGCTAGGCTTGTAGATCTTTGTGTCCTGAACCCATACTGATTTTCACTGATTAAGTTATGTTTATCTAAGAAGTGTGTAAGTCTATGAGAGAACCATTTCTCCAGGACTTTGGAAAACTGAGAGAGCAGCGACACTGGTCTGTAGTTGTTAAATGTATGTTCATCCCCATTTTTGAAAAGCGGGATTACTTTGGCGACTTTCATTTGATCCGGAAAAACACCAGTTTGTATAGACAGATTACAGATAAATGTCAAAGGTTTGATAATGCAGTCGATAGTTCTTTTTATAATGAACATGTCGAGTCCATCACTGTCTGTGGAGGTTTTACTTTTACACTTATTTACAATAGATAAAATTTCGTTTTCAAAGACCTCTCCCAGAAATATAGACTGCATTATTCTGCTCCCCATCTCAGATGTTCCCCTTTGATTCGATCCGTCCATACTCTTGGCTATATTAGCTCCTATATTAGTAAAAAACAAGTTAAATTCATCAGCAATCTTTCTTTTATCATTATGAACAATATCATCCTCAATGAAGTAATCAGGTATGATTTTTTGTTTGGAGTTGGGTCTGATTGCTCTGTTTAGTACATTCCAAGTCGCCTTCATGTTCCCATGATTTTCTCTCAGTTTTCTGTTATAATAATCCTTCTCAGCATTTCTCATAATGGTAGTTATTTGTTTTTGTATAGTTTGTATTTTTTTTCGTTATCAGTGTTCCGATTTTTAACATAATTTTTATACAATTTATTTTTCTTATGACATGCTCTTATTATTCCTCTTGTAAACCAGGGTTTATCAGTTCTAGTATTTTTTTTGGATTGCTTCAATGGACACCAAATATTATATAGTGATATAAAAGTATTTAAAAAGGAATAATAAGCTTCATTCACATCACCCACATAGACTCCAGACCAGTGTTGCTTGAGAAGTTCGTTTCTAAATTGTTGGATATTAATTTCTGTTCTGACTCTGCAGTATGTAGAGTAATTCAGCTTTTCATATTTTCTAGGCTGCAGGTCATAGATGGTAAAAACAGGCAGGTGATCGCTAATGTCATTAATCAACAATCCACTTGATATAAAGTGGTCTGCATTATTTGTGATAATATTGTCGATCAATGTAGCACAGGATGTGGTGATTCTACTTGGATGTGAAATCAGAGGGAACAGAGAGCGTGAACATAGAGCACTTAAGAAATCAGAAGTTGCTCTACAATTTCGTGAATTAAGAAAATCAATATTAAAGTCTCCGCCGATCAAAAGGGTTTTTTGGTTATCCTGTGCGTCTAATATTTTTTCAAAATTGAACTGAAAATCATCCACTTTCGAGCTTTGTGCTCTATACACGCATGCAGCTATCACGTTCCTGCTTTTCAACATCTCAATTTCTACAGCCACACTTTCCATAATTCCTTCAATAGCCATAGTCATTGGTTCGACAACTTTGCAATTCAAGATATTGTCAACATACAACACCACACCACCCCCCCTCCTTCCAGGGCGATTTGTGTAGTGCATTGTGTATCCTTCTATTTCAAAATCAGAAACATTCTCATCGCGAAGCCAAGTTTCAGAAAGCGCTATTATTTTAAAACGATACTTAAGTGAATACAAATAATCTTTCATCCTAATAAAATTAGCATAAAGGCTTCGAATATTGAAGTGAATAAATGAAACACCATTTATTGAATTGCTAGTTGATGTAAACTCTCATCTGTGTAATATTTACAAGTATGGCTTACATTACTCAGTAAATTACTCTCCGGGTCCAGATCCACATCAAAATCATGTGATCTATGCTTGGTCATTACTGCGTTTAATTTGGCACAATATGCAACAAAGCAGAGTTCGGTAGAAAATGGATAAACTAACTAAGTGTAAGACAAGAAAACAAGACATTGGTGACCACCAGATTCCCCTCCCGCTCTTCCCCAACCCCCCTCCCTCCCATTCAATATGCCATCAATAGGCGTTAAGCATACTTCATATTCATATTTATCATTTAGTTGGCACGTTTGATGAAGAAAACAAAAAGCAGACTGAGCTTTTACCTTCCTGACACCACATCCTTTGACCCGACCCCAGCTATGAGTTGCTCAAGATCCAGATCCATATCATCATTGTTGTTAATAATTTCTTCCATGGCTAGTAAATCTGTAAATTCGTGTATCCACTTTTCTACTGCAAAACAGTTTAATTTACGATGTTTCCAATTCATTATTATCATTCTTTTAGCCGCAATGAAAGCTATATTAGCTATCTTATAGTTCTGTTTGTTTTCCAGTTGAGTATCTCTGAATCCGAGTAAGCAAGTAGCTGGGGAAGGGCACAGGTTAATACTTAATAGTTTTGAGACTGCATTTACTATCTGTGTCCAGAAATTTGTAATATCAGGGCAGTACCAAAGCATATGTATTAATGTTCCCCTTTGACCACAGCCTCCCCAGCATAAGTCTGAGGTCTGTGGGTCTATTAAGTTGAGTTTGGCTGGAGTTATATAAGCTCTATGTAATAATTTGAATTGTATCATCCTAATTTTTATTGATTTTGATATTCAATTCCCACCTCTACACCTTCTCCACCGACTCCCACTGATGACTGCTGTCGTTGTGTCCTTGGGCAAGACACTTAACCCCACTTTGCCCAAAGCCCCCGCTGAAAGATCAAGGCTATGCTCACACTCAGAGAGCAGCTGTCCTCCTGTGGACTCACCACCTGCAGAGGGTCAGTGAGGGGCTGGTGCTATGAGACTTGGGTGGCATCTCTGACTGCCACCCCCCTGACCCAGAAATGGATTAAAGGGTAGAAAATGGATGGATGGATGGATATTCTGGTTATATTCCTCCATATTGGTTTCCATTCTGAAATGGTTATTGTTTGTCCTAGATCTTGTCCCCCATTTTGATTCTGTTTGTTTATTTACAGTCTGGTCTGAGTTAATAAGTAGTTTATACAGACCCGAAACTGTCCCTTTATTAATCACCAACTTTCTGTATTTGTTATCCATTTCACTATCATATTTAAAGTATTCCTTCGGTAGTCTGGAGAAACTGAAGCTATTTGGGCGTATTGCAAAAAGGCATTTGTACATAAGCCATATTTAGTTCTCAGCTCCTCAAAAGACCGCAGTGAACCTTGATTGATAATATCAGAAATTTGCAGAATATTATTTTGTTTCCATGCTTTATTTGTTAAAGGATTCCCTGCAGCTGTAATTGCCATATTGTTCCATATTGGACAGGATGCAAGTACCAATTTTGTATGACGCAATTTTTGGCGCATTTTCTTAATGGTTGTACAGGTCAGCCACATAAGAGGGTTCTTCAGTTTAACAGGTAGATATGGGTGATACCATAGTGATGATAGTGAAATAGATGCATTATTTTCTTTAAATACTTGTTCTTCCAGCCAATCCCAACTCCCTTTCTCTCGTATCTTTCTATAACCCCAGGCTAAACCATATCTGACATTAAATGCAATATAATACAGAAAGATGTCTGGAATACTTAGACCACCTTGGTCTCTCTGTAGAGACAGTTTTTTTTATATTGATCCTGGGTTTTTTGTCTCTCCATAGGAAAGAGCTAAACATTTTCTTCACATCATCAAACCAACACATTGGTATATTAAGAGGCACTGAGGAGATGAGAGAGAGAATTCTTGGGAGAATATTCATCTTAATTATTTCAACTCTGCCCCACAGAGACAATGGCAGTGATGACCATCTCTTAAGGTCTTCTTTTATAGTATTTGTTAGTGGATGTAAGTTTTTTTCCATAATTTTGTCTATCGGCAACCCAATTGTAACCCCCAAGTATTTCATGCCCTCATTTTTCCAGACAAAAGGAGCTGTACCCAAGTCTTTTTTATATGTAAAGTAATTTAGAGGTTGAAGTCAATAATTCCCTTTGACTGACGTGTTCAAAGTCGATGCAAGAGTAAGACAAGAGATTCTCCAAGTTTAACATCCGTATTTAATTTACTTACAATCAGATACAGAGATTCCAACAAAGAGAGCTCCTAAAACTAATCCATGTCCCTCTCTGGCCCTGGGCTAACCTCCCCCCAGAACTCAAACCAACAGTTTTATCAAGACGTCTGATGACGTCACTTGTGGGCGTCTCCCGAATGTTCATTTCGGGTGTGCTGGCGTCCCGTGTCCACTGGGAGGCGTCAGAATGCCGTTGGTGAATCTCCCAGTCTGCCTCAAGAGAGATTAGCCAGATGGTGTTTTGGACTTTGATCTCGCCAGAGAGACAAGAATGTTTATTTCTGGAGTTAATAATTTGTCCCGTTTAAACAGCATTTTATCTTTATGACTCATGTCTGATCATCCTGTGTCCTTGGGGTTTTTCCTGAGTGCACAGAGATCTTTTTGGCTATGATGTTCAAATGGTCAAATATTAAAATATACAACAAGGTATAGCTTCACTCTTGCTCCAGTTAACCTTGTACCCTGATAATTTACCAAATGTGTTTATATTCTGAAGAATTTTAGGGATGGATTGTGATGGTTTTGTCAAAGTCAATAGGATATCATCTGCGTACATGCTTAATTTGAATTCATGGTTTCCCACTTTTATTCCTTCTATTTCTTTATCCATTCGGATCATACATGCTAACGGTTCTAGTGCAAGAGTGAATAAAATTGGGGATAACGGGCATCCTTGTCTCGTGGAGCGAAAGAGCTGAAAGGGTGTAGAGATGACATTGTTTGATTTTACAGATGACATTGGGTGTTGGTATATAGCTTTTATCCATTGCAGACAATTTGGGCCAAAACCATATTGAGACAGAGCATGAAATAAATATGACCATTCTATCCGGTCGAAAGCTTTTTCAGCATCCAGTGACACAGCGATCACTGGGTGCTGAAAAGAACCTGCCCTATCCATTAATTGGAAAAGTCGCCTCATGTTATTGGACATCAGACGTCCTGGTATGAAACCAACTTGGTCTAGGTTCACTAAACTGGGAATTATTTTCTCCAAACGATTAGCCAAAATCTTGTTGAGCAAACTTATGGGCCTATAATTGTTTACCTGCAACTGGTCTTTGCCTGGTTTAGGAATTAATGATATAATGGCAGTTCTCATTGTTGGTGGCATACATTGTTTTTGTATTATATTATTGTATAGCACTGTTAGAAAGGGAGCCAATTCCTTGGAAAAGCATTTGTAAAATTCTGCTGTGTAGCCATCTTCTCCTGGAGCCTTGGAGTTAGACAAACAGTTAATAGTTTTAGTAACTTCAGTAATTGAGATAGGAGCTTCAATATTTTGGCTTTCATCTTGTTCCAAGGAGGGCAATAGGAGATTACAGAAAAACTTATCCAAGAGCTCCCTTTCTACGTTACATTCTGATTGATAAAGATTTGAATAATACTCCTTAAAAGTATTGTTAATTGCTTTATGATCTGTCACAAGGTTTCCTTCTGTATCCTTTATAGCATTTATTGTGTTTTTTTGTTCATTCTTTTTTAGTTGGTAAGCCATTTTTCCTGCCTTTTCACCACTTTCATAATAATCCTTTTTTAGTTTGTATTGCATAAAGGAAAATTCCTCATGTATCCTTTTTTGTGCCTCCATTCTTACTTTGAGTAGTTCTTGTTTCACCTCATCGTTGGACGGGTCAGTCATGTGTTTTGTTTCGAGTTCTTTCAGTTTTTTCAAAGTTCCTTCTTTCATTTTGTTTCGCTCCTTATTTTTGTGAGAGGCATAGGAAATAATCCAACCTCGACATGTTACTTTAAAAGCCTCCCAAATAGTTTGAGTTGGAATTTCTGGAGTCAAATTGCATTTAAAGAAAAATGGTATGTTCTGAGATATTAATTTGAGAAATTCCTTATCTTTTAGCAAGGCATTGTTGAATCTCCAATGCTTGGATTTTGTAACAGGTGTGGTTGGACAGTATGTTAATGTGATAGGAGCGTGATCAGAAATTAGAATATTATGTATTGCCACATTAGTGGCTATACATAATACTGCCACATTAGTGGCAATAAACAATACATAATAATGTTTTCCACCAATGAATTTTGGACCAGGATATAATCTATTCTGGAATATGAATTATGCACTTTAGAATAGAATGAATACTGCCTCTCATTAGGGTTTTTTAAGCGCCAGGCATCCACTAACCCATGAGTGTCTAACAATTCAGTAAATGCTCTTGAGGATGCTTTATCTGCAGGTAGTGGATGACTTGAGCGATCCATAGAGGCATTGCACACCGCATTGAAATCTCCACCAATGATGAGTGAAGAATTTGTATATTTTGTTAATTGCAAGTTGATTAGAGTTAAGAAGTTTGCTTGTGCAGTGTTGGGAGCATACAGATTCACCAACGCTGTTTTTTGGTTAGACATTTCCCCTGACACTATCAGCCATCTCCCCTCTTTGTCTCCATGTACATCAAACACCTTAAATTGTACTTTTTTTTAGATCAGTATGCAAACACCTTTAGAGCCGCTAGTACCCGGAGAACAAAACAATTGGCCCACCCAGCGTTGTTTAAGTTTCATCGATTCTTCTTTAGTTAAGTGTGTTTCTTGTAACATCGCTATATCACACTCGATTGACTTTAGGTGAGCCAGAATTTTAGAGCGTTTTGCAAAATTTTGGGCCCCATTTACATTCCACGATATTACTTTAGTTCCGTTTGTCATGATTTGTGGGAATAAAACATAATTGTGCTGTGACATTAGGGGGGGAACAAAAGGGAGACAAACAACATTTAAATCGTCTGCAACTGCGCAGACTCCATGTAATTACAAAGAAGATGAATATTTCCATCCTCCGTCCGTGGCAATTGATGTAGGCGCTGTGTGAACCCAAACAAAAAATAACTTGCCCGCATATGGCTTTTGTCTTTGTAGGGTTTCTACAATTATTTAAATAAAATAAGCTTAACAATAGGCCTTCTCCTCACAACCGACAAAGTAAATGCTGTCTTGATATAGTTTAATGTAAGTATATTATTTGAAAACAAAACTTCTAACGTCAACAAATGTAGATGCATCGATTTCCAGTCACTTAGCTCATAGCTGGTAGGATGCCACCGCCTATGCGCGTCAGGTGGCTGAGTCTGGCACAGACGCGCGCGTCTTCTGCAGCAGTCGTGAGAGTCCCCGTCTAGCTTCTTCTGGAGTTTCAAAAATGCATTTCTTCCTATCGATGGTGGCGACCAGGCGAGCAGGGTAAAGTACGCCGACTCTTACACCTTGCTTCTTCAGCTCCTCAATAATCTCGTTGTACTCAGCCCGTTGTCTCCGAACCTCCGATGTCAGATCCTGGCGAATATAGAAGGGCTGACCGTCCCAGGAGAGTGATCCCTTCTTCTTAGCAGCCATCAGCAGTTTTAGTTTGTCTCTCCATCTCAGCAGGCGCACTATAACCATGCGCGGGGGGTCCTCTGGGTTCGGTCGCGGACGTAGAGCTCTGTGAGCCCTTTCCACCTCGGGAGTTGTATCGCTCTCCTCTACGTCCAGAATGTATCGGAACAACTGATCCAGTAATCCCATCAGATTGTCCACCTCCATGCCTTCTTTAAGGCCAATTATTCTGATGTTGTTCATTCTGCTGCGCGCCTCCAGCATATCCACTCTAACAGCAAGTGTTGACACTTGTTTAAGCAGCGTTTGCACTGTGCAATTCTCCTCGTTGCGACTGTCTTCCAGGTCACTTATGCGCTTCTCCGCGGCCGTAACCCGATCGTTCATTTCTTTGAATTCTTTAGATATGGAATGAACGCTCGTGTTGATTTCTTCCAATTTTGCGTTCAAGTCTAGCTGATTTTTGTTAAAAGTAGCGATCAGACACTTTGCCCAACCCGGCGTGTCCTCATCAGCCGCAGCTGTAGTAGACTTGCTCACGTCCTTGGCACTCATTTCCAATTTTGAGCCTTGTTGTTTCTTTCTCCTGCTCCTGGTTTGGGGCATCCAGACATCAGACTTTACGCACAGCTTTTCGCAAAGATCAGAACTGTTTGTTTAATTGCTTAATTAAGATTTTGCTGGCGAGTTAGTTCACGACTCACACTAAGACGCCATATTCACCTTCCGTGACCACGTGACCCGACTTAGTTGAGACCTTCAACCCACTCTCTCAGAAAACTGTGTAATAGTCACATTGGTCCACCTCTTAAACTGTGAGAATACCACAGTTTGGGCTCTGAAACTGTGGCACTCTTACATATTTTATTGCAATGTTATTCTACGGGAGTCACGTGACCACACCGTTTCCTGCGAGGGAGGAAATAAAAATGGCCGACATTTCTCATAATTATAGTCCAAAACTGCGGTTTATAGCATTATTTAGAGACTAAAGTCAACTTATTTCACAATTTTGAGCGAGAAATATACACTTGTATTTCGTTATTTTCAAATAAAATGGTTCCTAATGGCTTCATTTACGAAATTGAGCGATCTTTTTTTTGGTCCCTTAAAAATATGTGTTATTGTTACAGTTCGCCATAATAACACGTAGATCTTCGCCCCTCAAAAACAATTGTGATTTCAAATTTGACCATTTGACTACCCTTGTACAGAATGCTCGTGCGTGGTTACCTTCAATCGTATACATTGAAAATCACGTAAATCATCGATTTTCATAGATCCGTTCCGTCTGAAAATGTGCTATTGTTACAGTTCTGATGCCGGCGTCGCTCCTCATTGGTCCATCCCCAAGCTGTAAGAATACCACAGTGCACTGTAACTGTGGTACTCTTACAGATTTGTTTTATAATATTCTATGGGAGTCACGTAACTACACCATTTCCTGCGAGGGTGGGAATTAAAACATCAGAATCAGAATCATTTTTATTGCCACGTAAGTAACAGGAAGTCACAAACTTGGAAACATGACCAACATTTGTCATAATATCACCGACAACAGTGATTATTCTTAGGATTAGGGATCTTTTTGTGTCCCTGAAAATAGTTATTGTTGAATATCGCTCAGTGATCACAGCGTTCACCGCGTTGCCATGACGACACGTCCGTTGCGACGAAAATGACGTTGGGATCAGGTGTTTGTATAATTAAAATAAAAACCTTTCAAGATTAATTGATGTCCGTTTTTAAACTGATAAGAATATTTCCACATTCTTTAAACAGGTTTAAGTCGATATTATGGCCAAAGCGGTTATGGAGGAAGTAAAGTATTATTTGAGAAAAATTACGTAAATACCTTTTTGTAAATGTTGTGCAGGACCCCACCTAGTGGAGTGTCAGGGTAACAGCAAGTCTACAGAACCTCCAAGGTTATGATCAAAAATGGTTTTATACTGTATATGATGCAGTGTACATTATCAAGACGGCGAAGTAGGTATGAATACATGTTTTACAAAGGTAACTTTTTAATGCTTCACACAACTCAACCAAACCAAACTACGGCACATTTTTAGATTATCGCAATATATGTAACATCAATCACATAACATAATAAAGGATTCTGAAACATGTGCAGCTTCAAGGTATTTAATTCAATGGAGTCTGATGTAGCTAAGGTTAGAACTGCAGCCACAACCAGCCCTTTGAGGACCAGCATGACGCCCCTGCTGTAGATGATCATATATACAACATTAATTTTAATTCAATGTAGGTTTCTATAGTCCCAAATCACAACAGTTATCTCGAGGACTTTACTCATCTGTCAATTCGCCAACAGAGAACAGAGGAAAAAAAACAAAAAACGTTCAAACACAGGAATTGCAATGATTCAAAAAACTTAAAGGGGGCAGATGATCAATGTCCATAATTCTCAAGAGGCTCCCAAGTCGGCTTCCATATACGCTTACTGAAACAAAAAGAAAAGGTATATGAAGCATTCAGGGTAAAAACGTCTCAAAGCTAAATATTATTGTTTAACCACAGTAAATCAATTACCAAGTCCCACATGGAAGCCATTCCACAAGAACCTAAAAAAAAAAAAAATATATATTTATCAGTATAAGACTCTACATTGCACTTGCGATCACCAGCAAAATCAGTATAAACAAACATTCATGTGGACACAAGATAAAGATAAAGATAAGATAAAGATAATTCTTTATAAAAAATACTGCTTGTTATGTAAAATTAAAGAAAAGTTAATGCAACCTACTTTTTTCCCCCGCTTCTTTATTATCTTAGACATAGGGTAACTTCCTGCTGTCTGCTGCTTGTTACACTCTTCACAAATATTTTTGGCTGCATCTACAGGGTGAAAAAAACAAACACAAATTGGAGGGTTCTTATTAGGGATGGCATAATGCAGTATAATCACAAATCAATTAGTCATATTAATACATTGGATACAATATATAGATGTGTATACGTCTTTGTCCCCATGATCTCTGACAGATGCATGTGTGTGTCCACATGGTCTCTGTGTCAGATGCATGTGTGTGTCCACATGGTCTCTGTGTCAGATGCATGTGTGTGTTCACATGGTCTCTGTGTCAGATGCATGTGTGTGTCCACATGGTCTGTGTCAGATGCATGTGTGTGTCCACATGGTCTGTGTCAGATGCATGTGTGTGTGTCCACATGGTCTGTGTCAGATGCATGTGTGTGTGTCCACATGGTCTGTGTCAGATGCATGTGTGTGTGTCCACATGGTCTGTGTCAGATGCATGTGTGTGTGTCCACATGGTCTGTGTCAGATGCATGTGTGTGTGTCCACATGGTTTGTGTCAGATGCATGTGTGTGTGTCCACATGGTCTGTGTCAGATGCATGTGTGTGTGTCCACTGGTTTGTGTCAGATGCATGTGTGTGTGTCCACATGGTCTGTGTCAGATGCATGTGTGTGTGTCCACATGGTTTGTGTCAGATGCATGTGTGTGTGTCCACATGGTCTGTGTCAGATGCATGTGTGTGTGTCCACATGGTTTGTGTCAGATGCATGTGTGTGTGTCCAATGGTCTGTGTCAGATGCATGTGTGTGTGTCCACATGGTCTGTGTCAGATGCATGCGTGTGTCCACATGGTCTGTGTCAGATGCATGTGTGTGTCCACATGGTCTGTGTCAGATGTAAGTTTCTTCTCATGGTCCAAATAATATGCATAGGTTATTATTATTACTGTGGTGCGTCTGGCCGCCGCACCTCTGTGCGCCTCCTGGAGTGTTTATGGAGGTCTACTTTGCTGAGGAGAGGCGTCTCACCGTGCTTACGGTGTGTAGGGGCCGTCATCTTCCTAATATTACACACAAACTAAGATTCCCACATAACTTCAAGGTCGATCACGGCTAAATGGTTGCTGTTCTATACACTGTAAAAATAAATAACCAAATAGATCGAGTAGTCTATATTAGACAATCCAAATACTTTCTTGTTGGAGAGGATTGGATTAATTGTATTGGATTAGGGGTGCAACGGTTTGAAAAGAATCACGGTTCGGATCGTACCTCGGTTCGGTTCATTAAAAAAAAAAAAAAAAAAGTTTTGTCTTTTTAATAAACACAGCTCACGTGGACTCGTCACCTGCAGGAGGATCAGTGAGGGGCTGGTGCTCTATGTACTGGGTGCAGCTCTGACTGCCACCCCCCTGACCTAGAAATGGATTAAGGGGAAGAAAATGGATGGATGGATGGATCGAGAGCATATTCCATCCATCCAATTATGTCTTTTTAACATAATTAATAAAAAACAACACAAAGTGCAACTTAAAAAGGCACTTTGAGGTCATTTACCCTCATATATTATCACCTTCCTGATTCTCCCAAGGAGGCGCTCCATTCTGGGCCCAGTCCAGCCTCATTTACTGCATTCATTTAATTTTTGGCATTATCAGTTGTGACTGGGATATTAGTACTAGGCCTGTTATCGTAACATAGTTCTTCGTTCCGCTCATGGATCTATTATAGGTTCCGCGGGACGTCCAAGCGTCAGTCGTGAACGCAACTGTCGATGTGCGGGAGAGTTAACTTTAGCCCGGTCTGACTGAGCATTAAGAGCTGCTTAAATGCCGCTCAAATAAGCGGTCTTTTTTTCACTCATGTCTTTGTTGTGCCACAGTATTTACACACCGTGACAGTTTTGTCGACTATTTTATTATCAGTAGAGTTACAGTGAAGCCAAAATGCTCTCATACCAGGGATTTAAATGACGCGGGGCTTTCAAGCTCCTCCGTTCCTCTGCTCGCCATGATTATGCTGTGTGTGGACTGAACAACATGCGCACAACTTTTTTTTCATAAATCAAACCGCGGATCACGTCTGTACCGAACCGAAGACGTTGATCCGAACGGATCACGGATCAGTGATGAACCGTTGCACCTCTATATTGGATCAAAAAAATATATATACTAGTAGACTAGTATGGGTGATAAAAATAATATGCACACTATCAATTACTACTATATCAATCCACTTGAGGAGAAATGGTTGTTTATGTCAATTGATGCATACAATTTTATAAAACATCATTATTTGTCAATTAATGTGATGACACTTACTTTTAGCAGTCGCTTTTGGGACTCTCTTTGATCTTTTCAAAACTGGAATGGATAACGGTTCAGTTAGAATTTTAATAAACATTTCAAGTCATTGTATGAATGCAATATACATACTAAAAGTGGGACATAAAAACTACCTGTGGTGTCTTTGCTGGCTGGTGGGGGGGGCATGGACTCGGGTGGAGATGACGCACGAGCTCTGGAGGGCGGAGAGGACGCTCGAGCTCTGGAGGGCGGAGAGGACGCTCGAGCTCTGGAGGGCGGAGAGGACGCTCGAGCTCTGGAGGGCGGAGAGGACGCTCGAGCTCTGGAGGGCGGAGAGGACGCTCGAGCTCTGGAGGGCGGAGAGGACGCTCGAGCTCTGGAGGGCGGAGAGGACGCTCGAGCTCTGGAGGGCGGAGAGGACGCTCGAGCTCTGGAGGGCGGAGAGGACGCTCGAGCTCTGGAGGGCGGAGAGGACGCTCGAGCTCTGGAGGGCGGAGAGGACGCTCGAGCTCTGGAGGGCGGAGAGGACGCTCGAGCTCTGGAGGGCGGAGAGGACGCTCGAGCTCTGGAGGGCGGAGAGGACGCTCGAGCTCTGGAGGGCGGAGAGGACGCTCGAGCTCTGGAGGGCGGAGAGGACGCTCGAGCTCTGGAGGGCGGAGAGGACGCTCGAGCTCTGGAGGGCGGAGAGGACGCTCGAGCTCTGGGGCGAGACGCTCGAGCTCTGGAGGGCGGAGAGGACGCTCGAGCTCTGGAGGGCACAGAGGACGCTCGAGCTCTGGAGGGCGGAGAGGACACTGTCGCACTGGAGGGCAGAGAGGACACTGTCGCACTGGAGGGCAGAGAGGACACTGTCGCACTGGAGGGCAGAGAGGACACTGTCGCACTGGAGGGCAGAGAGGACACTGTCGCACTGGAGGGCGGAGAGGACACTGTCGCACTGGAGGGCGGAGAGGACACTGTCGCACTGGAGGGCAGAGAGGACACTGTCGCACTGGAGGGCAGAGAGGACACTGTCGCACTGGAGGGCAGAGAGGACACTGTCGCACTGGAGGGCAGAGAGGACACTGTCGCACTGGAGGGCGGAGAGGACACTGGAGGGCAGAGAGGACACTGTCGCACTGGAGGGCGGAGAGGACACATAGACTGTATCTCTAGAGGGGGGTGGACTGCTGGTCCAATCTAGACAAACACAAAAAAAATACTATGTTTTTTTTCGCATATGTACTCCATCACTGCCGCTACTTAAATGTCTAGAGTTGAAAAGGGATACCAAATTTATCAAAACGGAAGTTTTGCAGACCAAGATTCTCAAAACTACAATGCTGTAGCAGTAAAAGGCTGAAGAAAAGCAAAACTGAAAAATGTAAGTAAGAACAGGCAGAATGGATGTGACCTTCATCTGTCTTTCACTGTGATTACACTCACGGTTAATAATATTTGAGGTTAAAACATTTTTTATCATTCTTTATATCAAACTCCGCTATAAATAAACATCTGTAAATAAATTATTTTATTAATGTAAAATTTGGGTCACATGAAAATTGAAAGAGGAAACAAAAAAGCCCTGATGAAGTCTACTTTTGTGCAAAGCATATCTTCTATGTTTATTTCAATACAATTTATGTATTAGTTTTAAAGTTGGCATAAAAAAAGTAACTTACTGTCAATTACAACGCCAAACAGGGCTTTTATTCGGTCCAGGCATTTTGTTGCTGGTTCACCCAGGCTCCACATTGGGTGTATCAGTGAATTCTTCCACCCATTTTTTTGTGGCTTTGCCAAAAGTAGAAGTGCCCTATAGCCTAGGGCGTTGAGTTTCTCCACCTGAGACAAACAATGCAAGTTATTATTTAATTCTGCAGCAATGATTATTCTTGTCTACTAGATGCCCGTGTTTAACTAGTCTTGAGTTCAGAGGCTTCGACACATTTGTTATTGTCACTAATACATTTGTAATGGTGCACATTACACATTTCTAATCATACATATTTCAGTGAATTATTTTTTAAATAAACACATTGCTGTTTCTCTGATGCAACATTGACAGTTTTACACAGTTCCCAATGTGAGATGTACTGCATTTGTGTTTAGTTATTTTTTCTGATAAAATGTTTAAGATCCTTTATCTTAAACATTTATCAAAATTAGTGTAACAACATTAACTTACGATTAGGGATGCTTCATCCACAACGTGTGTTGCTGAATAGTTCTTTTTTTGTTGAAGTATCCATTTTTCTTTCTTTTTTTCAAATATGTCCAACTTTTTTTTCAACCTCACTTTCCTAGGTTGCAATGCCTGGCAGATTTTGCATTTTTTGGTCGCAACGTGGATCTGGCTTGAGCAGCCTATACATGTAGTTTTAGTCGACCCCGTTGACATGTCGACTCTGAAAACATAATAAAAAGGTCATCTGTGAATCATTAAAAGTTAGGCATCAAAGCTCACAAACACATGAATCCATGAAACTCCCAGCAAACCATATCTATATGTGTATTCTATTGATCCATCCTACAGCCCTTATACGGTTTCAGGGTTCCGCGTTCTGTCTGTTTAGCATACAATTAGCATACCATTAGCATGCCCTATGCTGGTATGCTAATTGCGGGGAATCTCTGATCATACTTTCACCTGCAAATTTTGTCAGCAACTCAGACACGATATCTATGTCTAACAACATAAAAGCATGGTGGAAAAGCGTATTCCGATTTTACAGTAACATTTAACTCTGGATATGAAAATACATCGTGCTTACCGCGTGCGTGGGACGTATCTTCAGTTGAGAAAAATGACGGAGCTCATACTTCCGGGTACACCTGGATAGTTTCCTGTTGATTATGTTCCACGGGAAGGACCGGGTTATACGCCAAAATATTCAGGCACATTTATTAACAGTGATTTCTTAGATGCATGCATTGTTTTATTATATACATGGTGTTTTCTGAGATTTACCAAAGTCTGAAATGACACCGTGCACTGCGTGGTGACTAACATGCATGCGCTCATAAATGCATACACGCACACATTTCAAAACGCAAGCGCATGCATTCGCGTACTAATGGTACAGACAGCTAAACACGCACTGGGCTCACGATTCTACAGGCAAGAGAATTATGAATGATATAAATCTTGATTTTGGGTTCAAAGGATGAAGAAAATAAAACTTGACTGTTGTTCATTCTAAAACTACAAAAACTACCATAGCCGTCATTTTGGCTCCATTCCAACCAATGGAATTATAAGAAATTCCACCAACATATTTTAAGCAAATTGTTTTTCAATAGATTTATTATAAGGTATTTACATTTATTATAACTTTACATTTCTCCCCCTTGGACTGCCACCTTAACGTGGTGGGGGAGTTTGAGCACTCGGATGATCCTGGGAGCTATGCTGTCTGGGGCTTCATGCCCCTGGTAGGGTCTCCCATGGCAGACAGGTCTCAAGTGACGAGTCAGACGAAGCGCAGTCCGAAGCCAACCATGGACAGCACTTATATTAGAACGGTGACGTCGCCTGGCATGGCGCAGCCGGGGCCCCACCTTGGAGCCAGGCCTGGGGTCGGGGCTCGCAAGCGAGCGCCTGGTGGCCGGGCCTTAGCCCACGGGGCCCGGCCGGGCTCAGCCCGAAGGGATGACGTGGGCAGTCCCTCCTGTGGGCCCACCACCTGCAGAGGGGTCCGTGGTGGCGAGGTGCAGCGAGGACTGGGTAGCAGTCAAAGGCGGAGACCTCGACGACCCAGTCCACACACCCAACATCTGGCTCTTGGGACGTGGAACGTCACCTCACTGGGGGGGAAGGAGCCCGAGCTTGTGGGGGAGGTTGAGCGATACCGACTAGAGATAGTCGGCCTCACCTCCACACACAGCTTGGGCTCTGGAACCCAACTCCTTGAGAGGGGTTGGACGCTCCACTTTTCTGGTGTTTCCCGCGGGGAGAGGCGGCGAGCTGGGGTGGCCATACTCATTGCCCCCCATCTCAGCCGCCACGTGTTGGAGTTCTCCCCGGTGAATGAGAGGGTCGCGTCCCTCCGCCTCCGGGTGGGGGACAAGTCTCTCACTGTTGTGACGGCCTACGGGCCTAACGGTAGTGCAGAGTACCCGGCCTTCTTGGAGTCCTTGGGAGGGGTACTGGACAGTGCACCGCCCGGGGACTCCGTTATTCTCCTGGGGGACTTCAACGCCCATGTGGGAAATGCCAGTGACACTTGGAGAGGGGTGATCGCGAAGAACGGCCCCCCTGATCTGAACCCGAGCGGTGTTCAGTTGTTGGACTTCTGTGCCAGTCACGGCCTGTCCATCACGAACACCATGTTCGAGCACAAGGGTGTCCATCAGTGCACGTGGCACCAGGACACCCTAGGCCGGAGGTCGATGATCGACTTAAGGGCTCGACACACGGGAGGCGACAAATGAGAGCGATCAGCGAAACTCAACGCTGTCGCTCAGATAACATGACAGACGGGGCGCGATGCGGCAAGCGGCACCGGCAATGCGCTGCACTCCAGGGCGACGCGTGGGTCTTCCGTGGTTTTGATTGGCTGTCAGAGAGGAAACGTTGGGGTATATAAACACAGTGCAAGGGTCAAAATGGGTCCGGCGGCAATTATGGATCGTAAAAAGATTCTGTTAGAGCTGTGTGAAATATTACTCCTGAATTTGCTCTACAAGAAGCGGAGAAGACGTGAATGGGTCCATCCGATATTGCAGACGAGACAAATACACAGAGAATACCATCACTTAGTGAGGGACCTTAAAACTGATCCGGATCAGTTCCGTGCCTACTTTCGGCTCAGTCCAGAGCTGTTTTCCCACCTTCTCACCATGGTAACGCCAAAGATAGAGAAGATCCACACAAACATGAGGGAGCCTATAAGCCCTGAAGAACGGCTGGCTATCTGTCTAAGGTAAGTCAATATAATGTGAAATAATAATCATGCATTATTAATGATAACAAAAAAAATCATCTAATAACAATAAAAAATAATCATGTAAGATATAAGAAATAAGAATGTAATGTAATCATGTAGCCTAATAAAATCACCAATGTAAAAAGAGTAATCATGTAATAATAACCATCATGTTTTTCTATTACCAATTACATACATCTATTCTATGTGTTTATAAAAGAGTGATTGGTAATGTCCAGAATGTATGACGCATAGGTTGGCAATGCATTTTTTATTCACATTTACATTGCCCTTGATATGAACCACAAAAAGGTACAAACAATATAGCTTATTTACTTAACTTAAAATAAATAACATGGAACAATCCTCTGCATTAGGAAAGAAACATTTACAGGCCAACTGTGCAAAACTGTTATAAAATAAATAACACAGCAATCCTCTGCATTAGGAAAGAACAAACATTCAACTGTGCAAAACTGTTATGAAAATAAATACAAAATCGGACAACACAAAAATATCACTCCTCTCCATATTCTAATTTGTGGAGCACTTTCATTATCTCCATCTTGGCCATCGATTTCTTGGCTCCTGTCAGGCGCTTCAGTGATGGCAAAAGGCTTTGTAGATAGAGTTCATCCTCATCAGGCTCCTTTAGCTGGGCTTGGATTTCATCAACCCTGTTGAGGATTGCTGTTTCAAAGCTGTCAGCAGGCCTCTTTCTTTTTTGAGGTGTAGGTTTGTGAGAGGATGATTGGGGTGTGTGGAGGATGGTGGTTGGCTGCTGGACTGACTGGTCTACTGGAGATGGGCTACTGCAGTCACTGACTGCGTCAGTGGTGAGCGAGCAAACAGAAGAGCCATCTTCATTCTCCAGCACTGGTTCTAGTGTGAGAATTATCTCATCCTCTTGAGCAGTGTTTTTCAACCACTGTGCCGCGGCACACTAGTGTGCCGTATGATATTGTCTGGTGTGCCGTGAGAAATTCGTCTACTTTGTCTAAAAATAACTGCATTCGCTGTTGACGAGCGGTGACTTGTTTTGAACTGTGGAGTAACCATGTAATACTTTTTCAAATCAGTAGATGGCAGCAGATAGTTAAGTACTTTGAAACTGAAAAATTGGATGTGACCACTGGCTGTAACAGGTCAGCATTGTGGCGAGAAAGGTGAAATTGGATGCGACCAACAAATGTGGGAGGGAGCGAGACAAGAGCTTTGTGGCGAGTGAGAAGTGAAAGTGATAGAGACGTTTTTGAAAATGAATTATGCCGTTTCTGAACAGGATTAACATCCTCCGCTCTGCCCCGGGGCAGCTGTGGCCGCGTTGTAGTGGTTCAACTATGAAATGTACAATTTTTGTACAACAGCTCTCGCGAACGCACTTCTGAACTGGGTACACCGAGCGCAGACCATAGTCGAGTGGACAGAACCACAGACATGCGGACCGGACAGAACCATGGACTCGCGTTCAGGACCTCCCGTGTCCCTCATCCAAAACTCCTGAATTTAAAGCTCGGATACCTAAATTTTTCCCATGCACTAACAATGCATGTTCTTTGTGTGAGTTATTATTTGACTATTTGGGCAGAGAGTGGATTTTCTTAGTTTTTTTCCACACAGTTAGTGCCACTTTATTCCCAAACTCTTGTTAATTGTATCGAGAAATATTAAATAAAGCTTAATGTCAAGGCCTGGACTTAAGCATTTTGATGAGAATAACTGTATATTGTGAATATAGGCTACAGAGTATACTGTATACATTATAAGATAAGATAAACTTTATATATCACACAGAGTATGTACAGTATATATTTTTTTACATTAGTACTGTATACATTTTTACATTTTCTCCTGGAGGTGTGCCGCAAGATTTTTTCAGTGAAAAAAGTGTGCCTTGGCTCAAAAAAGGTTGAAAAACACTGCTCTTGAGGGTCGACTGCGGTCATGTTGCCACTTGTGACACGTTCTTTCATATATGGCTCCAGGAAGGACATGATTTGGAAATACTTCCATGTCTTCTGCCCACCAGCAGCAGATCCACTTTTCTTTGCTTTCATCGTCTTTCTTATTCTCATGTAGGTGTCTCTGAGATTCTTCCACCTCTTTTTGGCCTCCTCACCTGTAAAACAAATTAGAATTCAATAAATAATTAACAATTTATATTCAAATACAGTATAATTCTTAGTCTGACTTTAAACCTGTGAGAATGTATCTGCAAAAAAATAATATTAATCATGTTAAAAATAAATGTTAACATTTTTTAATCATGTCAAAAACACGTTTCAATCATGTTTAAAACATATTTTTACCCTCATTTTTAAATCATTTTAAAAACACTTTTTTTTCTCTTTTCAGATTCCTTGCAACGGGAGATTCCTTTTCAACAATTGGTTTCAATTATCGTGTGGGCCGCTCAACAGTAGGACAAATAGTTGGTGATGTGTCTCAGGCCATTTGGGATGTGCTGCAACCTCAGTACATGCCAGAACCAACAACAGAGGACTGGAGAGCCATTGCAGATGGTTTTAGAGAGCGATGGAACTTTCCCAACTGCATAGGAGCTCTTGATGGGAAACATGTAGTGCTGCAAGCCCCTCCATCTTCTGGCTCTAAATATTTCAATTACAAAGGTAGCCATTCAATTGTACTGTTAGCTGTGGTCGACGCAAATTATATGTTTAGGATCATTGATGTGGGTGGGTATGGGAGAAACAGTGATGGGGGCATACTGTCGGAGTCTCCCCTGGGGAAACGTTTGAAGGCTGGCACACTGGGCATACCTGGAGACACCACACTACAAGGCTCAGACCACCTGGGGCCTATGCCACATGTACTAGTGGCAGATGAAGCCTTCCCTCTTCAACGCCACATCATGAGACCATATCCTGGCAAACATCTAGAGAGAAAGAAGAGATGCTACAACTACCGTTTGTCTCGTGCTCGAAGAATAGCAGAGAATGCATTTGGCATTCTTTCAACACAGTGGCGTGTTTACCGCCGTGTCCTGAGTATCTGCCCCAAAAAAGCTGACCATGTTGTGAAGGCCACCTGTGTGCTTCAAAACTACATGAGAAGAAATGGTGAAGTTGACAGAGCTACACCACACACACAAGCATCACCCACTGACGACATGACAACAGACGCAGGTTTGCATCCCATCCCACAGACTGGATCCAACAACTCAAGCAGAGAGGCTTCTAAAATAAGAGACAGATTTTGTGATTATTTCTCATCACCAGCTGGAGAAGTTCCTTGGCAGCATGAAATAGTTTAAACTGGAAAAGAATGGTAAACATTATCATAAACAATGAATGTACATATTTTTTTTTATTAAAGTTACATTAGTATTTGCATATGCTTTGTTAAAATTATTACATCGTATGAGAAGTTGAACTGTAGTGTATTTTACAGTAATGTTTTTGTTCATATTTTGATTAATATGCATTCTCATAAATAAATAGCTAAATAAATACGTAAACAAATAACACATTGATGTTCATTCACACCTCATGCACTAACTGCAAAGACTTTTAGCCTGTGATGGAAAGTAACTAAGTACAAAAGTAAAAGTACTGTAGTTAAGTAATTATTTAAGGTATCTGTACTTGACTTTACAAAATATTACAGAGAATAGTTTTTAGTTTTAACGCTACCCCAACATTTTGAGAGGTTTTAAATGTCTATGAAAGACTTTTAATTTTTACTCTTAGCTAAAGAACTTATTTAATCATGTACTTTGCTCAAATAAACATTTCCTTGTTTTGATACTAGGTTCATTGAGTAGCAACATTTAGTAGGCTACTTTTGATACCAGTGTAGTGCTCTAGCCTAGTTGTTCGTGTGTTGTTGTTTTTTTCTACTTTACAAAGTAGCTAATATAAACGTACCTGGCATGTTGATTCTGGCGCCAACCAGCGCCCAAGCCGCCGCCTTCTTATTTAGATCTCTGTATTCTTTTGATGAAATATCATACAGCTCTGGAAAGTCTGAAACGGAGAGAATCAAAGTTTCTTCCATGTTTGCTCGCGTTGTTTTGTTTTTGCCAATGAGATGACCGAGTAGTGTCCTGACTGCTGATTGGTCCGTCAATGCCACCTCCGCTGATTGGTTCTTACCTTGACGACAGCGTCGAAAAGTTGAGCCGATTTCAACTTTCTGGGATCGCGTCGCTGACCTGCGCGTGCACGATACATGCACGAGCGGGAGGATTTCACACGCACGTTTTTCGCCCGTCGCTGAGCAGGAGGCTCGCTAGCGATTGACGCTATGTCGCGCACGTCCCATTGAAAATGAATGGAGGCGATGCGATGTCGCCTCCCGTGTGTCGAGCCCATTAGTTGTCGTATCATCTGACCTTCGGCCGCGTGTCTCGGACACTCGGGTGAAGAGAGGGGCGGAGCTGTCAACCGATCATCACCTGGTCGTGAGTTGGATCCGCTGGCAGGGCAGGAGGCCGGTCAGACCTGGCAGGCCCAAGCGTGTAGTGAGGGTTTGCTGGGAACCTCTTGCTGAGCCCCTTGTCAGACGGACTTTCAACTCACACCTCCGGGAGAGCTTCTCCCAGGTCCCGGCAGAGGAGGGGGACATCGAGTCCGAGTGGACCATGTTCTCTTCCTCTATCGCCAATGCGGCGGCTCGTAGCTGTGGTCGCAAGGTCTCTGGTGCTGGTCCCGGCGGCAATCCCCGAACCCGGTGGTGGACACCGGCAGTAAGGGATGCCGTCAGGCTGAAGAAGGAGTCCTATCGAGCAATGATGGTTCGTGGGACTCAATTTCAATTTATTGTTGGAAAACCCCTTGAGATGAAACATCTCGTTTGCAAGGGGGACCAAACATAAAACAAATAAAAACAATGTACAACACTTAGTTACACAAACCAACAATATAACACAAAACATAACAAATGTAATACAGAAAAACAGAAATAAATAAATAAACACAAACATTAAACACAAGACAATCTTGCTCACACAACCCTCTCCCCTTCCCAGTCATCTAAAGATCAAGTATTGTTGTACAAACAAAGTATATCAAAAGAGCCTACAAACATAAACAATCCGTATTGAGATGTGTATGCAGAGAAGTTCTAAAGAGTCCGTAAGTGGTTATTGACCTTAATGCTATGGGAAGATGGTTCCAGTCATTAGGAGCCTTAAAAGAGAAGGACCTCCGACCGACCTCTTTCCGTATCAAAGGAGTAGTAAAAGAAGGATATTCAGAGTGTCTAAGGAAGTAGGTTGTTGTTGATGGAACTAGAAGACATTTCAAATATGGGGGTACATTGAAATACACACATTTGAAGACGAATTGCAGCCAGTGACACTGTCGTCTTTTGTCGGGCTGTAGCCAGTTCAGTTGATTGTATAATATGCAGTGGTGTGTTCTATAGGGACATTTAAGAATAAATCTACAGAGGGTATTAAACAGAGTATTAAGAGGTTTGAGGTGCACGTCATAAGTGTTTTGATAGACTATGTCTGCATAGTCAATAATTGGTAGAATTAGTTGCATGATAATTTTCTTTCTTATTTGCAGTGTGAAACAATTGGATGAACGGCAAAGCGGCATTAGACAGGCATATGTGCGTTTGATTATGTAGTCGATATGTGTTTTGAAATTAAGTTCAGGATCTAGCCAGACACCTAGATATTTTACTGAAGATTCTCTCATCATTGAGGAGCCGTTATTGAAAGTGATGTTGATATTGGCAGAACTGAGAGAATGACGCGTACCAAAAAGCATATAGTTCGATTTTTTCATATTCAATCTTAACAAATTAACATTAATCCAGTTTTGAATTGAGTTGAAATCCTCCTGTAAAAGATGTTGTAACAAGGGTAAGTTTGAGTCCGACAAATAGACAACAGCATCATCGGCATACAGATGAGTTTGACAGTTAGTGCACACTTGAGGGAGATCATTGATAAAAATACTAAATAAGAGGGGTCCAAGAGTGGAGCCCTGTGGCACTCCTTTGTCCATTATAGAAAGAGTGGACTGCACGTCTTTAAAAACTACAAACTGCTGCCTATTATGAAGATAAGCATTAAACCATAAAAGAGAGTTCCTAGAGAGTCCTATTGAATATAGTTTATCAAGGAGCAGATAGTGGTCTACTAAGTCAAAAGCCTTTGAAAGGTCTAAGAATATGGCACCAGTATATTGGTTTTGATCATACGAGCAGAACACGTCGTTAGTGAATTTGAGTAATGCAGTGGTCGTTGAGTAGCCAGAGCGGAAACCTGATTGATGCGGAGATAACATTTCAAACTGATTGAGGTAATTGTGTATTTGTTTAAAAATAATTTTTTCAAGGATTTTGGTGATAGTACATAAGATAGAGATAGGTCGGTAATTGGATAAATCAGTGTAATCTCCTCCTTTGAAAATGGGGGTTACTCGTGCAGTTTTCCAAATAGTAGGAATCGAGCATGTGTTCAAGGACTGGTTAAATAGATCAGTAAGAGGGTATTTTATTATATCACAACCAAGTTTCAAAAATGTTACTTCTAAACCATCTGGTCCAGCACTACACTTATCTTTAAGTTCATGTATTGATTGTTGCACATCTGAAGGTAAGATCGGGCTGAAAGAGAAGGAAGCCTCATGAGCAACATCAGGAGATGGGCTTGAGGAGTAAGGGTAATCTGAGTGCTGTGCACTGCTTATGGAAGAAAAATATTTATTAAAAGCTTCAGAGATCATGCAGGGATCAGAGATTGTATTGTTATCAACAGTGACATAATCAGTGCTTTTTTTAGACTTATTAAGAAGCTGGTCCAGATGGTTCCAGAATTGTTTTGGGTTGTTATAGTTTTGAGCTAAGGCCTCCTGATAATAATTAGATTTAGCATTCCTTGTTTGTGTTTTGGATAGATTCCTAAGATGACGGTATCGTTCCCAATCTGTGGGTTTTTAGAGACTCTGAACTTTGCCCAGGCCTGATCGCGTTGTTTAAATAGTTTAATCAAGTCAGAGCTGATCCATGGAAGATGTCTTCCTTTGACACGAATTGTTCTAAAAGGAGCATGTTTATCAATAATTGCATTCATTTCTGAATGAAAGAATTCCCATGCATCCTTGACATCAGGGATCAACTGAAATCTTGTCCAGTTAATGTTAGCAAGATCATTTAAGAAGTGGTCTGAAATAATATTTTTGCTTTGTCTTACAGTAACATATCTGGGTGGGAGTTTAGGCACTCTAATCTTCCAAATGCAATACACCATTGAGTGGTCACTGAAGCTGTCAGACAGCACACCCGAGGCAACAATTCTGTCTGGGTTAGAAACTAATATCCAGTTTATCAGGGTGGAAGAGCGGTGGTCGACCCTGGTAGGCTCCTTTATTATTTGAGTGAGGTTAGCACTAGCAACAAGTCTTCTATCATTGGAAGAGGAGCGATGGAGCCAGTTACTATTGAAATCTCCAAGAATTACCATCTCAGACTTAATATGGAAAGAGGTAATTGTTGACATTATATTTTTCATTGCGTCTGGCGGGGCAGATGGAGGTCTGTAAATGTTAGTGATTATAATATTTTTGTTGCCACTGAAGATTATATTAATAGACAGAGATTCAAAGTTAACTTGCTCCACAGTTGGATATACACATACGGCAGTAAGATTTTTACAGACATATGTTGCCACACCCCCTCCTCTCGCAACTCTATCTGCTCTGAACAGAACATAATCATAAATATTAATTTCGTCATCTGATATATTGCTGTGCGACCAAGTTTCTGAAATTGTAATAATGTCTGGCTTATTATATGACACCCAAGCTTTCAGAAGGTCAATTTTAGAGACCAGACTTCTTATGTTGAGATGGATAATTTTTAGGCCTTTAACTGAATCTATTCTTTACTTGATTTGATACATAGTATAAGATGAGAGAGAGCAAAGAAGGACGTTAGAGCAAGAGACAAACAAACAGACAGACACATAAACACAAATGCAGACAGACAAACACAAACATGAGAGTAAGAATGTCTAACAAACATCTACACTCCTCCCCTTGATACCCACTCACCCACCCCCAGAGCTAATGTTAATATCTGAAACTAAAAGAGAAGAGGGAAAAGTAGATAAATAAATAAAATTGGACATAATAGAACTCACTTCTCATTGAAGGAAAATTTTGTATTGCAAATAGCTCAGATATGCATAAAAGTAAACCCTTTTTGTTTGTTTGTTTCTTTTATTAATATTATTTTCTTCTATCTCTTTCTTCTTTCAATGAAACAAATAGTTCAGGGCACTCGTTATAAAAAACAAAACAAAAATAAACAAACAAACACACACCCATAGCAGAACTCGGAAAATGTCCGTACGCGGTCACATGATGTCCTCATGCCTGGCGTCATCAAGTCCGGAAGAAAACAAATCAACGTGGGTGCTCCGCGAAGAGGAAAAACAAAACAAAATACAGCAGAAGTAGTCTTACCGGTCACGGAGGTGTCCCACTGTTTTTTGAAGACTCATAGTCAGAAAGGAAAGTCTCTGCGGCTGATGGCTCGTTGAAGAGATGTTGCACATCGCCGTCAAAGAGCTTTATAACTGCTGGATAGAGCAGAAACGCTTGCATTCCCAGGGTTCGAGCACGATGCATCACAGGATAGCAGGGTCGCCTCTTCTTCGCGGTGGCATCACTGTAGTCTGCGGCCAGACGGATTACCTGTCCATCGATCGTCATTGATGTTTTCCTGGATTCATTCAAGATGCAGTCTCTGTCAGTGAATCGCAGGCACTTCACTATGGTGGTCCTTGGGATTGTTGACTTGCGAGAGGAGCCAAGGCGATGAGCTCGCATTAGCTCCGGAGGGTTGCTTGCGAGGTCGGGAAACCATTTCGGGATGTTGGTGGTCAGGTAAGACAGCATGTTACCTTTTTCTTCCCCTTCTTTAATGTTCATTATGCGGAGATTGTCGCGTCTACTCCTGTCTTCAAGAGCCACTATTTTTTGGTCCATCTGAGCGAGTGCCTCTTTTAAATCAGGAATAGTTTCCTCATTGGTTTTGACACACAACTAAATTGTAGCTAAACGTGAACGCTGTTTCTCAATGTCCTCCGCATGTTCAACCAATGTGTCTTGTATGGTGCTCAGTTGGTTTTGTAGTCGGTCGAATTTTTCGTCTGATTTCCTTTCTGCTTCACCAAAGAATTTAGTCAGAATGTCCTCCAGCAAGGCCGCAGTCACAGGGCCAGGTGCTGCAGCCGACTCCATTAGTTTCTCCATAGATACTTTCTTGCCTCTAGTTATGCGAGACATATGCAAAGTAATTTGTTTGCTTTTGGCAAAACAAACCGTTAAAACTGCAAAGTGTAGTAAGTTTACAGTGAACTAGGGGGTTTACTGTTCAAAGGGTGGAGGAGCTCAGGACGTGGCAATCCTACTCAGCCATCTGTGTGACTCCTGAGGCAGCTGTCCAGTACCGGCAGGCCAAACGTGCCGCGGCCCGGGCTGTTGCAGAGGCAAAAACCCGGGACTGGGAGGAGTTCGGAGAGTCCATGGAGCATGACTATCGGTCGGCCTCAAAGAGGTTCTGGCAAACCGTCCGGCGCCTCAGGAGGGGGAAGCAGTTCTTTGCCAACACCGTGTATGGTGCGGTGGAGGGCTGCTGACATCGACTGGGGATATTGTCGGGCGGTGGAAGGAATACTTTGAGGTTCTCCTCAATCCCCCCGTCACGTCCTCCGTCCAGGAGGCAGAGGCTGAGGATGTTGGGGCGGATACTTCCATCTCCCTGGCCGAGGTCACCAAGGTGGTTGGCAGCCTCCATGGTGGCAAGGCGCCGGGAGTGGATGAGATCCGTCCTGACTATCTAAAGTCTCTGGATGTTGTAGGACTGTCTTGGCTGACACGTCTCTGCAACATTGCGTGGCGATCGGGGGCGGTGCCAATGGAGTGGCAGACCGGGGTGGTGGTCCCTCTCTACAAGAAGGGGGACTGGAGGGTGTGTTCCAATTATCGTGGGATCACACTCCTCAGCCTCCCCGGTAAGGTCTACTCCAAGGTACTGGAGAGGAGGCTACGTCCGATGGTCGAATCTCGGATTCAGGAGGAGCAGTGTAGTTTTCGTCCCGGTCGCGGAACACTGGACCAGCTCTATACTCTCCATCGGATACTCGAGGGTTCATGGGAGTTCGCCCAACCTGTCCATATGTGCTTTGTGGATTTGGAGAAGGCGTTCGACCGTGTTCCCCGGGGTGTCCTTTGGGGGGTCCTCCGGGAGTACGGGGTCCGGGGTCCTCTGCTGAGGGCCGTCCGGTCCCTGTATGACCGGAGTCAGAGCTGTATTCGCATTGCCGGCAGTAAGTCAAACCTGTTCCCGGTGCATGTTGGCCTCCGCCAAGGCTGCCCTTTGTCACCGGTTCTGTTCACTGTATTTATGGACAGAATTTCTAGGCGCAGCCAGGGGCCGGAGGGGGTCCGGTTCGGGAACCACAGGATTTCATCTCTACTTTTTGCGGATGATTTCGTCCTGCTGGCTCCAACGAACCAGGACCTGCAGCATGCACTGGGACGGTTTGCAGCAGAGTGCGAAGCGGCTGGGATGAGAATCAGCACCTCCAAATCCGAGGCCATGGTACTCGACCGGAAAAAGGTGCCTTGCCCTCTCCAGGTGGGTGGAGAGGTCCTTCCTCAAGTGGAGGAGTTAAAGTATCTCGGGGTCTTGTTCACGAGTGAGGGAAGGATCGGTGCAGCGTGCGCAGTGATGCGGTCTCTGTATCGGACCGTTGTGGTAAAGAGGGAGCTGAGCCGAAAGGCGAAGCTCTCAATTTACCGGTCAATCTTCGTTCCCTCCCTTACCTATAGTCATGAGCTGTGGGTAAAGACCGAAAGAACGAGATCGCGGATACAAGCGGTCGAAATGAGCTTCCTCCGCAGAGTGGCTGGGCGCTCCCTTAGAGATAGGGTGAGGAGCTCGGTCACACGGGAGGAGCTCGGAGTAGAGCCGCTGCTTCTCCACATTGAGAGGAACCAGTTGAGGTGGCTCGGGCATCTGTTCAGGATGTCTCCTGGACGCCTTCCTGGGGAGGAGGCCCCGGGGAAGACCCAGGACACGCTGGAGAGACTATGTCTCTCAGCTGGCCTGGGAACGCCTTGGGGTCCCCCCTGGCGAGCTGGAGGAGGTGTGTGTGGATAGGGAAGTCTGGGCGTCTCTGCTGCCCCCGCGACCCGGCAACGGATAAAGCGGAAGAAAATGGATGGATGGATAACTTTACATTTATTATAACTTTCCCGCGTACAGTTAGTTCAGAACTCCGCGGCACGGATTTTAACAGCTTCTTTGCACTAGCTTCCTGTTAATTTTAGAATTGATTTTAAGATTTTATTGTTTGTTTTTAAAGCTTTGAACGGACTGGCCCCTCCTTACATCTCGGACCTCATCCAAATGTATCACCCGCTGAGGTCCGAGATTGGTCCGCAGCGCATCACATTTGATATCTTTCCTCAGTAAAAAAAAGAAATAATGGGCGACGACTGGGAGCATTCTCCAAGTGAATTCTATTATCCGGACGAGTTTGAAGAACCAGAGGAAGTAATTACAGAAAATAACGACAAAAACATAACTAACAGTCAAGAAGAGATTGACAACTTTGTTGCAGACCAGAAGCTAACAACACAATAAGGAAAACCAAGTCGGACGTGAACATACTTCACAAATATCTAAAAAGCATTGGTAAAGACACAGAGGAGAGTCATATAATAAAACATTTATTAACCTTGCTTGCTCGGTTAATAAGCCGTTATTACTACACTATAAGTGCTGGTGAACATAATTGGAAATACTGTAGAGATTTCATAACAACTGTAGTTAAACTTAAACTCATCATTCTAATATGCACGAGACAGTCACAGTACTTTTCCACTTGATGTTTTGGTATCTCAAGGTTGAAGCTACAGGCATCGCGGCGAAAGCTGATTGGATGGTGTTCATTCAACACACTTGCATTTTCTTACATCCTTGTTCGTGTGCTTGAGTTTGTGCTGGCTCTACCATCAATAAAACATGTCTTCTGTCATGACATGATCCCAGACTTTGGCTGATTTCCAACAATACAACAAAGGTCATATGATAATTGTTACAGTACAGTTGCTATGTTATCTAGTACTGCCTCTTTTTTGTAGGAATGCATGGTAAAAATATACTCGCATTTAAAAAACAAGGACATTGAACTACTGGACTGGACTCATAACACAGACGCCCTCTTCAAGAAGGGCCAGAGTCGCCTCTACCTACTGAGGAGGCTTAGGTCTTGTGGAGTGCAGGGGCCACTCCTGAAGACCTTCTATGACTCTGTGGTGGCATCAGCCATCTTGTACGGTGTGGTCTGCTGGAGCAGCAGCACCACAGAGAGGGACAAGAAGAAGCTGGACAAGGTCATCAGGAAGTCCAGCTCAGTCCTGGGCTGTTCCCTGGACACAGTGCAGCAGGTGGGGGACAGGAGGGTCCTGGACAAACTAACATCTATGCTGGACCATGACTGTCACCCCCTGCAGGACACTCTCTCTGCTCTGGAGAGCAGCTTCAGTGACAGACTAATTCACCCTCGCTGTGTGAAAGAGAGGTTCCGTAGGTCTTTCCTTCCTGCTGCTGTCAGACTGTACAATAAGAACAGCTGAGCCTGTAAATTTCATTCATCTGTAATTAAGTAAATTCTTAAATCATGTGCAATACTGCAACTTCAGAATGTCACAGAACAATCTCACTTTACTTCATGTCACTTTACTTATCTACTTTTTATCCTGCACTATTTAACTGTACAGTATATAACTGCATTACTACATATATATTATATTATATATATTTTCAGCATCTACAGCTAGTTACAGTATGTTAGCTAAGAAACATAGCTACTTATTTGTATATAGTGTATATATTGTGTGTGATCCCTGTGTGCTCTTACTACTGTCCTACATATGCGATGCAACAGCAACATTTCCCCACTGTGGGACGAATAAAGGAATTCTAATCTTCTTATCTTATCTTATCTTTATGTTTATGTTTCTATAAAGAATCTTTATCCCTGAACACTCTATAAAGAATCTTTATAGAAACAGAAAAAGACACAAAGTTCTGAAGACCAAAGTCTAGAGTAATTTCTCTTCCAAAACTAAAAGCTGTCAAATTGACTGCTCACGGAGGTTTAGTATGAAGACATTCCTCAAGACAACACATATGCCTCAGCCTGGTGAAGGGCCCTGTTCTGTGGAAAATCCCCTTTTGGGAACCGCATTGACCTTCAACCTGATGAAGACCTTAGGGCAGCTCATCCTCATCCTCCTTCGCTCTGAGATCAGCCCCACCCTGAACACATTAGTCCGGTCTTCAGGTCTCTGCACTGGCTTCCTGTGGCTCAGAGAATAGACTTTAAAGCAGCTCTTCTTGTTACAAGTCTCTCCATGGCCTCGCACCAAAATATATTAGTGACATGTTAGTCCCATATGAACCAGCCCGGACTCTGAGGAGCACAGGGACTGGACTCCTGTTAGTGCCCACAGTCAGAGCTAAACATGGGGAGGCTGCTTTTCAGATTCATGCTGCTAAAATCTGGAACAGTCTTCCTGATGATGTGAGACAGGCCTCCTCAATGACAATGTTTAAAACCAGGTTAAAAACGGTTCTGTTTAGCTGTGCATACAACTGAGGGATTTTATCTTTTTATCTTCCTTTTTAATGTTCTGTGATTATTTATGATTTTAATGCTTTCTTGTTTTGTTCAGCACTTTGAGTTGCCTTGTGTAGGATTTGTGCTATATAAATAAACTTGCCTTGCCTTGATTCTCCAGAGTAGAGAAAAATTACATTTAAATTATGAGAAGTCTCAAAAACGTTATTTATCTATTCAACATCTGATTGTTCAAGGAGTGTTTATTTCATAATTGTAATGCATGTATTCGTTAATAGGTTGGAACTGTGTTTTTAATATATACTATTTAAAACTACAATTTTAGCCACTGTGCCAATTTAGCGTAATACAAATGGGCGCCATGTTTGTAGTTGTTTTAGCTGGGTACGTTTGTGTAACGTCACATCTGTGCGCGTGTGGTGGGTTTGACACGTTTGAAATGGAAAAAAACAACAAATAACATTTATATAAAAGCGAAGATCTATTGATTACACAAAGCAATACGTGTAACGCGATGTTCGTGTAACTTTCCGTGATTTTGATCTTCATTATTTTCAACACGCATGCGCAGTCATCAGAGTCATTCATGCATCTCACGGTTTCAGTTTGCGGCGCAATATCTGCATTTTGAGCTGTCTTTGGATTTCGTCTTCAATGAAAATGGATATCACAGAAGATGATGACATTTTCCTGGCTGACATCGCTTTGCAAGAATATGCTGTAAGTATATTTATTGGAATTTGTATTAATAATGCTTTATTCGCATTCGATTATTTAGATATATGGAACGGACATATACCATGGGCAAAAAAGCATACGGTTGTATTTCAGTTTTGATCGGAAAGCTAAGCTGTCACTAAGACTGAATTTAATAGCTAACTGTATGCTGGAATACTTTTTTCTTACAGGCAGCATTAACGCACCTCAATATCAAAACTTTTATGTCACTGTTGTGATGAGAATTTTCCGCGAATTCTACCCTTTTCCCGCTGAAAATGTCATTTCTGTGAAATGTGTGACCCAGGGTTTTTTGCAAATATTTCAACAGTTTAGATTGAAATATTAATGAAAGATTATATTTAAGCTTTAAAGTTGAATGATTTATCTTCTTTTTCAATGTTACTAGTCATCGGAAGTCACCATTTCTTATAAACAATTTTCCATGCTAAATTTTTTGTCTTGCAGAAAACGACAGAAACTGTTTCCATTAGGCCTACAGTCCATAGGTGGGAGGAAGATACTGAAGGCCCGAGTGTCTCAAAGAGATCCAGAAGTGGTGAGACACGGCGACGTAATGCGCCTAACGGTAGGCCCAATACATTTCACTATTATAACACATTTATTACCGTATCTGCACACTTTGGGGTTAATGTTGTAGGACAGGTGAGTTTGAAGTGGGTGGCCGTGATCCAAGTAGTAGAATTGACATTGAGAGTCTATAGGGCCTTTCAACGGCCAACTGTGCGGTGTCTTTGTCTCTCTGTAGTCACTACTTTTTACGTCGTCATAGGGAAGAGTCATGTGACTTGAAAGGTGAATTAAATACGCACTATCAAAGCATAAAATCCATTCACACACAGTTTTTTTTAATACATCCTTTTACATGTGTGACATTGAACATTTTAACATGTAAAATGATGTCATCCTGTACGTGTTTTTGGGGGAGTAATGAGAAAGGTATATACGCTGCAAGAAAATATGAAAACTCATAATTAATAATGATAAAATTATAACAAAGAATATTTGTTTCGAGATTGCCTTTTGCCATTATCTGTTCCACTGTGTTGCTCCAATGGTACCATAACTGTATCATCTGGAAAAGCAGTGATAGTGGTCGGAATGAACGGTATATATTTAAACTTCTTCCGTGTATTAATTATCACTTTTATATATAAATTGTACATTTTCTTCAGGGCGATACAATCTACATCTCCCAACCTGGACCTGTTCCTGTGGAAAACATTTCAATGTGGAGGTTGAAACAATAGTAGCTGGGGGGTACTGGCCGGCTAGCATCAATTATGATACCATCTTTGAAATGGACCTGCTCAACAGCTTTGGGGAACTGAAGGTCACAGCCCCAGCTTTGTCAAGGCAGGCATTTCACTTTGGAAAGACCCAAGAGGGAAAATGCAGTTAGAAGTTCATTGATTGAGCATGTTTGGCGCCCCAGGCCCGGGAGAGATGCTGTTGAGTGCGGCGCTTGCTCGCGCGCATAATCCCCAAAAACGGGCAGAGTTATCTTTGCGCGCCGGGACGTGAGCGCTCGCATCACGATCAACCGGACGCTGCAGCAGCGTTATCTTTGGGCGCTGGGACGTGAGCGCTCGCATCACGATCAACCAGACGCTGCGGCAGAGTTATCTTTGCGTGCCGGGACGTGAGCGCTCGCATCACGATCAACCGGACGCTGCAGCTAGTTATCTTTGAGCGCTGGGACGTGAGCGCTCGCATCACGATCAACCAGACGCTGCAGCAGAGTTGTCTTTGAGCGCCGGGACGTGAGCGCTCGCATCACGATCAACCGGACGCTGCCTGGGACGTGAGCGCTCGCATTACGATCAACCAACGCTGCAGCAGAGTTATCTTTAAGCGCCGGGACGTGAGCGCTCGCATCACGATCAACCGGACGCTGCCTGGGACGTGAGCGCTCGCATCACGATCAACCAACGCTGCAGCAGAGTTATCTTTGAGCGCCGGGACGTGAGCGCTCGCATCACGATCAACCGGACGCTGCCTGGGACGTGAGCGCTCGCATCACGATCAACCAGACGCTGCGGCAGAGTTATCTTTGAGCGCCGGGACGTGAGCGCTCGCATCACGATCAACCGGACGCTGCAACGGAGTTATCTTTTAAGAAGTGCGTGCCGCCACCAGAATCTTATTGGTTCACTTACTTTGCTTTGTATTGCTTTGCTGGGAGCTTACGAGGAAGCCAGTAGCCATTGTGCAGCCAGGATGGCGGACGCGTCTGGCCTGATGTAGGTGGAGAAAGCCGAAGAGGACCAGCGCCCCAGCTGTTGCAGAGAGGTGTGGGGGAGCCCCAGCGAGGCCGCGCGCGTGGCGGCGCCTATCCTGAAGGAGTGAGCTGTGTAGAGCTGGGGAGACAATTTACAGAGGAGCAGTAGGGATCTTAGTCGAGCTCTGAACCAGGTTGCTGTCATGGGAAGAATGTCTGGAGTGAGAAATAGAGGTCCGTTAAGATCTCCTTTTTTGCAGCGGAGGCGAGTGTAACGCATCAAGGATTTGTAGGGGCAGAGAGATGTGTCCGAGCGAGCTGTTACTATATTGCAGGCTCCTTTGATTTTTGAATGTTTGAGACGGAGGTTGAAATGGTCAGGGGACATTATGTTGGGTGAAAAAGAGCGACCTTTGTGTAATGCTTCCACTACGTCGAGATTATCACACATGACAGAGATCCTCTTTCTCTGCCACGTGTGATTCCACAGCGCGCAGGCCACGACCACTGGGAATATCTCGTGTAGGGCAGAGGAGATGCTCCGGTGGAAAGTAGCGGCCACGCTCGGCAAACCAATGGTCCTGGAAGAATCCCCCAAAACCCACGGAAGGGGCAGCGTCCGTGTAGAAGCGGAGACCTGTAGGGGCAGAGACATATCGGAGAGGGCCATTGATGTTGCAGGCGCCCTTACGCTTAGAATCTTGGGTTGGAGAGTAGATAATCAGGATAGTAGGATGGTCGGGAAAGCCGTGTCTCGGACCGCATGAAGGTTGAGTGAGCAGTAGTGAAACGCTTATGCAGAGAAGCCATAGAAGGAGAGCAGGAAGAGGCTGCGAGGAAGGCAGACATGTACTTGGAAGATGAGCCGGAGTTCAGTGCCGCTCAGAGCCGCTGCAGGATGGGCAGCATGATGGGGAGCCTGCGATCAGAAGAGTGAAGAATACAGGTATGGATGCCTTTGATTAGGAGTCCGATTGACGGCTCAGCGCAGCTACTCGGCCAGCTGTATCTGATAGAATCAGAAGATTAAGTAGAGAGATGAAGCATGACCGCCGAAGCGACCCTGGGAGCATAGGTGGGAGTCCAGCGCAGCGCGGCATACTCAGCCGGGCTGCGTCCATTAGAAGCAGGATAAGCTTCTGAGAGAGTGGGTTGCAGCAGTAGCAGTAGCAGCAGCGGCAGCAGCAGTAACCTCAGATAATAACAGCAATATGTAACAATTTGCCTAACTTTTCAAGACACCAGAGCTACAACGCTTTAAAAGGGTCGCGAGAGGAGATGTCACATCAGCGGGGTGAAATAAGCACAGATACAGAACATGCATTTGGCACAAGACTGGCTATTTATTACTGATCCCAGTCAACTCACACTGCGCCAACACCCCCCCACGCTCGAGCGCGACCCCACACAACAAAACATAATATGATCACAAACAGCCACTAAGAACTCGATATGTGGAAACAAAAAGAAAGGGTCAGTGTCAGTGGTGAAGCCACGGTGTACTCACGGCCCCGCGCATGCACCAAGGTTCACAAAAACGGGTCCTGGAGCCCACCAGCAACCATGGAGAGATAATCCACAGAGTCTCGTTTGATCCCTCTGCACACGGTAATCCAAAAAGAACGATACTCCAACAGAGATTATAATCCACAAAAACTCCAGGTAGAGGTGCTGGCCTGACTCCAAGTCGGCGTCTGACGTCAGAACACGCGCGCCCCCGCGCTCGTGCCCGTCACTCCTAAATAGAGTCCCCCAGCGCGCCACCAATGGCAAAACAATAATAGCATCAGTACCTGGAGACTTATGAAACAAAACACAACACAGACCTGGTACACAAAATTGGTTGAAAAATACCGAATGTCACCCCTCCTGAGTGACACTAAGGTAAGGACCTATGCGGGCGTTACACAGTCTTGTATCAAGCCGCGGCAGCAGCAGTAGCAGCAGCAGCAGCAGCAGTAGCAGCAGCAGCAGCGTCCTTAGAAAATAACAGTAATAATCCTGTATCAAAGCCACAGCAGTAGAATGTTGTTGTAGCTGTTCAGTGTTTCAGTAAAAGAGATGCAAGTGAAGAGAGATGGCAAAGTAAATGAAGCAGCAGCAGCAGTAGTAGCAGCAGTAGCCGTATGAAGCAGCAGCAGTAGCAGTAGCAGTATGACGCGGCGCGTGGCGGCGCCTATTCGGAAGGAGTGAGCTGTGTAGAGATGGGGAGACAGGTTACAAAGCAGCAGTACAGACTTGAGTTGGGCTCTGAACCAGTTGGATGACATCGGGAGGTTATCGAGAGTGAGAAATAACGGTCCGTTGAGATCTCCTTTCCGTGAGTGGAGGCGAGTGTAATGCATCATAGATCTGTAGGGACAGGGAGAAGTGTCAGACCGGGCTATGACTATATTGCAAGCGCCTTTGCGTTTGGAATGCTTGAGGTGGAGGTTGAAGTAGTCGGGATAATAAGACAGGTCGGAGAAGGCAATGTCTTGGGATGCGTTAAAGGTGGCGTGGGGGTTGGTGAATTCGCGTATGCGTAAGAAGCCGTAAAAGGCGAGGAGGAAGACGCTGGACAGGAGGGCGATGGCGTACTTTGAGAGCGGGCTGGAGCTGAGTGCGGCGCAGAGCCGGTGAAGAATGGACAGTGTGATGGGGCGCCTGCGGTCCGAGGAATGCGGGGTGCAATTGTGAATGCCTTTGATGACGAGTTTGATTGATGGATCGGAGAATAGAGAGGAGAAAGCAGGGTTGTGACAGCGGGCCTGGAACTGTATCCCGGCGAGTAGAGAGCGAATGTAGGTGATTTTATAGTGGAGATTATCCGCGCAGTGAACTATGAAGGCGCAGACGGTGACAGCAGAGGGCGGAATGAGTGGAATGCAGTGGGCGTGACAGAAGCTGGAGTAGACTTTCCAAGCGAAACTGTATGATTTCAGAGTGGAAGGTGAGAGGCCCATCTTCATGTAGGATGCAGCGGAGGAGATGAGGAGGCGAAGAGACGGAGGGACTAGTCCAGGGCGAGGGATTCCATGCAGGGGATCTGGCATGGCGATGGGTTGGCAGAAGAGCAGAGGCGTCGGAACTCCTGGAATTTGAAACGAGAGAGAGAGTCAGCGATACAGTTAAGGTGACCAGGGACGTGACGAGCAGTGATGATAAAATTGTTCAGGACTGAGAGCCATGTGATGCGTCTAAGAAAAGACATGATTTGGGGAGAGGATGAACGACCTCTGTTGATTATTTCGACCACGTCGAGGTTGTCGCACATCACGGAAATCCTTTTCCTCTGCCACGTATGGCTCCACAGCGCGCAGGCTACGGTCACGGGATATATCTCGTGGAGCGCGGAGGAGATGCTTTGAGGGAAGGCGTTGGGCCAGGGCCCGGCGAACCACTGGTCCTGGAAAAAAAACCCAAAACCCACGGACGGGGCTGCGTCTGTGAAGAACCGCAGGGCATCCGAGGATAGGACGACGTCACTGTATAAAAAAGAGACACCATTCCAGCGGCTCAGCAGGCGGGACCAGAACGCCAGGTCGGAGCGGCACCCCGCGTCCAGGCAGACCGCGTCATTGAGGGAGGAGACGGAGCCAGCGAGGGAGAGGAGTCTGGAAATGAAGGAACGACCCTGAGGAACGATGCGGATGGCGTAATTAAGATGCCCGAGGAGGGAGAGCAACTGACGCTTCGAAAGTGACGGGGATGACAGGGCGGACCGGGAGGAAGCGCGGATGTGCTTGAGTTTGTCCAGCGGTAGGGAGGCCTCCATGGCGCGTGTGTCGAGGCGGATGCCGAGAAACTCCAGAGCGGTGGCGGGGCCTGTGGTCTTCTCCTCGGAGAGGGGGACTCCTAGGGCGGAGAAAGCGAGCTTGAGTTTACGGAGGGAGCTCCCGGAGCCGTCCGAGGGTGGGTCTACGACGAGAAAGTCATCGAGGAGATGTAAGACGGAGGGGAGCCGTACATGATTAAGCAGGATCCAGCACAGCGCCTCCGCAAGATTATTAAACAGAGAGGGACTACTCCGGCAGCCAAAAGTGAGGCGCACGGCAAAGAAAAATTCTGAACGCCACTTTACCCCGAACAGGTGCCAGTGGTCGGGGTGGATGGCAGCAGCTTGAACGCGTCCGTGATGTCGGCCTTGGAAAGCCAGGAGCCGGGGCCGAAAGTCTTTATCAGCCTGATCGCATGGTCCACGGTAGCGTACTGCAGGGAGAAGGGCGCTAGAGGGATGAGACTGTTGATGCTCGGGGTGGGCCCGGAGCGGGGACAGGAGAGGTCGAAAATAAGACGCTTCTTCCCAGAGTATTTACGGGTGGCGATGCCTAACGGGTTGGAGCGGAACAGGGCGAAGGGGGGCCTGGAAAAAGGGCCGATGACGTAGCCCAGGGACACCTCCCGTGCCAGAAGCCGCGTAACGACCTGGGGCTCACGGGAAGCTGAGAGGAGGTTGCGGGATACGAGAGACGCCGAGGGGAGGGCCTCGACGCCCACGAGAAAGCCGTGGGCCAGACCAGACAGGAGGAATTGAACGAAGACCCGGTCAGGATGGAGCTCGAGCGCGCGGGCGAGCCCGTGCACGGAGACCGGGGTCGAGAGGTGGGCCCTGGTCAGCGCCTGGAAGAAGGCCCCTCGAAGCGGCCTTGCTGGCCGCGCCGCGGACACAGGAAGCGTGGGTGGGCCTCCCTGCACAGACTGCACACATGGAGGTAAGAGCACGCACCGAAGGAGCACACGCTCATATTGAATTTATTACATACGGAGGCGGGGCCGGCGCCGAGCGCACGGGAAGGCGGCCCTTGAGGCCTGGACATCTCGCCCCCGACGTGTCCGAAGGGGATGCCCGGGCAGAGGGGGGACGTGTGCCCCGAAGCGCCGCACCGGGAGCAGGAAACCACGGGGGTACCGCCGATGGACACCTTATCTTAGTTGAGACTTGAATGATGTTGTCTCGCTTCTGTCAGCCTGTCCCGGGGCAGCCGTGGCAACAATACTAGATTATCGTCAACATGTACGAAGTGAATGAATAATGACATGTGAGGCAATGCATTATTATGGATCCAATCAGTACATACAATAAACAATATAAAACAAGTTTATACAAACAACAACAAAACATTTAACACAAAATAGTAATACATTTATGCTTGAATAAAAATCAGATTGATGATAAAACTAGTATCAAAACTAATTTGAGCAGGTATGAATACTAAATGAAAATATAGACACATAACATTTGACATTTATTGAACATTTTCTGACACATTTTAAACTACTGTAAATCAGTAAAGCCACATACAATTATTGTTAATATATTGAGCTACAAAATACAGTCTATTGTTCAAAATAAACATTTATGAAAATGAAAGGTTGTTGTATTGAAAGTAGAAAAAAGAAAATAATAATACATTGTTTATTAATTTAAAACTGTATAAATTCACTTTACATTTTGGCACATGTCACTTTCCTTGCCGCAGATAGCTTTTTGCGTTATTGTCCCAGCAGGAAAACAAAATGGAATCAAATGGATGAACAAAGAGAAAATTACATATCAAATAAATGTCAGATACTTTTTTGAAACGAGAATAACTTTCTGTCGGTGTGAATGTGGAAACGGAAAATACAGCACATTTTTTAGCTCTTTACAGATCTCCAGAAGCAATATATAATTAAAGGTTACACTCTCGTACTCTCCCAGTCACGTTGCTCTCTTACTGCACTAATGACACGGGTTATAAATACTTGTAAGTTTTCTCATTCACCGAAACTGTCCCGCTGAACGTTCTCCGCATAATGGGCTGATGCGTGGCCGCCGCTTCACACATTTGTCACGACTGTCAGTGCTATTGTTTTTGAAAGCCCATTTAGAAATGCCAAGCTTTTCCCGATTTATTTTTTGCGTCCGCCACACGTCAGAGAAATTAATATCTAGCCCATAAATTTTGGACCACATCATCGCTCACGTCTCCCTCAAAAGCACCTTTAATTTTTCACTTCTTTCTCACAAAACGGTCGCAGCGTGTGGCCCTCCGAGCGTGAACATGCAAATACACAACCACTGACGGATGTTTTTTCTCTGCTGTTTTTCCGTCAAAAGTCTAAACCTTTGATTAAAGCTGTGGTGTGTGTAAACATTTGATTTATAATGCTTCAGACGTGCTCTTCAACAAGTGTGTGAAAAGTTACTTCACCCCTGGTCAAGATTTAGCTTCACTTCATTCAAGTGGCAGGTTTAGTGAAATGTTTAAAGAAAATATCCTAGAAACAACAGTGATTTTTGAAATAGCTGGATTGACATTTTTGAACCGGGAAAGTCACACTGAGTTTCCAGAATCTTTTTCACGAGAATTCTGGCCCTAGAGAGAGAGGGAGTGAGATCAGTGAGGGTCTTACAAGGGAGATTTACATGTTTTCAGTGATATGGAAAACCGGTGCACAAGAAGGAAACCTAACAAGACAAGGAGAGAACATGCAAACTTAGGCCCCGTCTGGAGGTGGTATTGAACCCAGGACCTTTTTGCTGTGAAGCACAAGTGCTGCCATGCTGCCCCAAGTCCAATGTCTCATGGAGTAATGTTTTAGCCATAAAAAAACCTGAAATCCTGCTAAGATACAGTTGAAACCAGAAGTGTACTTACGCCCTGTGTCTGAATTTCAACTTCTGATATTAAGTAACATAAATATCAATCAATCAAACAAAGAAACAAAAAATAGGTTACGGATAGGCAAAATAAGCATTAGTTTCACCTCCAGCCTACAACTTTTCAGTCTTTCTGCTGTAAAGTTAGTGCTCTGTAACGATGTGTATAAACGAGCAAGTGACCGGAATGAAAATGACCAGTAATGCAAAAACAGGTGGGAAAAGAAACTTAAATAATTTGTTAGTATCTACTGCAGAATATCTCACTCAATGTGCGAGCAGGTAGCTGACATCTTACAAGAACAAATATAATATACACTTTTTAATGATGCAATTTATTCTTTACAGCAGCATAATGTGATGGTTTACTCAGAAACATGAGTTTGAAAGCTGGAAATATTAAGATCACAGTAAGATGAGACCAGAGAATGGTTGACTCCTCAAATATATTCATCTTTGAAGTGGTCTCGACTCTTGCGCACTTAACCAACCACTCGCATTCTCTCATTTCCGTGTTAGCTTTACTGTCCATACAAAACCTTTTATTTCGCTGACTCGAGTTAATGGAAACTACTTCGAGTTCGTGCAGTGCATGTGCAGCCTCTCGGGAGGGGGGACTTCCAGTGAAATAACATTGTGTTCAAATCTTTTTTAGACCGATTGAACAATACTTAATAAGGCCGTGATAATAAGTATTAGAACCACTGGACCTGAAATAAAACGTGAGCCGATTTGTAATTATGGCAGAAAGTTCAATTGAATGGACGCAAAAGCAATGAGATAGGGCTTTTAAAAACATGGGAGGGAGGAGGCGAGATGGGGCGATCGAAATAGGGACGCAGATTGAGACAGAGTGAGGAGAGGGAGAAAGAAAGGGAGAGAGTTCTAATTCCCTGCTCTCATATTGAATAGTGGTGGGGGGCTGGCGGTAATCACATGGCCCCTGCTGGGTTTTTGGAAAGCGCTGATGTCTCGCGTCGCCGTAAGCTATACGCACACAGGCAGGGAAAACCGCTGGAGTCTGAATGGCGGATCTTATTATCAACAGCCTGACATGAAAATCAACACTCTACTCATGGTTCCATTGCTCTGGACACTTTGGCGATTGTGGTTGGAGAATGTGTCAGGGTTTGACTCACAGTAGAAAGCGGTGCGGTGATGTTGGATTTGATGTTGAGTCCAATCATTAAAGAAAGTGACGTTATTATTCAAGAGTCTAGTCAACCCTAGAACCTGGGAAAATATTACAGCAAATGGCAACTATATTCTTGAATGTAGAATCTAGAATGTTGAATCTTGGCCTGAAACTTATGATGTATTTATTCAAGTAAGCGTGAAACTACAATCTAAAATGTGTCTGACCTTTCTTCAATGAGGCCACTTTTGTTTCATTTTTTACTGAGTGAGATAATTTAAAGAAGCAATAAATGAATAGAGCACATACTGTATTTGTTGATTTCATTTACATCTCAATTAGTTATCACATGTGTCAGGAATCAGGGGAATTTAATAAAGCTACATTTTGATTTTGTTGATTGATGATTTCATGAGGTGACCAGGCATTCTGTATATTGATGACATATAGATTTCTTATTATTTAGGAGATAAATGATGACCCATGCTCAAATTTGAATGTGATATTTGATAGCCATGTGTGTGTTTTGTCCACAGACTGCTGCTTCAGAAGGACTACAGCTTCCTGAGAGACATAAACATCTGGGGTCCATTTGTCACTATCGGGGTCTACTCCTCCACTCTCTCTGCTGCCATGAGTAACCTGATCGGAGCCTCTCGCATCCTCTACGCCCTGGCCCGGGACGACCTGTTTGGTACGTAACACTCAACACTCCTACCACCACCAGCCATTCACACACACGCACGTACACACACACCAAATTCTTTCTAGGTACTGTGGGTGAAGTGTCTTGCCTCAGGACACAACGGCAGTTTGGCACATTACATCCACAGCTGCCCCACTTTGGCACCTGGAGTTCCTAGAGGTCTCCCATCACAGTACTAACCAGGCCCTGCACTGCACAGCTTCAGAGGTCTGACGGGATCTGGCTTTCACAAGATCTGGCTTTTTCTATTCTAAATTGAACCCACAACAGAATTAAAACTATATAAATAATACTTACTCCATCAGTCTGCTATGACAAGCTTTACATTTATTTATGATCCAGTTTTGGTGTAGGCAAAAAAAGGCAGAATGGATTCACCTTGGTCAGAAATTTAAATAAACATAATCATGTGGTTGAAATATATGATAACACTTGAATTCGTTAATCAGATAAAGAAGTTATAAACAAGCTTTCCACAAACGTTGGAGAAGTTGGTGCAATCTAAAGTCTGAAAAAAACTACCAAAATGCGTTTTACTGGGAAGATCCATCCATCCATCCATTTTCTTCCCCTTTATCTATTTCTGGGTCGGGGGGTGGCAGTCAGAGCACCAGTATACACTGGGTGCTGCTCAGCTTCTGACTGGGAAGATGTTTTGTAATAACAAGAGGTATTTATGTGTTAACTTTGCTGCAGGGAGGGTACACAGGGCAAAAAATGTTGGAGACCACTGCTCTAGACGATATCTCCAATGAATATAAGATCACAGTAGGGAAGCTTAACACATAGAACACACATGTATGAAGTGTAAAATCGGTTGACCAACTATCCAGTTGATGATCCATGGAGACATTGACCAATATTGATAAATCAGTTTAACACAGGCTTTTTTCTATTACTTACCCAGCCTGCTGGTCAAAAGCCGATCGCAAAGAACTGTGAACTTTCAGCAAAAGGTGTTTAGTCTACATGAATCATGCAATAAAACTGAAATTGTGTCGTGAATATAAAAAGGATAATGACATGAAATTAAATGGTTAATCCAAGACTTTTGACATTGCCAGGACATCGATAACGTTCAAATGGTGTGAAAAATTGCATTTCTGTGCGTAACAATAGTATAATATGTGCAAAATCATTTTAATAATTTTAATAAGTGGTCTGTTCTAGCCTCTTTGCCTTTAGGTCTGAAGGTCGTGGGTTCGATCCCACCTCGACACCTTCTCCACCGACTCCCACTATGGTCTGCTGTCGTTGTGTCCTTAGGCAAGACACTTAACCCCACTTTGCCTGAAACCCCCGCTGAAAGGTTATGCTTACACATACAGAGCAGCCGTCCTCCTGTGGACTCACCACCTGCAGGAGGATCAGTGAGGGGCTGGTGATATGTGACTTTGGTGGCATCTCTGATGGCCACCCCCCCGACCCAGAAATGGATTAAGGGGTAGAAAATGGATGGATACCACAATGCGTGTTTATTTATGAGATCAGACAAATGGGCTCGGAAAAGGATGTCACTCCAACATAACTTAATTTTAAGGAAAAATCTGACTTGGGGTGCTATGATAACCCCATACAACATTGCTTTTTCTTCATTCACAAGTCAACGTTGGTGACTTACAAAATACATGACCTGTTTTTCACCCTCAGAATAATCCATTTAGAAATCTATATGTTTATTTTTAGTCAATATCCTGCACGCCAACATAGCAAGCAGTTGACAAGAGATCCTCCTGGTTGATTTTATGCTAGTGCAGTTTTAAATTAACTGTAATTAGGATTCCACTGGTTCGTATCAAATGAACAGCACGTCTCATGCTATCTGCTCCGCTCTCATTTTTTATATCCACTCACACTCCGCTCTTTTGTTAAGTCTATTTCGGATGGATTTAATCTGTTACTGTCCCTCTGTGTCTGCGTGACAGAGGAGATAAATGGCTGCATTAGCTCGAGATCCTCCAGGGGGAAAAGTCGTATTTTTCGTCCGGTTGCCAAATGGTTAATCTCAATTAGATGACTCTCCTTCGTTAAGAGTCACTGTCCGTGGCAAAGTGAATGTGTGATCTGTCACTAGTGTTGAAAGAATCGATAATTTTTCTATAATTCTGCATAGACAGTACAAGGGCTGTAAGGTGTGTTTAGACCTGCAGGGGGAGCTCCACAGGGGGTTGAAGTCAGCAGCGCGTTGATTACAAGAAAAACATGTAAATGAATCTGAAAAAAATTATGATTTAGGGCTGGTTGTGATATCACAAACATATTGTCATGGCGATAATAGCGGGCAATTTTCATATCATATTGTATGAAGCGGCCCCATCAATTCTCATGGCCCCATCAAACCAGTAAGGGCGGGTCCCGGCTCAAAAAGGTCCATCAGCATGTGCGCTGACATGCTTGCAATCTGGCTCCTTGCCTGTGGGGGTGTACCCGGAAACATTATCATCCAATGCATTCTTATGTCCCTATTTTTCCTCTCAAAAACAGCCCGGTCCAAAAGTCGGCTCTTGTCTTAATGCTATGTTCTAGATGCGCATCAATGCTGAGGGGGGTATTTTTATTTTGGACCAGCTAAGCCGACAGTTTAGCCGCTGTGGACTTTTGAATTAACAATTTTTTTCAGCTATGTGTCAGGCTTGTGCCATCTAACACATGTGCAAATGTGTTTTTGCACCAATTTCCTAGCCATTTTGAAAAGGCGCATGTTGATCACAAATAAATTTCTACAAAGGAAATAAGCGTCACTGCGTCCATTAATATTTACAGTTTATGCATCAACCCTAACCCTAATCCTTTTTAATTGATTATTTTTCACAAATCAAACTGTTGCTTCATAACCCTGCACTAGAGAAAGACAGTGAATAGATGCCTACTGAAGGCATGGTCCTGAATTATCCAAACACGCTCATAAGTCTATATCTAAACTTCTGTAAGATATAGGAAGACAGTGTAGCATATGCAAAACATAAATGATGCAAGGATTACCAGACTGGATACTTAGTTGAAGGAAGTCACCAGAAGTAGAAGTATGTAATTTACAGTGAAGCCAGTCTTCCCAATGGTCATAAGATCTAGCTTTTCTTGCATTCTTGGCCTAAATTTGGACAAGTTTTGACATCTTATTGACTGATGCTCATGACGCCATGTAGGAGGCCAGTTGGTGTGTAGACCTCACAAAATCATGCTTTCACATAAGTTTTATGATCTAAGCCGTACATCATTCTCAGAACTACTTTTGAAGCTTTAGATGGAGACTTCAAATGTAACTTTTTCTCATTCTAACTAATTAGACGTTTAGATACGTGTTGATTTGTCAGGATTGAGTCGTGTGAGGCGTTGTCATTCATGCATGCGTCTCGGTGCTTAACCTTGCCTCTGTCCTACGCGGCTGACTGATGGACGTGTCACTTTGTTGTTGTCTCCACTCATCCTCTCGTGCTTTCTTCTCTTTCAACACACTAATCTCTGACGTCTTCCACCCTGCACACGCCACCGCTGCGATTTCCTCTTAACATGTCTTTATTTTCCTCCCTTTCCCTCGTCCCCTTCCTCTTTTAGTACTTTCTCCTGTCTATTTATCTTGATCTTTCCCTCTCAGTGCCTTCTCCACTGTTCCTATTCATTTCTATACTCGATATGGTCGATAAAGAGATTTGCATGGTAATCCCAGCTAATCTTTTAAATATATTGGCGTACAAAAATAAATACAGAATTGAAAGCGATAGTACTGGACATTATTTATACTGTGATTAACATTATTAACCTTCTACATAATGTGCACACAAAAAAAATACACAATACATAATTTACAGTCATTATTAACTGTATATTAAATAACAACACAATGCTTTCTTTGTAGTGATTCTTGAGAATGCTGACTTTTGCATCATAAAGTAGATTTTGTCAGGTGCTGTGACCAGTTCTATATTTATTTTAGTAAAGTCTAGAATGGCACGGTCTGATTGAAAACAGATCTGGATATGACGTTACAGTCTAAGGATTTGTCATGGTTAGAAAAACATTCAGACAGAGGAAGCGATGGGGAACTGTGCGGGGAATACCTGACATTAGCAAGGATAGAGCTAAACACAACTCGAGATATGTTTTTGATTAGGGAAGAATGTTGGTTAAAAATTCAAAAAGACAATCTTGCAAAATATATTTGTTTATATATATATAAACTTATAAATGTTAACAAATAATTTTCAATAAAAAACTTAAATGCTTTCAGTTTTGTATTTTTGTTAAAATGGGGCGGAATTTTAGACAATGAAGATACCCAGCCCTCCTGTGGTACGGGGTGATCATGAAAACTCTCATTGAGCCTCTCCCTGTATAAATAAACATAATAAAAATAAAAAGGTCACTCATCCCTACTTCTCTATCTTTCTCGGATTAAATTTTTCTCTCATGTTTGACTACTCTCTGCAGTGTCTCCAAGTTTAATATTCGCCCCTTCCATCTTTCATCCATTGCATTTATTCTACTTTCCCATCTCCTCCTTTTTTAATTTCTCCCCTCTGAAATTCACCCTTCAAAACTCCCCCAGTCCACTCCCTCCCCCCGTCACATTCTTTTGGAGTATATTTTCATTCCGTTTGCCGTAAGCCTCTGCAGAACAGAACCACGTCACGAATGTCAAAATCGTCACATGGCTGTATTTAAACCTCTCTCTCAAATAATTATGTCGGCTTAGTATGGGCAGAGCTGTACAGGCCGCCCACTCACTCTCCCAGCCTCGCTCCTCCAAAGATGTAGTTCATTACAGATTTTTTCTTTGTGTTTAAATGTCAGTAACATTAAAACTGCTGCGACTAATCTAAATCTGATGGGTTACACAAACGGGAAATGTTCAGCGATGCCACACAAAAACTTGAGGAGAAGTTGTTATGTTGTAAATTGAGAAAGTTTTGTATCATGTTGGTCATAGTTTCAGAAGCAATTCATGTTGGTAATTAATTCTCTAGTTCAGTAAACAGTATCTGACCTGGCCGGAATATTACTCCAGATGCTTTGAAGGATGGGTGGAAGAAGACGATTTCCTGCATTTATTAATATATTGCTGTAACGACAAACATGAACCGGCAAATTGTCTGAAGAAATTAAGGTTCAAGTCAATTCAGTTTATTCTTGTATAGCTCTAAATCACAGCAGTAGTTTTCTCATGGACTTTACACAACATAGATCAGAGAATCAATCAGTTCAATCTCAAGTCCATAAACGTTGATAAATGACCATCCTGGATCGGCAAGCAAAAACTCTAAACCCAGTGGGAAAAGTGACAAACCTCAGCGAGGCCCACATTGAGAGAGAGATCTGCTTCGACGGACGGACAGACTTTAGATTTAGGTCTAGTTGTTAATTACAGGGTTAATTACAGAAATATTCAAAAAGGAACACTGCTTGACTGGGTTTATAGAGGCTGATGGCTGGAGGCAAGTTAGGGAAGCTCAATCTGGACCAACAGAAAAATCATCTAGGATTTACTGACGATCTGGGACATGGGCAACCGGGTCTATATATGTATATTTTGTTATATTAGTGCATTTCTTGTGTTAGAACTGTTTGATTCTCTGATCTGTGTCTGCCGAATCTACAGTTTTGTACAGTCGTGCGAGAGAACTACTGTTGCGATTTAGGGCTATGCAAAAATACATTGAAATTGAACTGAATTATACTGCAGGAGGTGTAGATTATGAGGATGATGGGCTGTAGGTGTAAAGAGGGTTGAACCAAAGCCAGGACCAGGATTTCACTCCGCCCAGCATACAGATGGGAGGGGGGAGAACACACACATAACTCTGACTTGCACATTCTTAGCGTACATGGCATTTATTGGACTAAAAATGATGGTGATAAGCCTCTGCTGGGGTTAAGTAGTTCAGTTGCGCTTCACAGACAATGATGCCAGCTTTAGACTCTGCACGACTCTGCAAACAATTGTCTCATTAATGTGAATTTTATTTGTGGTCTGATTCATACGTACCACACCAGTCACATTTCCCTAAGGCCTACACAACATCTTCTTGGAACAGTGCATATAGATTTCCGGTTGTGTGCAGAGTTAATTCTGCTGTTATGTATTTGTATATTAAGGAAATAAGCAGCACCTTGAACAAAATCTAACTTTAAAATCCAAACCTAAAAGTCAGCCACAAATAAACAAGACATTATGAAAATATCAAATCATTCTGTTGACGACTGTATACAAAAGGTGCTGATGGTGACGAGCCTGACGCAGCTGTGATCCACGTCGCCGAGTCTAGTTTGAACCTGTAAACCCGGACGCTCTCTCTAAAGTCATCGCAGAGAAGAAGTCTTTGAATGCACCTTTCAGTCCTTTCTGTTAGAAATTGAAAAATGTTGTCAGATTTTTGGCTTACCATTCAAAAACCATAATCAAAATGGCCAAGAGTTACATGGACCTTTATGCCTCTGACTCAGTGTATTGGTTTTTATTTTTCAGGAAAGGCCCTGTCACCGGCCAAGAAGACGTCACACAGCGGTAACCCTTGGATGTCCGTGCTCATCTCCTGGTTTCTTGTTCAGGTGAGACATGAAAACTTCTATATCCTATTCAAGTTGTCTATGTGCTGCTGCAATGTCAAATATTTAGTCATTTTTGCCGCTGTAGCAGTTGTTAATATTAATAGCATACCGTTTTCCCAAAAGATATCCCGACCTCAGAGCACAGTTCTTTTTTCCATTCAAACAAAACATGCATTCTTCAAAGTTTGATAAGTGAAAAGCTTTACATTTCGTGGGTGAAAACACTGAGCAAAAGTCAATCCCATCATTATGAGAGGTGAGTGTTATGTGACTAGACTGCTGGTCATTACTGGAGCAGTTCCCAACGGGAGTGTGAGGACGAGGGCCGATTAGGCTAAAATCGTTAGCCCCCATCAGAGATGATTGACCGGCCCATTCTTTCTCTCTGCCTCTTCCTCCACCGTTTGAAGGATCCGCTGATGACAAAAGTCTGATTGTAATCTCACACACTTGGTGCTGATAAGAGGCTGCAGGTGGATAGCATTACACAAACAGCCTATATCCCAGAAATGTAAAAGAAAACAAGAAGGTAAAATGTTCAACAGAAAAGACTTTGACGCATGTTCCCGGCGTTTACCACTCGCTTTTCTCACTGCAAGAAAGTCCTGTTTGACGTCAATGCCAGAGTCGTGTGTTCTCCTTTGTTCATTTTTAGTTAGCTTTCTCAATGTGAAGAAATGTCCATATCAGGCTAATTATTCAGTCTTATTTATTAACCCGTTTGGTTTTTTTTTCTGAAATTTGATGTGAAAAAGACAAAAGATTGAGCACTTCTATTTCACAGGGGATAGAGGACTGCTAAAATCAATAACATCAATAACAGGGATTTATCAAATAAAAATATAAAATGAAATGTAGGTAAACGTCTGTAAGAAGTCAGGTCCATGAGTAGAAAGTCCTGGATTCAAGACCTCAAGAAGAAAGGATGTGTAGAAATACATGTAAGGCAAGTTTATTTGTATAGCACAATTCATACACAAGGCAATTCAAAGTGCTGAACAAAACAAGAAAGCATTAAAATCGTAAATAATCACAGAACATTAAAAAGAAAGATACAAATATAAAATAAAAAATCCCTCAGTTGTATGTATATATTTTGGTGCGAGGCCATGGAGAGATTTGTACACAAGCAGAGCTGTTTTAAAGTCTGTTCTCTGAGCCACAGGAAGCCAATGCAGAGACCTGAGGACTGGACTAATGTGGTCGTACTTCCTAGGTCTGGTCAGGACTTGAGCTGCTGCATTTTGAATGTACTGCAGCTGATTTACAGCCTGTTTGGAGAGAAATGTAGAAATTCAGCTTAAGGTTTAACCAAGAGCTATAGTCCTTGGGCGTTGCATTGGGGCCAGCTGGATCGGTTTGTCCATTAAAAGATGGGTCAAAAGCATTTCTTCATTGGGGTAATCTAAATATCTAATGCCAATAAAGCTTTGTGTTTGTTGGCTGTGATCTTCCAGTGGAGACATTCAGCTTCTCCATCTCCAGAGAGGTTGATCTCAAGTGTGGTTTATTTAGAGATATGCAGTATAGCCCCATTTCTATGTTGTTGTGCAAATATTCATATTGCTCCATGGAAATAGGTCATTATAGCATTTTGTAGTTGGATAAAGTAACATAGAACAAGTAAAAATAACTTTGCAAATGAGAGACTCTGGCTGGTCCTCTGCAAAAGCTTTCTGGAGCACAATACTTTTCTTTCACATTTCATACAGGCTTCAAATTACGATCTGACTTAATTTATTAACATTTCATATATCCACCTTGAACGTGATTATCCGACTGCAAAATCTGACAATACTTCTGGTCTATCGCAAAACTTTTTCTTTACTTTATTGCTTCTGACTTTTTCAAATCCAGCTACGGTCTATAACCGCAAACATTTACTGTACAATATGATAATTTCCCAAGTTTCTTTAATATTCTAAGAGCTGGAGACGTAAAACTAAATCAAAACAAACTTTCATAATCACTGTACTGTCCTTGTGCAGGTGACAATGAGTGGAACACGTTTCTTTGTTTATGAGATAAAGACTTTGGAATGAGGGACACGGAGCTGACAGTGAAAAGCTATGGAGGACATGAACGCCCTTGTACCAAATTATGATTTAAGTGCTTTTATTGTCATTGTAACGGTTTTATTGTGCTTATGTTCTGTGTGGAGCAGGGAACTTGTGAAAATAGAGTCTGGTTTGAGACCTCCCTGGATAAATGTGATGAATAAATTAAATACAATTGTGATAGAACCAAAACCTTGGCCAAGTTTAAGAGTTTTAAGTTGACTGTAGATTGTGGTTGTTATTCTTTTACTTCCTATTGTTCCTTTCCCAACGTCTTTGCTGCAGTGCTTTGTTATTTGATAGTTTAGCTTTTTCTGATGGAATACAATATTATATTTCCACTGATGAAGCAACAGTCGGTGTATGACTTTTCGATTCTTATTTTATTTTTATTTTTTTATTTACAAGGAATAAAGCAGGTTTTGGAACTTTGACAAATTTAACTAACTAACTCAACTAATTGCTAGTAGGTTTTTATTAGTTTCGGCGTTGGTCTTTTTTGTTAGTCGGCTGATTTGAAAAATCCCTCTCGAGATGTCATCAATAAAACCAGGAAGTCAAATTATTCATTTTATAAATTCGGCCAAACTGGGATGATATTTGAGCATGTGTGTGTGGAAAAATAAAGTCTTACCTATTATAAGCATCTTCTTGTCTCCATGGAAATGTAAGCACTTGGCCTTTAATGTTACATATCATTCTAATAAAATAAGCAAGATGGATATGATTATGTTTCGTGTAACATTTATGCAAACTCCAAAGTGGCAGACTCCAACTCCAAAAGTTACACAGTATATCTTTCACAAAGTACAAACTTGCTGAATTTCTTTTTAATAAGTAAATGTAATCAATGAGTAAACATTGGTATGTAAGACACTGCCCTCTGAAAACTGTTTTGTTTTTCAATCATCAAAGCACTTACAAACACTCCTGGGAGAGACGGTTCATTCAAGTACCTCGACACGCTGTCTCTCCCCATTGTCTGTCACTAACCCGCGCAGTTTTAATGACTAATTAGTGTTCTAGTTAGAGCCAGATCCCAGGGGAGCTACCGGAGCGACACCCTTTGACTTTGGCTCGGCACGGGTCACTCTCCAACCACTCTCAAAACCATTTTTCACCACGGATCGCCTTCTCATCAGCGCTCCCTTTGTCATGTTCTTTCAATAATCCGCTATCATCAATCTACTTCTAAATCATTACCTCGTCTCCTCGCGCTTTTTACGCCTGATCACAAAGTCGGCGCAGAAAAAAACGACCTCCTTGTTTGACTGAAAATCCTCTCCAAGCCTCAATCCGCAATCCACAGCACAGCGCCTTAGAGTGCCATCATAGAAATAAAAAAAAAAAACATAATAATTGAGAGGGTAGTGTTTGTTCTTGGCTACAATAAGAAACCCAGGAGCGCCGGCCTGGATAAAGATAGCCCTCATGTGATGAAATGTTCGCAGAAAACGTCCTCTTCCCCAAAAGGAAGACTAACGAGACCACACCTGAGGCGAGATTTTCGTTTCATCAACCTGTGTGCGTGAGGCGAGCGGGCAGGAGGAAAGGTTTTCTTTTGTTAATGGGGAATATAATTGCAGAAATACTAAAGTGATTAAGGCTAATAGTGAGAAGTGTAATTAACGGACCTAATAGGTTTTCGGATGGCCGCACAGACTTAATAGGAAGCTATGCATTTAGATCACATTATACAATTTATAGTGGGAGAGACCAGGGGCTATTTAGTTTGTGTATATTTCTGTACGCTGCTTATGAATTGTGTAGGTCAAAAAGATCATTTTTCATAATATGGCAATGGATCAGACTTGGAATCTTGTAAAAAAAGATGGGGATATTTGAGCGGGGAACATTTTTTAACTCTTTAATTCAAGACTGTCTCTATCTGTCCTGGTTTGAGCCATTAATCCTGCTGTCGATTGTAGATCTGTTTGAAGATAATGAACAGATAGTGAATAAATGCACAAGCCCCATTATGTATGTTTTAGTGGTGTGGGGTAGCGAAGCATCCAGGGAAAACCTGCGCATACACCATCGACTGTATACAGACGGACAGTGCTAACCCGCTAGCTCGATGAAGGCCAATAGGGCACATTTTTCTCCAACTCGCTCTGGCTCATACTTTTACAATACTTTGGATACAGAGATGGTTACCGGGGATATTGCACAAGTATTCTAGTGGTTGGTGAAACCGGAGAAACTCTACAAACTCTACTCATACTGTGGCTGTTAAAGGCCATGTTTTTTGATCAATAAAACTCCCAATGATCATATTAAAAACATATTCAGATGACTGTGCATGACATCAGAATCGGTGATTGCAAAATACTCTATCTGCATTTTACATTTTGATAGTAACTTATTTTATTCCAAAAAAATAAAATAAGAAAACCGACACTCATACACAACAAATACTACACAAAATACACACTAAACTAAAATAGAAAGTTAACACACATTGCTCAAATAGGGCCAATATAGTACAGACAGTACTATATCGATCCTTTAAGGAGCTATATCCGTTTCTGCAAGGTTTGCTTGTTTAGCACGGCCTCCCAACTCACTCACAGGCTTTTCATTTCCACTAAGCGGAGCCCCCTAGTTGTATTTGCAATCTGATGCTAACATTAGCATTAGCGCAACTTAAGCTGTACAACAATCACTGATGAAATGGTACAAAAGCAACGCACTGCTAATAAAACATATTACTGAAAGATTACCGCTAGTTTTGCGTCCGAATGTAGTCCGAGCGTAGATACTCCGAGACGGTCCCGCTCCAACAAGTCTCTCCAGAGGATATGATGTAAGCTAGCTATGTTTACCCGGGCTTGGTTTCTTCTTAGATCATTTTCTCGCTTTAGTTCCCTCTTCTCTTCCTCACTGTTGTGTCGTTCGGGCTGTTTTTCTGTGTCTGCAGTTACAGCCAGAGGAGTTATAGCCACTTATGCTAACATGCTACTGTGTTTAGCAGCGCTGTAGAGACTAGAGGACGCAGCCTTGTTCTGAGAGTGGAGCACGATGATCGGCCCGCTAGTCTCTACTCAGCACTTTTATTCGGCCTGAATTCATACACAGCTGAATCAATGTAGCCTGACTCTAGCCAGACCCATGTAGTTCGCTGCACTTCACACATGAGTCTGGTACTGAACCATAGTGGTTGGATTTCAGAAGGCAGGATCCTGTAAAAAAAAATCCTTGTATGTGATTGGATAGACCACTTGTCCGTTCTTGAATTAAGTCTGCTTTCAACCACTCACATCGAAGCACACGGCTCCTATAGGTTGCCAAATCCCAGCAAGATTTTCCAACCCAAAATCCGCGACAATACCCCAAAAATATAAAACACTCAGTATGATTTTTTGGCTAAAAACGTAATGTAATCAACTTGGGCTATCATGATTGTGTTTATTGTCTTTCTGTTTATTTAATACCTACAAGTCTCTTGGAAAAAATATGCGGGAACCACCAAACCTGGCAACCCTGCTGCATAGTGTGTAAACAGGACACTGAACCAGTGCTTCAACTAAACTTTACAGGAACATTTGACTCTTAAAACACACATATATCAACATAGAACCGTCAACATCTCGCCTCAAATTGCATTAAAAGTGACATCCGTGTCTTAATTCGATCGTATTTACTCTTTTAAAAAGATTCGCGGACTTTACGTCCACCATCTTGGATTCCTCTCGCTGCTGCATGAGAGAAGCTTGAGAAGCTTCTCATTGGCAATCCTAATTGGTCGATTAAAAAATAATCTGGGGAAGGCGTTCGCTATGGCGTCGATACCAGACCCATGTGGTTCAGCCAAACGCCTCTGGTGGAGCATGGCGGAACTACAAGGGTCTGGCAGAGCCAGGCTAGAATCAATGAGCTCAAATTATCAATTAGATTACGGATTATAATACAATTTGTGTATGTAGTAATAAGCAATCGAGTATAGCTTCTTTAAGCCTCCTCTACAGACTGTGTGAGGAATAGCATTTTTACCTTGATTTTAATCCCCTGAATCCATACTATAAATAGAATATTCACCCATTTTGTGATTTATAACAAGATTGATCAAGACCTATGCTAACGATCTACACTACAAATCTCCTGGAATGACAAGCACCACTCGCTGGACTCCAGAGCCAGAGGGAAAAACCCAAACGGAGTCAAATGTGATTGAAAAAGGATGGCAGCTGGTACCTCACGCGTGCAGGTGTCACAGAACATGGCAGCGAGCGCTTCTTATAATGGGGTCATCATTCCAACACTATATTAAAAGTCTCTCCGTGCCCCTAGCCCTGCAGGGTTCAGACCCGGTTCAACATATAGGATGGACTTCCCTGCATCCAAATCAGCAGAGAAGAATCCGAATCCAGTCCAGAAAGTTTGAAATTGTGTTATTATTTTGTATGTAGAGTTTCTGGGTCTACCACTGAAAGACAATTATAAAAAAAATGTCACAAAAAAAAAACCTGAAACAGACGAAAAAAACGATAAAAGTAAATATATAGTATATAGTTATTTAGATATTTATTTTTACGACTGAGGTAATCATACATGGGACATAAAGTTTGTGTTTTTATGGAATTCCTAGTTCTATATAATGTAATCTACTCTAATATATTTGCTAATGCTACTTTAATAAATGCTGTAATTTGGAGTAATGATAGTTTTTAATAAATAAGAGGTACATTTAGATTTTTTGGTTCAATTTCACATCATATGGCAAACTCCTAATTTACAAACATTTCTCATTATGAAATTGTTTTAGGCATATTTGTCCATCTGAAGCCTAACTAACCCTTTGAATCTTTAAAATAGTATATTTTTCAATATGAGAGGCTTCTTGGGCGTGTGTCAACTAATTTACTAACTCACTAAGAAAAACAGCTTCTCCACACAGTAATAATTTGGCTGGAAAAAAAACCCCCAAAAAACTTCCATTCCCAAACAATATTATACCATTCAGAAATCAAATACATCTCTCACGTGTACAGTATCTAGTTAGTTAGTTAGTTTCTTTATTGATCCCCGTAGAAGAAATTCAGGTGTCCAGTAGCAGCAAAAACACATCCATCCACACAAACAAAACAAATAAATTGATACTTCTATAAAGCTAACAATTGTAATAATAAGCAACAGCACTTCAGGTCACAGCAGCAGAGGTGGAGCAGCCGCTTGGTTCGGACCATTTTCTCTGCTCTAGCCCAAAGTAAAATGCTGAATGCCTCATTAGCATTTTTCAGAAAGTTAGCATTCCTCCAGTGGATTTTCACCTGATCCACTTGGCCCCGACCATGAATCCTCTCATCTCTGGTCCGGACCAGTGTTAAACCATGAACACTGTACTGTAGCAACATTTCCGGTAGAAAAAAGTAAGAAAAATAACAATTGTAAAACACAAAACAACAACTGTTTCAGAGCTACTTAGGACTTGCTGCCGTTTCCAGCGCATTCAAAAGTGAACAGGATTATTACTTACTATTACTTATTATTACTTCCTATTAAACTGCTGATTCAAACTGTGCTCCTGTATATTTCTCCGAACAAGTCAGAAATGCATATAGGAGTAATACTTTTTGACATTCGAAGTGTTCCTTGCCGTCAGGTGGAATGAATGGCTCTTAAATCTCCCCCTGAGTACTCGAATGTGGCTAAAATGGGTCATGTTGTCACGGCGGCGGCTCAGATATCAATCTTAATTAAGGCTTGAGAGTTAGCGACGATTAGCATTAGCGGCTCCCCAGTTGCCGCCTCTGGGACCCCCCGCTGTCCCCTCCAAAGCCTGAGAGCTGTAATTGTAGTTCGAATAATCAGTTTTCCGAACGGGACCAGCGAGAATTCTGCAGCATTTGACCTTCATCAGCCACATTGTTCATTGTTTACAAGTCCTGATGTATCCTGAACTTTGGCCATTACCGAATAATTAGGAAGATTTATATTATTTCATTTCTATAAACTGTTGTTCTGGATTGTTTGTAGAAAGCTATTGTTCCATTTTGTATTGTAATAATATGTGTTTTTTAATCACCGGGCAACTTGTTTTTCTACTCTTTCAATTATATAGATATAAAGTATTATAATTAGTGCATTAAAATGGAGTACAGAAGGAGTGTGTGATTTCCTTAACCTGAAGCGATTAGAGGGAAGGTGAATGGTCAGAGAGTGTTTTGGGACTGTGCATTGTGTGTGTGTGTGTGTGTGCTTTGTGTGAGTAGGTGAGCGAGGTTGCAACCCAAAAAATGTTTCCTTCGTCCAAACCCTTTTCAAACTGCATTTTTCCAATTGTTCTTCTGTATCTTGTTTGAAAATATAGCTTTTGAGATAAACTTTTACTAATACTACTGACAATCGTATAGATTCCCGCTCCAAAATATCACATTCTCTTAGTTTTGTGTACCCAATATTGTGGCTTTTCTTCATCCCATGCTAATCATACTGTTTCTTAGGGAGGGAGTGAGCTCTTGTTGTTATAATATATACCACAACAACAAAAAACAGATTTTTTTGGGAGCAATTTTTTGTCATTTGTCTACTCTCAATATATACAGTATATATATTTTTCAAATTTTGCAGCTGGTGCTCTTCTCTGGAAAGCTGAACACCATCGCCAGCATCGTGACCATCTTCTTCCTGCTGGTGTACGCGGCTGTGGACCTGGCCTGTCTCGCTCTGGAATGGGCCTCTGCTCCAAATTTCAGGTACCCGCCCCCCCCTTCCAAAAATACACGTTGTTTTATTGATATAGAAAGCAGCCGATCGGACGCTAATCTACCGAATTTTTTTTCTGTCCACAATGGTATGTTATGTTCCTGGATTTGTTTTAGTGCAAACAACATAGATAAAATTAAAAAATAGTTTGGAAGCAGTATAATTTTTTGTGTGTTTGACCAATTTGATTGGGAGGAAAATAGGTTTACCTTTGAGAATCTGTTGTCCCAAAACACAACAGATTTTGGGACAAGATTGGTCAAAATGTTGTGGTCAAAATTGTAAAAAAAAAAAAATTGGAAAGAAATAAGTTATGCCTTTAAAGTCGTACATTTTAACAAAATAATAGTACAAATTTCCACTGTAAAAAAGTATTGTGAAAATCCACTTGTGAAAATATTGTCTCATCCCTCCCTCACCACTCTTTCTTAAGGAGGGAGTGAGGTGTTGTTGTTATAACAAGATAACATCCCTTTTTATTCCATTTTTAGCAGAACAAATATACAACAATATACAAACATATGGTCTGTGTGTTTGGTCTATCTCTGCTTCCATTCTTCTATCACTTGAATGCGCCTGCGCGGAGGGGGGCTGCACGTCTGTTTGCTCGACCGTGTGTTTTTGAAACTTTTGTGTTTGGTTTGACATACTTCTCTTTACGTCTCACTATGCCAAACTGAAGGATAAAATCAAGGCTAATATTGCCAAACGGAGGATTTTTAAGCCACCCATTCCCTCTGTTGTCATGGGGAATGTTAATGCCCTATCTAATAAGCTGGATGAACTTACCGCGCTGATCGGGAGCCAAAGGAGCTACAGAGAGAGCAGCCTACTCATCTTCAGTGAGACATGGCTAACTAGCCACGTACCCGACGCTAACGTAGACCTGCCCGGCTTTTCCACCGTGCGGGCAGACCGGGATCCTAGATCTAGCGGGAAAAGCAAAGGCGGGGGCCTTATCCTGTATGCAAACAAGCGGTGGTGCCATCCGAACCATCTGACTGTGAAATCTGTGATATGCAACCAGGACTTGGAGCTGCTAGCTGTTAGCCTCCGGCCGTATTATGTTCCACGTGAGTTTTCACACGTCATCGCGCTCTGTGTTTACATACCTCCCAGGGCTGATGCAGAGACAGCACGTGAGTCCATACACAACAACATTGCGGCACTTCAGTCCCAGCATCCCGAAGCATTTCTCCTCATATCTGGTGATTTTAACCATGTCACTTTGGACACTACTCTAGCCTCCTTCCATCAATATGTCAACTGTACCACAAGGAAAAATAGGACATTAGATCTGTTATATGCAAACACTAAGGATGCATACTCAGCTTCTCCCCTCCCTCCTCTGGGCAAATCCGACCATAACCTTGTCTACCTGCAGCCCACATACACCCCTGTGGTGAAGAGACAAGTTGTAACAACTAGGCAAGTCAGGAGGTGGTCTTCTGAAGCTGAGGATGCACTCAGAGACTGTTTTTCCACCACAGACTGGAGTGTACTGGTGGGGTCTCATGGTGAGGACATTGAGGGGGCAGTGGGGTGCCTGACTGATTATTTGAACTTTTGCATGGATCAGGTGTTACCTGTTAGAACAATCCAGTGCTTTGAGAACAATAAACCATGGATTACCGCTGAGGTGAAGAACGTTCTGAATAAGAAAAAGAGGGTTTTTGGAAGCGGGGATTGTGAGAAGATAAGAGAGGTACAGAGGGAAGTTAGAATCTGCCTGAGGGACGCTAAGGAGTCTTATAGAAGGAAGCTGGAGAGAAAGTTGAGAGATAACAACATGCGGGAGGTTTGGAGTGGAATGAAAACCATAACAGGCTGTGGCAGTAAGAGCAAGGTGGACTGTATGGATCTACAGAAAGTGGAGCAGCTGAATACATTTTTCAATCGTTTCAGTTCCTCCCAGACCACCTGCCTGCCCCCCACAGCCCTTCCCTATTTCCTCTGATGATATTCATCACGCTGCTCATCCTCTTGCCTCTTTTACGCTCCCTCAGGTGCCTGTCACACACACCTCAACTCCTGTTACCATCACAGCAGACCAGGTGACGAGGCAGCTGCAACTCATACGCCCAAGGAAAGCTGCTGGTCCTGACAGGGTCTGTCCTAGGCTACTGAGAACGTGCGCTGCTGAGCTGGGAGACCCCCTACAGCAGGTCTTCAACCTAAGTTTGCGGCGCGGGAGAGTCCCTTCTCTATGGAAGACGTCTTGCATCGTCCCGGTCCCCAAGAAGGGACGCCCTCTGGTGCTTAATGACTATAGGCCAGTCGCTCTTACATCACATGTGATGAAAACTTTTGAGCGACTGGTCCTGCAGATCATGCGGCCCAAGTGGAGACGACGAGGGATCCTCTTCAGTTCGCCTACCAGGAGAGGGTGGGGGTCGAGGATGCAGTCCTCTACCTGCTACATCGTGCCCTCACATACCTGGATGTGGGAGGGTGCATTGTGAGGATGCTTTTCTTTGACTTCTCCAGTGCTTTTAATACCATCCATCCCATCCTTCTCCAGGAGAAGCTCACCATCATGAATGTGGACCCTCTTCTTGTGCGTTGGGTCACGGATTATTTAACCGACAGGCCCCAGTACGTGCGAGGGGGGGGAGGCTGTAGGTCCTCAACAGTGACCTGTAGCACGGGTGCACCGCAGGGCACTGTGCTCTCGCCCCTCCTCTTCACCCTCTATACGAGTGACTTCTGCTACAACTCTGAGACATGCCACATGCAGAAGTTCTCAGATGACACTGCAATCGTGGCATGCGTCAGGGGGGGTGATGAAGGGGAGTATAGAGGCTTGGTTGAGAACTTTGTGGAGTGGAGCCAGCAGAACAAGCTTCTTTTAAACTCAGCCAAAACTAAGGAGGTGGTGCTGGACTTTCGCCGGGCACCACCCTCTCTGCAGCCCATTATTATCGAGGGAACTGCGGTGGAAGTGGTTTCCACCTATAAGTACCTGGGCTGCAGCTGGAGAACAAGCTGAGCTGGGCAGCCAAACATGGACGCTGTGTACAAGAAGGGGCAGAGTAGGATGTACTTTTTGAGGCGATTGGCATCTTTCAGGGTCTGTGATAAGCTTCTCTACATGTTTTATCAGTCTGTTGTGTCTAGTGTCCTTTTCTATGCAGTTGTCTGTTGGGGGGGCAGTGCACGAAAGAGGGACACTGAGAGGCTGAACCGGCTCATTAGAAAGGCGGGCTCTGTGGTGGGTCTGGGTCTGGATTCAGTGGAGGAGGTGGTAGAGCAAAGAACGCTCTCCAAGATCAGGGTGATCTTGTCCAACCAGAGCCACCCACTGAATTCATTTTTTTCCCGCCAGAGAAGCACCATGAGCTCCAGACTCCTCTCTCTGAGGTGCTCCAGGGACAGATTAAAAAACTCTTTTGTCCCCAACGCCATCAGGCTCTATAACAAAGCCACTTCAGGGAGGAGCAGGGGGGGGAGGGAGGGGGGTGGGGTGTCTTGAGAATTGTTTTGCAGTGCCTTAACTTCTCTTTTAATGTGTTTTTATTGTTTTTAATGTATTTATTGTCTCGTTTTTAACTTTTGCATCCTATAATTCTTACCTGTGTATGTATTGCTGTATGATTGCGAGCAAGGGACGAGTGCACAATTTCCTTCGGGATCAATAAAGTATATATCTATCTATCTATCTATCTATCTTTCCGAGGTACTTCAGAGGTTCTTTGGTTTAGTCCTGGTTCACTGCAGCTTTTATTGGATTTAATTAAAGGTCATCCCAGGAAGAAACAGTGTTGAACCAGCAACAGGTGATGCTTCTGTGATAACTCTATAGACATATTCTGTTCCATCGATGCCCGTTTCCTAAGGAGCTCAGTCAGCTTACAATCTAGCATTTTGTGTCTCATAATTCACTGATAACGATCCAAGTCTTCTATCTAATGGTGCGTTCAGACCAAACGCGTTGAACATGTCTCTCTGGTCTCATCTTGTCTGTCAACTATTTTTTGGCCTCATATTTTAATTTTTGTAATTTTGTACAATTATTATTAAATACTATTGTAATTTGTGCAGTTTCCAAGTAAGTTCCTCAGCAGAAATAGAGTCCATTTTGTCAATACACTTAGGAAGTTATTATGCTAATTTGTTATAATGGGATTTCATAATTACATCAAAAACATATCGTGTGCAGAACGGAAATGTCTGGTTCCACTGTTTGAGGTTATTATCCTCATTTGCACAAACCAAAATGTACTTTTCCTGACTGTCTGGATCACTGGGTTCGTAGTTAAAAGGGTAAATTTATCTTTAAGTCAATTAGCTAAGATAAATATTGAGGTACTACTACTAAATGGGTGAAAAAAACACAATATTAGGTCTGTTACAGCGACAGGACAATTGCAAGATGCTCAATAATAAGAACCCTAACCGCCTTGTCGTATCACACCATAGTACAAATTACATTTCGTACTAAGTTAACAAGGTGGGAGGGGTTAACTCCTTTTGCAGATTGCTAGCATTTAGCCTAGCCATCTCCTTTGCTGCTAACGGAGCCCGTGGGGAGTAGCGCCACAATCTTTGCCAGCGATTACATTTGCTAAACATTCCTTTTGCTCCGGCTTCAATTTCTTGATAGAACCAGACCATAATACTTTACTATCGCATTTTTCGCCATTGCCAAACAACAAACTGCCCGTTCGGCGCAAACTCTTGACGTCACCCACATCTAACTACAACACCCGCCTCCCGCGCTCGCTAAAATGGTCGGTCGAAATTCAACCGATTGTATTCGCTAACCTAGGGACCAGACCCAGACGTTACATGCAGTGAAATGATTGTACGGATGGATAAGGCCAGGTTACCTTAATTCCAATAATAAAAAAAATTCCAACAACTAAAATATATTGTGACTTGTATCCAGTTTATTTAGCTTATTTGTGTAAAGAATACTCTCGATTCTACTCCAATGTTGTTCAATCATTTGGACCACTCTCGATCTCTTTGACACATTTCTTTATCCTTGAGCTGATTTAGACAAAGACAAAAGTGGAAATCATGTCTGTGTCGCTGCTTTACGAGCTGCTTCGTTAATGAAGCGGAGATGGATGAGAGAAGCGGCGGCCTGATCTTTACCCAAATATCACTTTTCTTCCACAGAATCTCCCCCAAAACCCAGAGTTACAGCCTCGTAAAGTCCACAGGTCCTAAATCAGCCTCATTACCCTCCCACACACCCCCCCCGCTCTGGACTCTGCAGAACTGGATAATTCTTTCATAAATATTAACTTTTCATTAGGGCTGAACATATATGTGACTAAACAATGCCTCCCCCTTATTGATCAATGATAATGTAACTGTATTTCTAAAAAAGTAATCCAGTAAATGGAAATTATATGAAATGAAGAATTAGAAAATAAACATGAGATCATTTTTTTCAATTTGTGCTTTTTTAAGAAAAAAGCAGGCAACACAAGGTGTATTTTTGTGTAGCTCTGAGACCAGAAAGAGAACAGAGAGAGAGATCAGTGAGAGAGACCAGAGAGAGATCAGAGGGAGACCAGAGAGAGAGAACAGAGAGACTGAAGAGACCAGAGTGAGATAACAAAGAGAGAGACCAGAGAAAGAGACCAGAGAGAAAGACCAGAGAGAGAGACCAGAGAGAGAGACCAGGGGAGAGACAAAAGATAGACCAAAGAGAGAGACCAGGGAGAGAGACAAAAAAGAGACCAAAGAGAGAGAGTCCAGAGAGAGAGACCAGAGAGAGAGACAGAGAGAGACCAGGGAGAGAGAACAAGGAGAGAGACCAGAGAGAGAGACCAAAGAGAGAGACCAGAGAGAGACCAAAGAGAGAGACCAGAGAGAGACCAGGGGAGAGACAAAAGATAGACCAAAGAGAGAGACCAGGGAGAGAGACAAAAAAGAGACCAAAGAGAGAGAGTCCAGAGAGAGAGACCAGAGAGGGAGAACAGAGAGAGAGACAGAGAGAGACCAGGGAGAGAGAACAAAGAGAGAGACCAGAGAGAGAGACCAAAGAGAGAGACCAGAGAGCGACAAAAGATAGACCAAAGAGAGACAAAAGAGACCAAAGAGAGAGAGAGAGACCAGAGAGAAAGAGACCAGAGAGAGAGAACAGAGAGAGAGAACAGAGAGAGAGACCAGGGAGAGAGACCAAAGAGAAAGACCAGACAGAAACCACAGAGACCAGTGAGAGAGACCAGGGGAGAGACAAAAGATAGACCAAAGAGAGACGAGAGAGAGGGACCAGAGAGAGAATAGAGAGAGAGAGACCAGAGAGAGGCCAAAGAGAGAGACCATAGAGAGACGGGAGAGAGGTGCTCCGCTCTGAAAGAGGACTGTGAGCTGCTTGTTCTGGAGGTTCTTTATGAATCCAGACTCTTAAACCGAGCTCTTAGAATAATCAATGACTCCTCTGGCTCCTGGAAAAGCCATGTTCCAGCTTCTTCCCTCTGGCAGAATATATTGTTCACTGAGATGCACTGAGATCTCGATATACTGACAGTTTCTTTCCATTACGAGCTGTTATCAGTTTGAACAAACGTATTGATCTTGCGCTTGTATTGAAACAGCTTGTATTGATAGATTTCACCGTGACAATTATTTCATGTACTTTTAGGCCTTTTTAATCTGATTAAGTTGTCTGGTGCACACTGTGGTACTTTTGCACATGTATTCCAATGTGGTTTTACAGAAAATGCCAAAAAAAAAAAGAATTTGATATAGACACATTTACCTTATCACATTCTCCACCGGTTAATTGTCCCGACTTTAGAACTTCCGCTTTTATAGATAGCACTTGTAAAGACGCCCAGACAAAAAAACATGAGCTATTTTGACCTCTTTTCAGTAGCTTTCTGTCCTTCTGTCAATGTCTCTGCCCCTTTTGCCTCTTTCCGTCGCTGTGTGGTGTTAGAGCGGAGGATATGAGTTGAGACGACTCCATGATTGCTCCGGCAGATGTTGAACGGCGGCGACATCACTATTCCGAACGCAGACCGTCCATCAGGGGAAACCACAAACCGCCCCGAGAGACAAAGAGGACTGGGAACTGAAATGTAGACGTGAAAGTAGACGTTTAGAGTGTCCCAAGGCTGAACACACTGTAAAAAGTGATGAAAAATAAGTAAAAAATGGCTCAAATTTGGCAAAACGTATCTTAATTTCAGCACTTTATAAGTTCTTTAAAACATGATTAGCCAATGGGACAAGAAAAAAAAAAGTTGTTTTTAAAAAAATCGAAGAAATATCTCCCTATGATAAAGCGGTTCGGACATTACTTTTGTATCCAATCCACATTTATTTATATAGCACATCTTAGAAAGAACAAGTTTCCAAAGTGCTGCATGGAGATAATATGAACACATTTAAATATATACAGGTTTGCCAGCTTTATATGTTTAAAAAGTAGAAGTAAAACATTATGCGCAAAGTAAAAACAATAAAAATGTAAGTAAAAAAATAAAAATACCAGTTAACAAACAAATGTAATAAAAACAATAAAATACCAGTAATCGATTTAAAAACTAAACGTAAAACTAAAAACAATAAAATAAATAAAACAGATAAAAAGAGAACCACACAACTCAGGCAGTGTTAAAAGCCAGAGAGTAAAAAAGCGTCTTAGGTTGTACTCAAATTCGATTCAAGCTTTTATTACCTCATATTTTCTCATTTTTTGCAGTGCAGTGAACAGGTTTAACCGCACAGAGCACAGGAAGGAAACCCTGGGTTGATTTTCACATGAAGTGTGGAAAGATGGTCTGTCAGTCCAAGCAGTGGCTGGAGGAACGCCAGAGGAAAACTCATCCAAGAAGTTACAGATGCGTTTTACTCACGAGCACAGATTCTGGGATGTATTTCAACAAGTCTGAATACAGTAGGTTGTGTTCATGTTTGAGATTTGTGTTTCAGTCGGAGGCAGGTGCCAATAACAGCACTGTGGGAAAGAAGCAACCGTCCTGTCTACTATGGCTATCATCCTGCATTTTGTCACAATATTGTCACAATTTCTGGACACCTTTATTGTAAGAATAATTAAATACCATGTACCATTGACATGTACAGACAGAGGAGACGTGAACTTCCTTCTTGAGCAGCTTTTTAAACTGTAGCATGATTTTAATTCATCCGTCGAGTTATTCCACAGAGTCACTCCACGAGACACACACTGATTTTAAAGTAGTTCTACATTTAGGCGTACAGTAAATACATTTTTGCTTCCTCTTAAAGAAGCTATACCTGATTTTTTTTTGTGAGTTCATAAAAACGCTTATTACTACATACAAGTTGTATTATAATCCGTAATTTAATTGCAAACTTGAGCTCATTGATTCAGCTGTGTATGAATTCAGGCTGTAAAAAGTGCTGAGTAGAGACTTAGTGTGACGCTGGCTCTCCTCCAATCACAGAACGAGGCTGCGTCCTCTAGTCTCTACAGCGCTGCTAAACACAGTAGCATGTTAGCATAAGTGGCTATAACTCCTCTGGCTGTAACTGCAGACACAGAAAAACAGCCCGAACGACACAACAGTGAGGAAGAGAAGAGGGAACTAAAGCCAAAAAATGATCAAAGAAGAAATCAAGCCCGGGTGAACATAGCTAGCTTACATTGTATCCTCTGGAGAGACTTGTCTTTGGGAGAGACCTGCGGGACTGCCTTGGACTATCTACGCTCGGACTATCTACGCTCAGACTATCTACGCTCGGACTACATTCGGACTCGGAACTAGCGGTAATCTTTCAGTTATATATTTTGTTTGCAGTGCGTTACTTTTGTACCATTTCATCAGTGATTGTTGTACAGCTGAAGTTGCGCTCATGGTAGTGTTTGCATATAGATCGCAAATACAATACAATACACAATACAATTTATTCTTGTATAGCCCTAGGTCACAACAGAAGTCAAATAAAACTATGGTTCCGTAGAATGAGAGCGTAGGGGAAATGAGAAGCCTGTGAGCGAGTTGAGGGCGGTGCTAAACATTCATACCTTGCAGAAACGGGTATAGCTCCTTCAAACCGTAACTATAACAAGCATTTTAGTCATGAAATAGGTTTTGCACACGAGGAGGCAAAGAGTTAACAGAGGCCCTGGACATTTTCAAAGTAGTAGTAGTAGTTTTTTTCAGTCAGTCAAATTGTCAGTTAAAGAAACATTTCAAAAGAAGAAGCATTGACATAAGTAACTCAGGTCCTGAAGCATAAAGGTAAATAGGGGTAAATTAGCACTGCTGCTACAACCTGGTACAATGCGTCTCTCCTTTCTTTTGGCTGATTTTTATTGTACAGTGTAAAAAAAAAAAACATAACATGCCATATCAGAGGATTTTCCTAAGTTTTTAGGAAAGAACCGCCCTCTCCACTTTGTGAACAAAACTCTCTGGTCTTATTTGATGAGCACGTACAATATCACCAGAATGATTGACAATTAGGAGGACCAATAGTCTTGATGATCCACCCGGAAGTAGAAAATCCTCCTTTTAATTCCGTAAACTTTCTATATAAAATGCCATAGAAGCGGATTGGGCAGCTAAGGCATTAACCTGAATGTGGCAGACACTCTATTCAAACAGGATTCCCACTGATACATAATGAGCCTGATGTGATATGTTTAACTTCATTGCTCTTGTTCAAAGCATGTAAAGTCTGGGCCAGTGGTTCTTAGCCTTTGATGAGCGTCAGGAGCAGTGGGTGTCTGCAGGAAAAATCTCAGGGACCGATCTGCAGAGTTTGAGGTCAGAACATGGATGTATTATATTAACTGGATAGGGTATTTAGGCAGCTACAAGCTACTAGCTTGTAGCTGAAGAACTCACATGCTCAGGGGATTCTTGCGGTACTGCAGACTGAACCAGACTAAATTCATGTGGGCTACCCAGAAATTTTCCCCATAGAACTCAATGCATATTTAAACAGCTCAACCTCAGCTGACAGAGAACCTACAGCTTTAATAAAGATCGGATTTTGTGGGGATGTTAGTGTCCCTTGTCATCCTGAACTTTTTTTCTTCTTAAATCCTTCGGTTTTGTTTAAATCCACACTTTAGTGCCACAAACTCTGCTCGTCTGGCTCTCGCTCTAACTCCCGCTCTGATGAACTGCTCTGATTGGTCAGAGCATGGCCGAGCCCCTCTGTGCACATGCGTGAGACCCGGTGTGAGACCCACACACGCGTGTTTGGCGCAACGCATTATGGGAGATCATCCACTGCGCAGAACCGGGAGGACCAGACGATGCCCAAATACAGGCGAGTTTCCCATAGATCTTTGCGAGTTTCAGGCAACTTCCGCTAATCTTTCAGCCCCCATGCTGTCACAAAGCGCCACTGAGCACAACCATTCATTTGAATAGGGCGCCATCTTGGATCGCCGGGGCTTGGGTCAGAAAGATCCCGCTGCTGTAATAACACACACTCTGCATGTTCAGCACAAATACACCACAGCGGAGAGAAATGACATCAGAGAGGGTCGGACTGGACTCAAGGATGTTTCTGAGTTTAGTAGTGATAGTTTTATTGTATGAATAAGATTAAGACATTCTTTATGTGTCTGACGGGGGGGAACTTTCAGATACATATAAAATAACTCTATACTTGAATAAAATAAAATAAAAAATCTTAAATGTTTGCATAATAAAGAAGCAAGTATAAAATCCCTAGCTTTAGCCTAATAAGGAAGAAAATGTAAAATTCTGGCATGATTAGTATTGAAACTGTTTTAGTTGATCGATTTCACAGTGTCAAGTGTTTTTTATTCCTGTCCTTTGGATCCAGTTTTATTTTTGCACCTGTCTTATGCACTCTGGAGGCTTATGCAAATGTATTCCAATGTGGTTTTACTGCAAATGGCAAATAAAATGAATCTAAGGCTATATCCACACGAAGACAAAACGCTTATAATTTCAGAAACTTTTTCTGTAAACACGGAGTTAGCTCAGTAAATGTGTGCGTCCATATGAATGTAGTCAATACGCCTGAAAACGCTGTGAAACCATGCCAGACCTGTTGGTGGCGCTGTGACGCAATGACGGGATCAAGCCCAAACTTCCGTGGGCATGCGCGGAATTTTGTAAACAGACAACATGGCGAGTGGGCGAGCTGGTACTACATTAGTATGGACGGACGATGAGGTTGAACTGTTGCTTCGGGTCGCACTGGATTACAAAACCAACAAGCTACATTGTTGTTGTCATTATTTTCTGAGTGCGGCGCATGCGTGCTTTAACAAGAGGCAGGGCGATGACGCAAGCGTCTCAGATACATTGCGGAGAGGCAGTAACCACGGAGCGGCATATACGGAGTTTTGAAATCTTTCCACTCTGGGACCTACTTTCAAAAATGTTCGTTTACACCCCCCCAAAACGCCGGCCTCGTATGGACGATACACTGGATTGATAAAGTATTTTTGCGTTTAGGCCTGAGCTTGACTTCGTGTGGACAGGGCCTAAATCTGATCTAAAATCTCCAACTTTAGCATAATGAGTATAAAGTATAAAGTCTCTGTGAACATTACGACTACGACTTTACCAACATCGTAGAGAAAACTCTAGTGGGCCACAGTCGGCTGTTCATCTCCACCTCAAGGCCTCCAACCACACGGTGGATGACACAGAGGTTAAAATTCTGGCTCGGGAGAAGAATTGGTTTGAGAGAGGGGTGAAAGAAGCCATTTTTGTGAGGAAACAAAAACCTTCTCTTAACAGAGGAGGAGGGTTAAGATTTGTTTTGCCTCGCATCTATGACGACATCCTAAAAACAACGCCCTAACTTGGGACAAGGTCAGTGACATGCTAATGAGTTAGGAGGGGTGAGACCTGCACTCCACTTGAGCATCCCAGCAGACAATAGGTCTGTGACATGCTAAGGAGTTAGGGTCGTTAGCCTCAGCAGGGTCGTTAGACCTGCTCCCTTCTACATCAAGCAGACCTGAGATTGTTTACGAGTTAGTATCAGGATTAGGGTGTGGCTTACCACACCCATAGGTTATAAATCGGTCCGAGAATTCATTCCCTGAAGAAGTCCGCTAGTTTGAGGACGAAACGTCGGGAAAACTTGCTAAGAAGTACAGATGATGGGTGAGAAACCTTCCTTTGCTGTGAACATAAAAAAAAAAAACTGTATATAAGAAGAAATATATAATATATTGATATATATGTTCGATATCAATAGAAAACGGGGTTGATAGAACTTCGATAGTTTCACTTCAGTTTGTTCGAAAAAAACAGGAGCTAACCCAGGATTAAACCAGGACTTACAATGGGGGAGACTGTTTGTGAACATTTGGCTCCAGTCTCATTCTCCCGTGACAAGGCTGCTTACATATGTTAGCTGACACGACAAATGTATTTATTTACTTTTAAAAAAATAAATAAAAAACAATCAATATATACAGTTATCGACCGATATTAATTACTTATATTGTGATATAGTTTTCAGCCATATCACCCAGCCCTACTTGCAATACATTTTGCTTAGAAATATATTACTTTTTCTGTGCAAAAACCTAAACTGTGTACCTGAGTGTCCTAAGTCCAGCACTAACACATTTTTCATATTTTCTTTAAAACTTACACTTATACTCCTGTATTTCCCTGCAGCTGTTTCTTCATTTAGATGTCTCCAGAAGCTGCACGTTGATCGTGTCAAGCTTTTATTAAAAACACTTGCCAGACCCAGTCCAGAGAAGTGGACCGCTGAGACTCGCAGACTCCTGTTTGTGCTTAGACTTGTGTTGGCTCCGTCCTCAGCCTCACGGTCAGACACGAGTCACACATGAGTGATTCTGAACAGGAGCAGCACAAGTGCAAAGAGCCTGAATGTTCTGAGAGACACGCATGAAATACTTTAGTATCATAGCCCAGAGTCTAGCAGTTTAGCAGGCGAGAACAGGTCACAATATCCAGCTTTGATACTATAATACTCAACCTCATTCTGTTTTACTCTACCACTAAAAACACACACAATGAGACTAAGGATGACAACTTCTGATGTATTTGCAACTGCATAGCTTTTCATTAATACGCACTGTAACATTTAAAGGAAAAAGCAATCCATCCATTTTCTTACACCTAACCAGACCACCACCAACCATTTATGCCGCTTTTCCACAGTATCACTACGGCTCGTTTCGACTCTACACGGACCGGCACGGTCCTGTTCGCGTGCTTTTCCTTCACAAATAGTACCTGCTAGTATCTCCTCAGCATTGTCAGACCACGTCATTTACACGTGACGCGAAACTAGTAACATTGGTGCGGTGGATGGATTTATTATAATATTGGTGATAGCTGGTTGTTACCCCCTGCAGAACTGGCCCCTAAAATCTTTTCAGGACGCTGGGCGAGTGACAGATGAACAGCAAGTGTTTGATAGAAAATTCAGCACAGCATGAGTGGTTGTTGAAAATGCTTATGTCTTAAAAGAATGACTGACACTGACTGTGCTCTGTACAATCTGACATACCTGTAGCAACGGCATCCTGTGTAGCAGTGTGCAGAGGAGGGCTGCATGTCCGAGGATACTGCTAGGCTATAGCTAATGCTAGCGCTAGCTCGAGACTCAGCGCACTCACTAACCCTGGATTCCAAAACTACTACTATACTACGCTTGACACATCTATCACTGCCCTCAGAGGACGATCCAGGGTTTAAACTCGCCATATGGCAACTCGAGCAGTAAAGGACTGAGGAATAGACAGCGGCAGCCATAGGGGTAGCGAGTTAACGGCTAGGCTAGGCTAGGCCAGTCCGGAATCGGGTCCAGTACAGCAGACTCCGAGACCAGACAAACAACCGATACCCAAACCTCAGCTACAATAATAATAAATGAATGACACACAGTCTTGGGATACAATCACAGAATTATTAAAAACAAAAGTAAAGTGCAAAACCAACAGTTTACAAAGTCCAAAGTACCTATGTGTGAGACCAGGTCCAGATGAGGAGAATGTTAAGTACTCCGGTCACACATTGCTCGTTGGTAATCTCCTCACTTCAGGG